>JANAVB010038018.1:4607307-5014755 GCA_029216955.1 Iris pallida | reverse complement strand
GTCTCAAACTACCCAACGTCATGATTTTTATCCACATTTTAATTTCAACCCTAACTTAGAAATATCATAACTTCTAGCTCAAAGCTCGGTTTAATCTCCCATTTTTTAAAAGAAGCGTATTGAAGTTAGATTTCCAAAAACATGTATTAATAGGCCTAATTCTTTATGTAACTTTCTGGAGAATTATTTGAGTGTCATGTACGAAAGACAAACGCGTTCTCGGTGTTTTCGCGATTCCGGGAGTTTCCGGAAACGAAAACGCGATCCGTTTGAAGTTTCGGAAAGCTAACACATAGATATAATATAATTTAATCCTAGATTTAATTCATGCTGAGATGGTACATTATTGATTATTAGTAGGAGTTACTATTCGGCATATGCATTTTGTGCACCCTTGTGTGTAATATATTTCTATTTGATTTTAACCCATGTTAATGTATATATTATGTAATTAAATAGAGAATGCAAGCATGAGTAAATGTTTAAATAAATGATGTATGAGGTGTAAGTATCATATCTAATGTAAGCATGTATAAGTATGGCTTGTAATGAATATGTAGGTTCCATAGTATGTAATGTATGGTGCATATAGTGGTGCAAGAGAATAAAATGATGAATGAATGCAAGCATGAATGTAATGTAATAATAAATGTAAATAGATGTAATATATGTAGCCTTGTTAGGAATAAAACTGGAATTTAGTTTTGTTTCACTAAATAAGAGATACATGAGAACTCATATATGTGAATGTTAACTTCCTATTGACACTTTGCTACACAACTGTCATGCCTCACTATCACTCCACACAATGCACACTACACTATATAACCCTCACACCCCACTCATTGACACTCTCACTCACACATTGCCTAACACTCATTCCATGATAACACACACATGTTTTTGCACTTTCATGACACACACACTCACCCATGAACACATACACATGCTCTTCTCTCTCTCTCTCTCTCTATATATATATATATATATATATATATATATATATTATATATACTATACATGGTTAAATGTGTTAATATGGTAAATAGAGTTTTTCCTATAGTTATATATCATATATGTGATATAGGGCCTAGTGTTGAATTCTCTTTTCATGTACACCTCCATGTTCACACACACACATAGCTTTACATGTTAGCTTCCTTTCTCTTATGTATAATATTGAATGTGATTGTGTTTGGCTTGTATAGCCTTGTGATTGGTGTGTGATTGCTAGACTAGGCTTGGTTAGGCCAAGTGAGACTTATTAGACTTGTTGGGCTAGGATTTGACCTAGTTGACCTAGTTTGACTAGTCTAGTTGACTGGAGTTGACCAAGTGTTGACTTTAGTCTAGTTTGACCTAGACAACTTGCAGATGCATTGTAGATTATATTTATCATTTTTTGTGTACATCTTGACTTGTGTTGCCTAACTAGGAGTCAGGTACCTCATCTCGGACAGTACATTTACTTCAGACATTCAGATACAAGGCGAGTACATTCTCTGACCGTTTCATACTTGTCTGGATTTATATTCTTGCTCTAGATTACTGTACTTGATGCTGACACGATCATTATCACGGATTGGTACTATACGGATCTTCTTCTGAGATGTTATCTCCTTGTATTCACTAAATACATATTGTGATGTGCATTTCACTTACATATTGTATTTATTGAATACCCATATCCTTGTATACTCTTGTGCATATTGTACTCTCAGTATCACATGAGTCCCAGGGATAGACCATTGTACAACTATTGTATAACATTGTACATCTATTGTATAATATTGTACATCTATTGTATAACATTGTACATCTATTGTATAACATTATACATCTATTGTATAATATTTACATTTATTGTATAATATTGTACACTATTGTGCAAGATAACGTAACCGGAGTAGATCCTTGTGTATTGATTTGGGAGGGGGAGTAGAATTGGTTATGTAGTCAAATCCTATTGTACAATATTGTATAACTATTGTATATGTCTATTGTACACCCACGTACAATGGAGTTACCATTGCATTTTCCTAGACCGTTTACATAACCATATTGTACTCTAAATCACAGTAGGCTTACAGTTCTTATTTATCATATTTAGATATTTCCTGTTATCAAATCTCTACTATTTTTCATATACTTCTTACTTTCAGCATTTCATGTACCTTACTCTATTGCATGTTTTATATTCTAACATGATATGAACTGCGTGAGATGTTTGTGCTCGCTCCCGTCCTGACTGGACCTGTTGAAAATTTTACAGAGGATGATGAGGAACCCTGCACCCTTACTTGGAGTTTGCCTAGTTGACACTCGCGACCTAGACCCCTGGGGAGGTTCAGGCAGCTGCTTAGGATGATACCTTGTATAGTGTAGATAGCTTAGACTGTCCTCTCTTTTCATGTTTAAACTGTTGTCTTTATTTTCAGAGTTGTATATTTTATAGATGTTGAGACTTGTTATTTATTTCTGCTGTACCTCAGTTGAGGATTTCTTATCTATTTCTATCATGCTACATTCTGCCTTAGATTGTGATTGAGTTGTACCTCTGTGTTGGCCTCCTTTGGAGAGTATATTCATGTTATGTAGTTATAGTTCATGACCTAGAACAACGTTCTACCGCCGACACTGCGGCGTAGGCTGGGCGCTGTTACGTACTCGTACCCTCCCGGTGGGTACGGGTCGTGACAATTATCTACTGTATACTTGGAAATGCTCCGACATTCCAAGTTTTTCTTTTTAGACTTTATTATCAGTATTTCTTTGAGGACTTGTACTGGATATTTTTATGTCTCTTGGATATCTTTTTATCTTTATGAGATTCGTAGTTTATCTTTCACATCAGTTTACTTATTTACTTAGCATCTTATCTGCTTTAATAACTGCCTGTGAAATAATTCTATGTTTTATTGTTAACTGCCTGAGACAAATACATGCCTGTGATGTTATTTTTTTTACTGTCTCTACCATCTGTCATAATTTTTTTATAATTATTTTCTTATGTTTCTTCACGGTTTGTTATTTATGCATTGATTGCGGGGCAGTTTTTCTCTTTTGCAATTATTTGCTAAGTGACAACAGGGGAGAAAATAAGATCTAACATTCTTTTGAGAAAATGCAGGACATGAACAATTTTTTTATTTATTTCAAGCTTAAATGTTATATCATTCATAGTTTGTCAATTATCAAAATGGGGGAGATTGTTGGCCCATTGGTCATATGGTCAAACTGATTTTAATAATTGATCAAACTCTGTCTGGATATATGAAGCTAGTCAGGATATCTCGGACTCTTGGACATGATCAAGAATGGCTATCTACTCAGTTCAAGACCGAAGCAATGTTTGCCTGTTCGAGTCTGTATTTCTTTGAGCAATATATTTTTCATTTTATTGAGTCTAGGAATACGTTGTACACCGAGTCGTACTGGCAAATAGGCTATTCCAAAATGATTTCAAAATGTTTTTAAAATGTCCTTAGTTTTGAAAAACATTCGTATTAACAAAAGCTTCAAAAAGGTTTTCAAAAATCTCCAAAATCTATTTTTAAAAACCTAACCTAACCCTGAAAGAACTCGGCCGGAGTTCGGCCAGAGTTCGGTTAGTGGCCGTTTTGATTTTTGAATTCTCTGGAACTTGGTCCTCCTGCAGTTGCGGATTTGACCGAGATTTCCTCATCGAGTTCTGCCCGAATTCTGCCAGAATTCTGTCTTTGGAATTCCTATAAATAGAGAAGGATTTCGATCATTTTAACTCACTCATTCACTTTCAATCTTCTCTCTTCTAAAAAGTTTTCAGTCTTCCAAAGAGTTTTTTCTCGAGCTTTAAATTTCAAATCCCAAGCCAGTTACAATCCTCTAGTCGATTTGCCAGTGCGGTGCGGTCTAGAAGTTTCAGAGTGATTGTAATCAGAGGCTTGATAGAAGATTCAACTCTTCACAATTGAAGTTGGACGAGTTCTTCGTATCAAAGCTCGCATTAGAAGTTGCAAGGACTTCGTAAGAAAACTTGCGGTTTTGCCAATAGTGGATTCAACCGGTAGCAAGAGTTCTACCGACTGGATTAGTCCTCAATAGAGGGAAACCAGTATACATCGCTGTCTTTGCGCTTGCTTTATTATCTCTGCCTTTACATTACTTAGTTGTGATTATTATTCTGTGATCTTGTTGCTAACTTTTTTAATTAGCATTATTTCGCTGCCAACTCTATTCACCCCCCCTCTAGAGTATTGTGCTTTACTATTTCGTTCCTACACTAATGAGTCCTATTGTGATAGTTCTAAAGAGTTTAGTGTCCATTTGTAGAGGACTACGAATTATGACACCATGTGTTCGATAAAATGACTCTTAGGGTTTTTAATGTTCAAATTCCAATTTTACATATTGTTGTGGGTTTGTTTGCTATGTTATGTATATGTTATTGATGTCTAGGGATATAGAATGTTTTAGATAGATTAAATGGGTTCTGGGTAAGATTTGGAAGCTCGGCATGGAGTTTCCTACTTCTGTGCAGTGGCCATGTTCTGTTTGTTAGCATGTAGTGTCCATTCATATGTTCTAAGTACTGTGCAGACCCCAAGGATATGTTCAGTCGACTATAGGAGCATTGGTAGCAATGGAATATGATATATTGTATTTATATAAGCATGTGTCAGTTATTGTATGTTTATTACAGTCCTTGATGTTGTACCAGTTTAGAATAGGAGTGAGAGTTTTTGCTTGGATCATTGAAACCATGTTGTCCTACATTCATTAGCCTTAGCCATTCATTCACTGTATTGCCTATATTTTGTTCAGTTTAGGCATATTGGTTCTGTCCCTACCATTTACTCTAACGACCAGCTCCTCAACTGAGTTTAAACCTATTTACTAATGCATCTGACCATCCATTGATCAACCCACATAAATTCTACCCATGTCCAGTCTTAAATGACCAGTAAGAAGCATCTGTTATGTGTCCTACCTCTGGGTTAACTTCTTAGGCATGTTGTTCAGTCACCAAACCATATCTATCTGTTCAGTCTAAATGCATATACATGTCCACTGTCTTTATTTGGTCCAGTCCTTACATTGGTTGTCCTGCTATCTTCTAATGTCCTGCTATCTTCTAATGTCCTGTATCTTAACCAATTGCAAACACTACACTACACTATACTAGATGCCTGCATTCATATATACTATCCTACAAATCCTTTTAGCCTTCACTGTCTTGCCACTTGGACAATTGTCCTGCACTAGGACATGGTTGAACCCCTTCATTGCATTCACACTTGGCATTTCCTTCATTACATTTGCATTCAAATATTTGTACTACTTCATATCTGTCCTACATATCAATTACCATGCTGCCATGCGATTCATTTAGTCAACCACTGCATTCATCCATTCAGCCATACCCTCATGTCCTCATAAAACCGTATCTGCCATCTTATATATATAATTCCTGATTCACTTGGATATCAATTGAAGTAGGATGTTGCATTTGAGTTAAGCCCCATAGGTATTACATATTCAGTCTCATTCCTATATATATATGCCCTCTTTATATTTTGTTTGTTCAACCCTTGAAGAGATAGGTTCACTAATACTTGGTTGGCCTTAAGTATCTGTCCCTACTACCATATTGATCTTAGTATTGTTTAGATCTTCAGACCACTTAATATATGAAATGTCCTGCCCTCCATATTTCAGTCCAGATCAGACCAGAGTAGGATTAGTTGGGTACCATATTTGTTATGACCTGCATCCTGGATTAGTGTAGTCCCTCTTTACTCTTGTTCAGACCAGAAAAGGGAAAGGGAATATGTATGAGAGGGTGTGGTGTCTAGAATTTGGGTTGTATCATAATACCTATATGTATTATAGATCAGATACTTTGAAGATATGTTACACATTCAGATTTTAGGATTTATGAGACTATGGATATTAATATAGGATTGGGTTCTAGATAAGTTAATTTAGGTTGAGATGTGTTTGACACCAAATTATTGCCCATTGTGAGGTCAGTTACTCTAAAGGGGATATCTTAGATTGTCCAGTTTATCCCACATGTTATCATATTCATCTTGATTTGTCCTACATTGGATACATTGTATTAGTTATGAGGGAGTGAGTGAAGTTTTACTCGAGTGAGGGAAATCGTGTATCAATACAGGTATAGCAGAGCATGGGCAGCATATGTAGGGAACAGAACTTAGCTTTTGGGTTCAGTCCTATATATTATATAGGTTGTATCAGATTTATGATACAATGTAGTTAATAGGAAGATGTACCAGTTCTAGGGGAGTGTCATTGGTATACCTATATGTATATAGATATAGCAGAAGGTATGAAGTAAGAGATGTGTTAACGACTGGTTGGTATCTTGATGGATATGAGTGTCAGGGTTAGGCTTGTGGCAACTGATTTGGGACTTGCTTTGCTATTGCAGCAAGCTCATTGCAGCACAGCAGGGCTGTTGGCTCTTTTGGCCATGTGTGGTCAAGTGTCAGAGTCTATAGGCTTGTGTGAGTGTGTGTGGGTTCATATATTTAGTGTCATGAGTGTCCTAGATAGGATTTGTGTATCAATAGTTAGTTAGAAGAGATGGGGGTTTGCTAACAGGTTTGTGGGTACTTGGATACTGTATGGAATAATGCCAATTAAGGTAAAGAATGAGCTTGAATTCAGTTAGAACTCAGTCACATTGGCCATAGACCAATATTCAGGTGTGAGAGTTGGATTATAGGCAAGAGTGAGTAAAGTGAGGAAGAGGTATGAATGAGTGAATATATGGGGAGTGCAGCAGGCCATTGGCCTATGTGGCAGGGTATCAAGGGGATTAACTCCCTATTGCTTTGTAAAAGAGAATAAAGGGAAACATGCTTTAGCCTGTCTAGGAGTGCGTGATGAGGAGTTGTTTAGGTTATATATATATATATATATATATATATATATATATATATATATATTAAATATATTATAATATATATATATATATATATAATATATATATATATATATATATACCTTAGTTACATATCGGATGTCCTTGTAGGATAGCAAGAATGTGTGTATCCTATAGGTAAGAGTGAGCATGTGCATATAGGAGTTAGGTGGTCCTTATATGTGTTTTGAGTGAGGGTCATGAGAGCAACAGTGGCCTGGATATGAGTATTAGGTAAAGTATTGGGTTACCTATACTAAGGGAACAAGATAAATACGTAGGTCGAGGAATCTAAGTTTGAACTTAGACCTTAAGGACCCATTAACCCTAGATAGACCATTGACGAAGTTGACCATATCTAAGTTTAACTTAGTTGACTAGATAGGACCAAAGTTGACCAAATGTTGACTTTGACCTAGATTTACCTAAAATCATGTAGATTGCATTGTAAACTTTAATTACTATATATTGAACACATTATAACCTGTTTAGTTCTAAATAGGACTCAGTTATTCTGATCTGGACATCTATTCTCATCGGACGTACAGGATATGAGGCGAGTACGTTCTCTGATCATTTCATACTTGTTAGGATTTATATTCTTGCTCTAGATTACTTTACTTGATGCTGTCACGTTGTTAACACGGATTGGTACTATATGGATCCTTACATTGAGATGTTATCCCCCCTCGGGAGCATCAGGTACATCATGTCATACGTGTTTCACTTTCATCATGTACTCATGTGCTTTTACTATTCATGTATACTCTTGTGATTCATGTACTCTCATGTTTACAGAGCCCTCATGTATAACTTCATGTGCACCCATTTATGGGCCCTCGTATGAAATATTATACAATAACATAACTTGTCTGGATCCTTGTGTATTGATTGGGGTACGAGATAGTAAAAGTAGTCATGTGAACAATTCCAAAGTAGTTATTGTGCAAACTCTTAGTGTAATCATATGCAAATTCAAGTCGTTCATATGTCTATCTTGTACTTTACATCAATAGTCACTGATAGTTCTCTACTTATAGTAGCTATTTTCATTACTGTTCTCTCTCTTTTACTACATGTACTTTCTTTCAGCGTTTTATGTATTTTACTCTATTGTATGCTTTATATTCCTGTCTTGATATGAACAGTTGAGATTTTGTGCTCATTTCTGTCCTGACTGGACCTGTTAAAAATATTACCGAGGATGACGAGGACCTTTGCCCTACCTATTATAGAGCTGCCATAGATGACACCTGCGACTTGGACCTTCAGCAGGATCCATCAGCAGTAGAGGATGTCTCCCCTATAGTTTAGGCTAGTTAGCTTAGACTTCTATCTTATTTTGATGTCTTGTCTCATTTGGATACCTTTATGTTTATATTTGGGATCTTGTTGTTATTCTGGATTTTTGTGGAGATGTTATCTTAGACATTTAGACTTCTCTCATGTTTGTATTTCATTTTGTGGATCCATATCTATCTATCTTATCGTATCTTCTACCTTAGATTATGATTGAGATTATACCTATCTTATTGTTCCTCCGTTCGGAGAGTATATCTTGTGCAGTTATATTTTATACTGTGTTAGATGTTGTGACCAAGGACAATATTCTACCGCCGACACTACGACGTAGGCTGGATGTACCCACTTCTCGTGCCCCTACACTGGGTGCGGATCATGACAGAGAAGCCTTTACTGATCTCTTAGGGGATTACAGAAGACTGCATAGTAAATATGAGACCTCTAAGAAGGTACTCAAAGAGTATAAAGGTGAAATAAGAAGACTTACGACCTACTAGCTGAGGTTAGAAGTAGTAATTGTTCTAGTGAGGAAGGTGAGCTTTCTTCTGTTAAGCTGTTATTGCACGAGACCCAAAGACTATCCGAAGAGAAGAACAAGACCATTACCCAATTAGAGGTAGACTTACTCAAAGAGAAGAAAAGTCTCCAAGCTACTGTTAGAAATGATGCACTCACTGCTAAATATAGCTTGTTACACCTCCAAAAAGTTGGAAATTAGGATAGAAAAACAGCCTGAAGTTGCTACTTCCTACCCTAACACGTGTCACTTACTGAATCATCGAAACACAGTCAAATCCAACACTGTCAGACCTAACCAAACCAAACCATTGCCCAAGAAGACAAATAGGCATGCATTATTTTACACTAGAAAATCTAGACCTACCAATAATGCACAACACTCAGCATGCTAGATGTCACTATTGTGGTACCATTGGTCATATTTTTTCTTCATGTAGAGTTAGAAAGCTTGTTGATTTGAAAATCTGTGCATGGATACCAAAAACTAACATTCCAGGACCCTATAAGAAATGGGTACCAAAGTTTTCATCTGTAAATTCTTTTGTAGGTGAAACGTCATTCACATGCTAGAAGCAAATAGATCCTCGACAGCGGTTGCTCACAGCATATGACCGGTGATGCTTCATTATTCGCAGCACTGTCGAAAAAAAGAAGGATACGTATCCTTCGGTAATAATTTAAAAGGGTACATAACTGGTATTGGTAATATTAGTAAGGCTCCCTACCATGTGATTAAAGATGTCTGTTTAGTTACCGAGTTAAAACATAATCTCCTCAGCATAAGCCATTTAGCTGATCACGGTTATGGCCTTAACTTTGTCAAAGACAAATGTACGATAGTTGATAGCTCAACTGGTAGTACTATCTTTGAAGGTATCAGGAAAGACAATAATATGTTTTCTATCTGTCAGAAGATGCTAACAAAGCAGGTAGATGCTTGATGGCTAAAACTGATGAGAGTTAACTATGGCACATGAGACTCAGTCATGCAAACATGGACACAATTTCAAGACTATCCAAAGAAGCTGGTACGAGGCTTACCGAACATTTCTTTCAAGAAGGATATGGTATATAGCGAATGTGAAGAAAACAAAGCTACCCGATCCGCTTTTAAATCCAAGAACGCTGTAAGTACCACTAGACCTCTACAATTGCTGCATATGAATTTATTTGGACCTAGTAGAATTGCTAGCCTAGGTGGTAAGTTATATGTATTTGTAATAGTAGATAATTTCTCTAGATACACGTGGGTATATTTTCTTGCACGCAAGAACGATGCATTATCAGAATTCGTCACCTTTTGTAAGAAGGTTCAAAATGAAAAGGGTTTCATGATCACTCGTATTCGAAGCGATCATGACGGCAAATTTGACAATGTAGAGTTCAAGCAATTTTGTGACACACATGGTTATTTGCATGAGTTCTCTTGTCCTAGGACTCCACAACAAAATGGAGTTGTGGAACGTAAAAACAGGACTCTATCCGAAATGGCTAGAGTAATGTTAAATCAGTTTAGTCTACCTAAATACCTATGAACTGAAGCTGAAAATATAGCTTGCTATGTTCTCAATAGGGTTCTAATTCAACCTATATCGAAGAAGACTCCCTATGAATTATGGTTTGATAGAACTCCTCTGTTTTTTATTTCAAAGTATTTGGTTGTAAATGTTTTATTCTTAATACTAAAGATAATTTGGGAAAATTTGATGAAAAGGCCGATGAAGGTATATTTTTAGGTTATAAGGCGAAAAGCAAAGGATACAGAGTCTTCAACAACGATGATCATCGAAGAAACAATAAATGTTAAATTTGACGAACTCAATCAACATTCTGTCGATGATGATAATGAAGACATAAGTACACATAATACTGCTCCTGCAGAACCTCACACAAAGCACCAGCTGATTCTTCCAGTTTTTGGCAGACCATCCAAAGGACTTGGTAATTGGTGAGATTACCAAGGGTGTAAGTACTCGTTCCTCTAATAAAGATATAGCTTCCTGTTATGCATTTATTTTACAGTTTGAACACAAAAATATTGAAGAAGCATGTAGTGATAATTTTTGGTTAGATGCTATGCAAGAGGAATTGAACTAATTCGAACGAAATCAAGTTTTGGAACTTGTTCCCATGCCCATTGATCATCCGATCATTGGCACCCGCTGGGTATTCTGAATACTGAATGAGAATGGCTTAGTGACTCATAACAAGGCTCGACTCGTAGCTCAAGGATACAATCAAGAAGAAGGTATCGACTGCGATGAGACTTACGCTCTAGTTGTGAGATTAGAATCCATTTGCATGTTATGTGCATTTACATATTTTTATAATTTTAAGTTATTTCAAATGGATGTTAAAAGTGTATTTTTGAATGCTTTTATAAAAGAAGAAGTTTATGTAGCTCAACCTCCAGGTTTTACTGATTTTAAAAATTTGATTATGTTTTCAAGTTGAAGAAGACATTATACGGTTTGAAACAAGCCACTCGTGCTTTGTACGACCGTCTAAGATCTTTTCTACTTAACAACGACTTTTAAAAGGGAATATTAATACTACATTGTTTATAAAGTCTTTTAATGACAATCTTCTTTTGATTCAAATTTATGTAGAAGATATCATTTTTGGATCCACTGATGAATCTCTTTGTCAAGAATTTTCAAAGTATATGCAGAATGAGTTTGAGATGAGCATGATGGGAGAGCTGAAATTCTTTTTCGGACTGCAAATCGAACAAACCAACAATGTGACGTTCATAAATTAAGCCAAGTACACAAAAGATTTATTAAAGAAGTTCGATCTGGAAGCAGTCAAACCACTTGGCACTCCGATGGCAACTTCAACCAAGCTTGATATTGATAAACAGGGCAAACATGTCGACATACGTAAGTATCGAGGTATGATTGGTAGTTTACTTTACTTAACTGCTAGTCGACCTAATATAATGTTTAGTGTTTGCTTGTGTGCACGTTTTCAAGCCAATCCTAAGGAATCACATCTGTGCGCAGTTAAGCGTATCTTTCGATACCTTAAAAGCACTTCTTCTGTCGGCTTATGGTATCCTAAAACCATGTCGTTTGACCTAACCGGTTATTCGGATGCTGATTTTGCTGGATATAAAGTAGATAGAAAAAGTACCAGCGGTACATGTCATTTTCTAGGAAAAGCTTTAGTCTCTTGGTTTAGCAAAAAAAAATTATGTCGCATTATCAACAACTGAGGCTGAGTATATCACCGCAGGACGTTGTTGTGCACAAATTTTGTGGATGAAACAAACCTTAGAAGACTTTGGCTTACTATACACGTACATACCCATTTTTTGTGAAAATATAGCACTATCAATTTGACTAAGAATCCAGTATGTAACTCTCGCACTAAACATATCAAGATTCGACATCATTTTCTTAGAGATCATCAACAAAATGGCATATAAACCTTGTATACATAGACACAGAGAATCAATTAGCTGATATCTTCACAAAACCTCTAACAGAAGATCGTTCCAATTATTTATGTCAGGAATTAGGAATTTTAGATGTCAATAATATATTAATTTTATTTTATACAATTATTTTTCAATATTCAAAAACTATTTTTGAGACAAGCCTACAAAGGGTCTGTCTGTCACCACGACTACAGTCGAAGCGAAGTGGTATTTAATTGTTCACGGTGAACTCTCGTTAGCTGGGACAGTATCCCTATAGCTAATCTGAAACAGTCGCTATGTAACAAAAATTTAATTTGTAAAATAATATTAATTATAATTATAATTTTAAATTTACTAAATTTAGAATTAAATAATTGAAAGGGGCTGATGAATAGGATATGGCCTACAAAATTATTTTTTAAAAAATTCATCAAAAGAACCCTAGGCGAACTCGGCCCGAGTTTTGCCAGAGTTTTGTTGGTGGTATATGCTTTTAAGTCAGAACGAGGCCCCCTCCTCTTCATCTCTTCCAAACTCCTCCAAATAGCAGCAGCAGCCGTCCGAACCTCTCCAAAACCCTAGCGTTTCTCCAACTCCTTGCTCATAATCCGGTTGGAGATTTCTATCCAAATTTTGGATTCGTGCGAGAATTCCTGTCTCTACAACATACTCAATTTCTGGAAGGTATAACTCTCTCCTTCCATCCCCTTCAATTTCATTAGTTTCTATTCAAATTTGGGAAAAATGCCTAAGGGATTCATTTCTTCCAAGAAGAAGAAGACCAATGCCAATGAAGAGGCATCGTCTTTGAATCCACCAGAGGATTCCCTCTTTTCCCCAGTCCAATCAGCCGACGATGCATATAATGAGTTTTATTTTAAACTCATGACCAATCGTTACTATGGTATGGTGATTTTATCATGCGCACCATATGCACTGTCACCCCGATTAAGTGGACTGTGTTTCCTGACCACCGTCCTTACTTTGAGTCATTAGGGTTACACCGACTTATCACCGAAAAATTCCCTATAGCTACTAATGCCATTAGATTATTTTACTACAACTTTGTGTTAGACACTTTTGATCGGAGGTATTAACATTGAGTTCAATGATGTCTTGTTAGCGAAAATCCTTGGTGTTCCTAACGAAGGTGCCCCGCTCGATGATATCACGGATTTCAATTTTTTCGATGGCACGACTCTTCTCAGCTTCAAGAACGATCTTTGTGCACCTGCGCATGTTCGTTCTGGAAAGTTCAAGGCTGCAAACTTGAACTTGTTTAACTATGAGTTATATCGCATCATCTATTCCACTATTCTTCTAAATCTACTTCAAAAGATGATGTTACCAATCTTGAAATATCTGCCCTCTACCACATCATCAAGAGAATTTCATTTTCGGTTCCCAAGTCTATTATCCAGATGATGGGATGATGTTGCACAAGAGATCAAAATTTCTCTTATGCGATGTTCATTCCACGCATCTTTCAGCATTTTGACATCGATCTGTCTACTTGTGCTCTGGACCCCGAGCCTAAGTATCTCTAGCTATCCCGTCGTAGCATAGCCACTTCTCCTGCTCTCTCCTTCTGTACCTGCTCTACCTCCTTAGGCATACCCTATGTCTTTTGAGGGTATTCAACAGCACCTCTCTGATCTGCACATTCATCACTAACATATCCAGGGAATACAGTTCCGCGATGTGAGTCAATTTTAGGCACTCGCCAACTCCTTTACTGATCTCCATTTTTCCTAGACTGGACACTCTGCCAGTTCTCTTTCCAGAGATCATGCTGTCTATGGATACCGCTATGAGGATGAGGCGGTACACTCCTCTTTCATCCCACTAATGCTAGCTGGTACCATGGTTTTGGTGCTACTCCACACCATTCTGGAGCTGGCACTTCTGGAGCTGGCCCATCCGGACATGGTGGACGTGCTAGCACTACTGATGACGATGATGAGATTTGTGATCTAGACACATTACATTTTGTCTAGATGTCACACTTTTTGAGACTTTATTATGTCTTTGTTTACTTGGAAATGCTCCGACATTCCAAGATATCAGTACTTTATCGTTTAGTTTACTTTTGTATTTGAGCTTGTGACCTTCTGAGCTGATGTATTGTGAATATCTTTTTATGCTCTGCTTAGCATATTATATCATTTCAGTTTAGATTCATATTTCTTGATATAGCACTATCTCTTTATGCTTCAATATTAACTAACTGTGAAATGTTTTTTTCTATTTATTATGTTTATATTTCTTCAACGATTGTTTCTTATGCATACATTACGGGGAGCTTCTCTCTTTGTAATTATTTTGCTAAGTGACAACGGGGGAGAATAGGATCTAACATCTTTTGTAGGATACAAGAACAATTTTTTTTCAGGATACAGTACAATTTTGATTATCTTTCAAATCTTATTGATCGAAGATGCTATATCGGTCAAGGTTTATCAATTATCAAAATGGGAGAGATTGTTAGCCCATTAGTCATGGTCAAACCTAATTTTAACTGATCAAACTTTGTTCGATATACGGGCTACTTAAATATGTTTTGGACTCTTGGACACTGCCAAAGATCTGCTACCCATTCTGTTCAAGACCGAAGCTATATTTGCCACTCGAGTCTATATTTCCTTTATGTAATGTAATTTTCACTTTTATTGAGTCTAGGAATAAATTGTACACCGAGTCCTACTGGCAAATAGGCTACCCTAAAAATATTTTAAAAAATATTCCATGTTTTGAAAAATAGTCCCCTATTTACATAAAGCTCCTAACTGCTTAAAACAATTTCAAAAAAGCCCAAAAATCAAATTATAAAAACCCTGACCAACCCTGACAAAACTCGGCCAGAGTTCGGTTAGTGGCCGTTGGCTTTTGAATGTTTTGAAACTTGGTCTCCCTGCAGTTACGGAACCTACCAAGGTTTTTCATAGAGTTCTGCCCGAATTCTGCCCGAATTCTGCCAGAGTTCTGCCTTTGGAAAAACTATAAATAGAGAAGGATTTCTATCATTTTAATTCACTCATTCACTTTCATCTCTTCTCTCTAAAGCCCACTGTTCTATCCAAAGAGTTCTAAGCTTTATTTTTCAAATCCCATGCCAGTTAAAATCCTCTAGTCGATTTTCCAGTGTGGTACAGTCTAGAAGCTTCAGAGCGATTGTAATCAGAGGCTTGTTTAAAGAAAGACTCTTCACATTTGAAGTAGGTCGAGTACTTCGAATCAAATCTCGCATTTGTAGAAGTTGCAAGGACTACGTATGAAAGCTTGCAGAATTTCCAATAGTGGATTCAATGGAAGCTAGAGTTCTTCCGATTGGACTAGTCCTCACAAGAGAAAAAACCAGTATACATCGACGTCTTTGCGTTTGCTTTCTGATATCTATTTTTACAGTTATTTGCTTGTGATATATATTTCTCGATGATCTTGCTGCTAACTTTTTAAATTAGCTATATTCCGCTGCCTACTCTATTCACCCCCCTCTCGAGTATTGTGCTTTACAAATTCGTTCCTACAGACAACATATAAAATAGGCTTGAAGACACTCTGATATTATGTCTTTATAATTCTACTATAAAGTTTTATGCTATTAGTTTAAAGATAAATCTATTAGGCATCTAGCTTTTACTTCAAAGAAGGATCTTTGACTTGAAGAATATCATGAACAGTGGATAATCCTTTAGGAATTATGGAGTTACGGACCCAAAACCACTATTAACAGTGGGTAATCCTTTGTAAAATATGGGGTTATTAACCCAGAACTACTGTTATTTACTGTTTGTTCTTTGTATAGAACAAAGTCCTATGAGAGGATGGTTTGAAAGCCTTAATAAGTTCTCAGGCATTTGGGATGTCCGGCTTGCTTTACAGGAAGCACGAGTAGCACATCACTACAAAGGAGCGTAGTACTCCATGCTACAATAGGGTGACACAATATGAGGTACCTAGTGAGAGTAAAGCCTCGGCTTCAGGCCAAGTCACAGTGACATAGCATCACACATAGGCAAGTGGGCCTAATGCTATAGAATGAAGAGTGGTAGACAGCACTACAACGAGGCTGGACCTCATTACAGTGGCGTGATACCACATGAGGTACCTAGATAGGATAAAAGCCTCAATTTTGTAGCCATGTCACAACGGCATAACACCGCAAGGAAGAAAAAGGCTTCATGCTGGGTAGTTCGGTACTAGAAAGAGGCTGGTCCTTTTGCTACAATGGTATGACACCACATGAGGCAGTGCCTCAGCTTTGGGCCATGTCATAGCGGCATAGCACCACAAGAACGTGAAAGGTTCATGTCAAGACTCTTTAAAAGAACTCACCTAAAGTGTATAGATAGAAATATAGGATGTCTCTTAAGGGAACATTATAGACACCCAAGATACATACACTGAAACCAGGTTGACACAAGGCCTTTAATGTACATCCAGAAGCACAGTTGATGTCATTATGTGAGTGGAAAGAATTACAGTCATGGTACAGAATTCAAGGCCTAGTCCATTCTTGTATTATGTTGTTATTTAACCTATGCCGGAAGATTCAAGTCGTAGCGACATCTATCCTAATGCATTATGGCAGTCACTGTGGGGAACTCTCAACCCATATATCTAGATATGTGGGAGATTGTTGGTATTTTATCTTTGCTTATACCAAATGGTGAGTATCTCTACATAAAGCTTTGCTTGTGTTCAGATGTTCACATGAGGTATGGAGAGGCACATGGGTGCCATGTGGGGTATTTTTCTAGTGGAAAGAAGGCTAACCCTGTAATGCCCCGCTCCGTACGGTGTATTATGATGAGTCCTTGACTCGAAGAGTTTCATTGACCCATGAAGTATGATGATCGATGCGAGAGTTACGTTAGCCAAAGAAAAGCCTTGAGTTGATGAAATCTATGAATCAAATCGATGTAAAGGATAAGTCCCTTTTGAGCAAGTGCTGATTTTAGTTGATCTGGTGTGCAGGCTATACTTTTACGCTGGACGATAAGAGATCGGCATTTTGCCTTATTCAGTAAAGTGTCCGCGAAACCAAATCGTCGCCTTGCAACGGAGTGTGGCATAAGCACGATAGGCCAAATCAACCGAGTAGTCCAAAGGAATGGCTAAGTCCGAGAGTTAGCTATGCGACCAAGTTATGAAAATCGAGCCGCATCAACTCGGCAGAACGACAAGGCATATCGGCTTAAGGTGGGCGGGTTCTTGACTCTCTCTCCTTATTCCTTCACGTCTAATAAATATATCCTTGTATGCATAAGTTGCCGTCAAGTTAGAGAACGTAGCTCGAATGGTTAAGGGTCTTCGTATGTGTCAAACCTTAAGATAGAACATTGAACATTGAACAATTAAAGCACGTGCATCAAGTGTACGGGTCACGGTAGGGCGATGATGGTAGAACATGAAAGATAGTATCGAGATGTGCACCACGTGCATGACTCCGAGAATATTGAACAGTAAGTCTAGAACATTGATTATGGCACTACGCATGCCCTCGTACGAAAGCTAGGAAATGACTAAGTAACTATGAAATTAGGCTATATGAATAACTTATGAATGGAACGCGTGGAATGAAAATACGAGAAGTTTAAGCCATTGGGCGTTGTGCATCAATACGGATGTGTTGGGGCATAATACCGTCGGAGCACGAGATGGGTTGGAATGTATGACTTGTATGCTATGGCGCGTATTACATAGTCAATGGACTCGGATGGCCCGTGCACGGGTGCGGCTTTCCTCGGACGGTTACGACCAGGGCACCGGGATCGTTCGGCCTAGGAGGGAATTATGTATGGTATTTATGGTGCACATCATTCGGGCGGTTTACGACCGGCCAGTGTTGTGATAAGCTATGATATTAGTAAGTTTGGAACCCTTCGGATATTGGGCTAGCAACCCGTATCAAAGCGATCATAGGCTTACACATAAGGATGCCATGTCCATTACGGTACGAAACACCGTGACCTTCATATAGATAGGGTCGGTGGGCTGGGATTAGAGTTGGGTGCAGGCGCAGGGCCTGCTACCCTTATGCATATGGCTAAGTATGGTTGGTTGCATGAATTATATGAATTCTTATGTAAAGTTCTAACCATTACAGGCTAGGCAAATGGGACGAAGATGAGCACGTTCACTATGTTTATGTTCAGATTATGTCTAACTATATCTGCTGCAGGAACACGATGTTGGACACATTCATAATAAGTTGCTACTTATTGAATATTGCCATGAAACTGATCCTAAGGCTAAATAGAAAGATCACCAAATAATGTTGCATGTTTCACTAAATTTACTTAGTGCTTGGTTTGGGTGCGAGTGGGTCTTGATCAGTACAGCGAGGACGAAAGCACTAATTCTCCACTAGTTTATGTGCAGGTTCAGGTAATGATCGGCTCGGGACGGGGCTTGGCTTGGATGTGCCGAGGCATGGAGCCCTTAGCGTTTCAAGAGGAGCTACCGCATAGGCGTTCGGACTTGCGACATGGAGATGTTCAACTGAAGACTACTTGTTGCTATAAAGAGGTATAATGTATGAAACAATATAATCCTTTGTGAGCTAGAGAGATCATGAGCGTTGTAGCCAATTGGCATATTAAGTTGGACTATTCAGAGCCTTTGTAACCTTCAGTTTATTATGAATAAAAGAGATTCTTGTTGTATACTCTTTTTTTTTGCTGCTTATGTTATCAATTTGAGATAAACACTATGTGAACCTATTATCTTGCCTTGCACGAGCACAACTCCAGGCTCGTGCGACATCATACCCCAGCGAGGACGATGATTCAGGTGAAATCTAGCGAGGACGAACGATTTCCAGGATCGGTGCGTGACAATTTGAATCGGAGCGGTTCCATCCTCTGGACCGTACATGAATCTCTTTGACCCTCAGTTGCTTCGCTATCGAATTTAGTTGACTCTAAGTTGTTTCTGCAACCGCATGGCTCATGGATCTGCTCGGTGCTACATTTGATGTTCCATACAATAATTTTATATTAAGTGAGTATGTCTGCCACAAGTATGTCATGACTATCACGCTATCTCCGAGTGCCATCGGTGAATGTTGGTTGCACGAAGTGCAACGAGTTATGAGATATTGGTTTCCCGAAGTGCAACGAATATGGTGATGTTGGTTGCATAAAGTACAAGAATATAGGTATTCTTGATCGCACGAAGTGCGTGGAGTTATGTGTTGTTGGTCACAGGAAGTACGAGGAGATATGTGTTGTTGGTTGCACGAAGTGCAATGAGTCGATATTTGAGGCGATGCGTGTTACGTGGCTATGCGAATGGTTATGTATTGTTAGTTGCACGGAGTGCAGCAAGTCGTGGATCGTTCGTTGCAACGAGTCGACACGGTATGATACACGTTGTATGGCTATGCGGATGGATAGCGATATATTAAAACGAGATTGAGTAAAGACCTTAAGTATCGAGAATGAGTTGTTGCACGAGTTGCAATGAGTGAGATTGGGAAATTACGGATGCGATCGTAACGAGTCGAGTTGGTCGCTAAGTCGAGTTGGAGTAGGCGAACTTGTAAGTTGGCCGCTTTGAATCGAGTTTCGAAGTAGGCGAGCGTTTATGTTGGCCGAATGTCGCGTTAAGCTTTGAATAAGCAAATGTTGTGTGTGTGATCGATATGATCGCCAAGGTACAGTTAGACGTGAATGAATGTCAAACTTAAATAACGACTGTGCATGTTGGTCTAGTTGTTATACCAATTCGAGTAAGTGAATGCCAGAGCTGGGATCAAGAAAGATCGCCATACGGGACAGTTGATTGGAAACTAGATGTCGGACCTATGCGGAGTTTGATGTCGAGTAATGACTCAATTTTGAGTGGTATATGCAATACCACTTGTGCGATCAGTGCAGTGAAGCATCGTATCGATAATGATAGGCTCGATTTCTGAGTGGTATATGCAATACCACTTAACGATAGTTATGTTAAGCCGTTGAATGACTTACAATAGATTGCGTGGAGATTGTGTTGTTACGATATGTTTGTTCCCAACGGACGAAGTAGTACCGAGACTCGAGTGGGAATGACTTGATAGAAGTCGACGCAATATGCCTCAATGAATTGAGTTGAACGATTATGTGCGAAGTCGTACCTATGGATGATACGTCGGATGAGGATTCGTTAAGTGTAAGTCAAACGATAGGCTGAGCATAGCGAGGGAATGTTGTGTTGGGGAAATGGTTAACTCAGACGGAATTGAGCTAAGTCGGTATGAAAACTGTTCGAACGAGTTAGTTAGCGCGATGAGTCGGTAGCACGATTTGGAAGTGAGAGTTAGGATATGAGAATGTATATGTAAATTAAATTGTGTCGTAACGATGTTAATTAGTTACAACTGAATGGATCTTGATAAGTACGAGACTTGATTCGTATTCGAGTTCGGAAAATGGCAGTGATTGCAACGAATTGGAGCTTATGAGAGAGGAAGATGTTTAAGTTATGCATATCGACGATGGTATTGGAGCGTATCAAAGACGATATGCAATAACTCGAGGATACTCTAATCGAATGAACGAAAATTATGTTGAGCATTGTTGTTGATGAATAAGATGCAAGTTAAGTTGATGGCAGTTTGGATGATAACGGTTGGAGTGCTTCAGAAAATCTAAGAGTGGATGGATGTTACTTGGATGAAAATGAAAGTGCCTGATTGTTTCGAGGATAACCACAATGTTGACATTCTTGTCTTATGCGAGTGCAACTCCAGCATCGCACATGCGTCATGCCAAATTAGGACGATCATTTCGCGTGAGCGTTTGTATGGTGATTCATCCAGCGGGGATGATCGAACTTACAAGGCGTGGCAAATTGATTTAGAATTGTGGTTTGATGCGAAAGTTGTTCGAGGATGGTTTTAATAAGTATGGGATGTGTCGAACTATGATCACAAATAGGTAAACTCGGACTTGAGGCGAGTAGATGTCATATGACTAGCGAAAATAGTCGACGGTAATGCATGATTGATTCAAGTAGTAACGGCGTATCAGTTGCGAGGGTAAAATAAATTATGGATTGGTAAACTATGTCGGATTTGATAAAGTCCCATAGGAATTATCGGGAATTGATTTGGCTCCGCAATAGGATATAGCATGGTTCGTTGTAACTGTTCCTCGTTGATGATCTTCAATTATCGAACGTAGTTTCGGGACAGATGACCCTAGAAGACTTCACCGCCAAATCAAGTGAATATTAGAGACCGTAGGACGACCCTAAGGAAGTCGTATAAGAAATTACGTCGATGATGAAGGATGATGTAGTGCATGTTAAGGATAAGTCTAAGCGATTAAGTATCGTGTTTCGAAAGTTAGCGAGTGGCCTTCGACTAGATCGATATGGTTAGAAAATTTACGATCGATCAAATGGGTACGTAGATAGACTTGATTGGTCGATGATCGAGGAGATGTTGAGGAACGTGCCTAGCCGGTAAGGCGATTGTAAGGATTCTGCAATGTACGAGAGCGACGAATAATAGAATACCCTAAGAGTTGTGTCGTAGATCGATTTGAGTAACAGTTAGGCTATGTGTGTTGAGCGCACGATCTATGTTATGAAACGAACTAGTCGGGATTGATTTGAAATTGAGTAAAGATTCATACTCGGTCGAGAATCGGAGATGAGCGTATCGTAAGAGACCTTGGGTCGAAAAGATTGTTGCCTTTGAGCATCATAGACTCATGTTGACCTCTTGTGTCGGGAGAGCACGAGCATGATGTCTGGATAAGTTACCTAGCGGGGGTAGCCCCAGACACAATTTATGGATAGAGCGAGAGAATATGAATCATAATTGGATAGTTGTGTACGAGACTTAGAACAAATGATAGGCAAAGGAATTTGAGACATATTGGACTTAGTCCATGTCGTTGAGACCAAATATTATGAACGACTTGATGAAAGACTTGAGTTATGTGAGAGATAGAAAAACGGTTGGTCGAATAGGCGTTGCAGAGAATTGTTGCGATCGGATGCGTAATGACTTAATGCAATGCGAGCGTTAGATAACCGACAAGAAACTTATGGGATCGAAGTAACGGTTTTGAGTTAAGTTATACGCAGAAATGTTTTGGAGGATGATCGCATGTTATGGAATAATACATACGAAACGTTTTTGGGAATAGGTGCTAAGATTTGACTAAGTCGAGTACGAAATAATCGGTGTTTGAAGATTTAAGTTGAGCCTGTTAGTTTGTCCCGATATCCTACAACTGAGCTTGGCTGAAATGCATATATTGGTTGGACACCTAAAATATGTGTATGATCCAAACTAAGTTGTATGATTCCAACGATAGTTGCACAAGATCATGAAACGATCTAGCGAGACACTTGGATTAAGTGTTGGTTTTGGTTCGAGGACGAACCTTGTTTTGAGTGGTAAATTATGTAATGCCCCGCTCCGCACAGTGCATTATGATGAGTCATTGACTCGAAGAGTTTCGTTGACCCGATGAAGTGTCGATGCGAATCAATGCAAGAGTTACGTTGGCCAAAGAAAAGCCTTGAGTCGATGAAATCTATGAATCGAATCGATGCAAAGGATAAGTCTCGTTTGAGCAAGTACTAATTTCAGTTGATCTGGTGTGCAGGCTATGCTTTTACGCTGGACGATAAGAGGTCGACATTTTGCTTTATTCAGTAAAGTGTCGTGAAACCAAATCGTCGCCTTGCAACGGAGTGTGGCATGGACACGATAGGCCAAATCAACCGAGTAGTCCAAAGGAATGACTAAGTACGAGAGTTAGCTATGCGACCAAGTTATGGAAATCGAGCCGCATCAACTCGGCAGAACGACAAGGCGTATCGGCTTAAGGTGGGCGGGTTCTTGACTCTCTATCCCTATTCCTTCACGTCTAATAAATATATCCTTGTATGCGTAAATTGTTGTCAAGTTAGCGAACGTGGCTCGAACGGTTAAGGGTCTCCGTATGTGTCGAACCTTAAGATAGAATATTGAACATTGAACAATTAAAGCGACGTGCATCAAGTGTACGGGTCACGGTAGGGCTATGATGGTAGAACATTGAAAGGCAATATCGAGATGTGTACCACGTGCACGACTCCGAGAACATTGAACAGTAAGTTTAGAACATTGATTATGGCGCTAAGCGTGCCCTCGTGCACGAAAGCTACAAAATGTCTAAGTAACTACGGAATTAGGCTATATGAATAACTTATGAATGGAACGCGTGGAATAAAAATACGAGAAGTTTAAGCCATTGGGCGTCGTACATCAATACGGATGTGTTGGGGCATAATATCGTCGGAGCACAGATGGGTTGGAATGTATGACTTCTATGCTATGGTACGTATTGCATGGTCAATGGACTCGGATGGCCCGTACACGGGTGCGGCTTCCCTCGGATGGTTACAACCGGGGCACCGGGACCGTTCGGCCTAGGAGAGAATTATGTATGATATTTATGGTGCACATCATTCGGGCGGTTTGCGATCGGTCAGTGTTGTGATAAGCTATGATATCAGTAAGTTTGGGACCCTTCGAATATTGGGCTAGCAACCCCTATCGAAGTGATCATAGGCTTATACATAAGGATGCCAAGTCCATTACGGTACGAAACACCGTACCTTCATATAGATAGGGCCGGTGGACTGAGATTAGAGTTGGGTGCAGGAGCAGGGCCTGCTACCCTTATGCATATGGCTAAGTATGGTTGGTTGAGTGAATTGTATGAATTCTTATGTAAAGTTCTAACCACTGCAGGCTAGACAAATGGGACGGAGATGAGCACGTTCACTATGTTTATGTTCAGATTATGTCTAACTGTATCTGCTGCAGGAACACGATAGTGGACACATTCATAATAAGTTGCTACGTATTAAATATTGCCGTGAAACTGATCCTAAGGCTAAATAGAAAGATCACCAAATAATGTTGCATGTTTTACTAAATTTACTTAGTGCTTGGTTTGGGTACGAGCGGGTCTTGATCAGTGCAGCGAGGACGAAAGCACTAATCCCCCACTAGTTTATGTGCAGGTTCAGGTTATGATCGGCTCGGGGCGGGGCTTGGCTTGGATGCGTCGAGGCATGGAGCCCTTAGCGTTTCAAGAGGAGCTACCGCATAGGCGTTCAAACTTGCGACATGGAGATGTTTAGCAGAAGACTACTTGTTGGCTATAAAGAGGCATAATGTATAGAACATTATAATCCTTTGTGAGCTAGAGAGTTCATGAGCGTTGTAGCCAGTTGGCATATTAAGTTGGCTATTCAGAGCCTTTGTAACCTTCAGTTCACTATGAATAAAAAAGATTCTTATTTATACTCTATTTTCTTCCGCTGCTTATGTTATCAATTTGAGATAAATACTATGTGAACCTGTTATCTTGCCTTGCGTGAGCGCAACTCCAGGATCGTACGGCATCACGCCCCAGCGAGGATGATGATTCGGGTGAAATCTAGCGAGGACGAGCGATTTCCCGGATCGGGATGTGACAAACCCTACAAAGGAAGCATTTATACTTTTTGTCATGCTCTTGGGATTGTTCCCTTTGGATCTAAGCCCGAAAGGGGCTTAGTGGACTCGGGCTTAAGGGCATACAGTGGCACTTTGTTGGCACACTTTGCAATTAGCACATCAGCATCGGCGCATGGCGCTTTATGTGTTGTTGTTGTACTCGTGTGCGAGCTGCACGCGCTAGGCACATGGTTAGGTGCGGGTGCAGTCGTAGGAGCAGACACGGGATCAGGCACGGGTGCAGGCACGGAAGAAGGTACGGACAGGCACGGGTGCAGGGGCGGGAGGCTCGGAGGCAGGCACGGGTTAGGTGCGGCTCTGTGTGGCCGCATGTGCTCGCGCTCCTACATGTTGTGCCTCAATGTGTCTTCGTGCCTGTGCTGCTGAGCGTGTTCATGTGATGCTGCTCTATTGCATGCGCTGCTTTGCGTCCGTGCCCCTGTGCTGCTGATAGGTGCTGGTTGGAAGGTTTGGGCGGTTATGGAAAGACTGAGTCAAATTACATATCCATTTTTTATAGGATTTGTATTTGATTCAGTTAAATCTTTCCATGATTCGTTCCTATCTTTTTGCAGTCAGTATACGATCAGGATTAGAGTTAGGGTTTTAGCCCAACTCTAAAAATACTCTCTTCGTGCCTTCTTTGAAGATTTACTCAAAAAAAGGCGAAGAGAGTTGAGAGGTCGCTTCCATTGGAGTCCAAGGAGTTCTATTAGTTCAGTCAGGAGGTGACAGCAAGGGTTGTAGAAGTTCTTTTGTTCGAACTTGTTGGTTCCTAGGAGCAGATCGCAGTAGGGCGAATCTTGCTTTAAGCAACGGTGATCTTCATCACCCCAGTCGAGTTCCATCTTCATATTCCTTCGTCTTCGAGATAGAGGCTACAGTATCTTTAGAGATGCAAATTATATTGCTTTGAATGCTCTGAAGTTCTTTATATACAAGGTGTATGAGCAAATTCTTTGCAGAATCACTCTATTTACTTACGTTCTTCCATCTAAGTTCTATTTCGGGAATAACACTATCCATTGAAGACTATCATCCAACTAGACAGAGATACGTCACCAACGGCGAACCCATTGGTCGAGTTTCCATCGGAGTACTGAGCCATTTTTCTACTGGTTAGTATTTGTAGGATTTATCAATCTTATTTTGTTATGATACAAATTATTTTGTTCTTCATTAACTAAGTTCATTAGTCTAATTTTCCTCCAGGACCTTGTATATTTTCGCTCTTCCTCAAGTAGAATTTTCAGCAAAGTTTATGAGCTTCAACAAGTCGGTACTTTGTTACAAAGGGAGTAGTTGGGAGAATATGATGTTGAGAGATTAGAGAAAATATAGTCTTAATTGTGAAGTATATATATATATACAAAATGAGGAAGAAGGGCGAAGTCCGTCCGTTGGAGGATCCCCCGTTGCTCGCCGCAACCCCCCACCCCCGCGTGGTCGGGTGGCTCGTTTGGCCGATCGGCCCCTCGGACCGGCCGCACTCCCCGATTCTTTCTTCCTCCTCGGAGGCCCCCTCCTTCCCTCCACTCTTCCGGACGACCGGGGTCCGACTGGACGGGCGTCTTCCCGTCGAGCGGTTTCCCCCCTCCCTTCATCCTCCCTCCAACCCCCTCGACGCTGCTGCCCTCCCCGGAGTTGGTGCAACCGGGCGAGGCGCCGGCCGTCTGGTCCTCCTACGCCGGCAGTTCCACCAGATGTTCCCCTGGCCTCCCCTCAGCCGGGGTCGAGACTCGCTCAGCCAGGCGCGCCTCCCCCCATCCTGGCGCCCCTCTTCTCGCCGCTCCTCTCGCTGGCGCACCCCCTCCTCGGCCGCATCCGCATTTCTCTCTCTAAGTGGCCGGTGTCCTCCCCGTGCCTCCTGGCTCCTGGCAGTCCTGGAGTGGCCCCCCTCTCTCTTCCCAGCCTCTGTCCCTCCAGCCCCTCCGGCGTATCCTGGTGCTCCCGCCCTTTCCCTGGCGTCAGAGGGCCCCCTCATGGGCTCTGGTGGCTGCGTGGCGGCCCTCGTGCTCGTCCTTCCTACTCCGGCATCGGGCGAGCGTCCATCATCAGTGACGATGTCGCCCCCTTCTTCCCCTACTAGAGACGCTCTCCCCCGCAGCTCTGGCCTCCGGTGCTTCCTCCGGCTAATACCGGAGGGCCTCCCCCTCGCCGGTGATTGGCTCTCCTCGAAGGTCGAACCCCCCGCTCCCTCCCCCAGGCATCCGTGCCGCCCCCTCTCCCCTCCCCGCCTGCTCGCCGCCACGCTCGGTCCCCTCCGGCTGCCGACGACGCCTCGTCTTCCCCGTGCCTCCTCTCCGGGATCGGCTCCTCCACCCACAGCTAGACCCCGCCGTTCGTTGCAGGAAACCCCATCCTCCCCCTTTCCGGTGATTGGCTCCGCCCGGAGGCCGAGCCCCCGTGCCCTCCCCCTGGAGTTCGATCCGCCCCCCATCCCCTCCCTCGCCGCCTCGCTCGGTCCCCTCCGGCTGTCTCTCCGCCTCGTCCAGTTCCCCTCCGGCTGTCTCTCCGGGTCCGGCTCCTCCGCCCGCTACCAGACCCTTCCCCTCCGTCCGCCGCTGGTTCCCCCGCCGGAGCCCCTCTCTCGTCCCACTCCCCCACCGGCCTCCTCCGTCGGAGCACCTCCGAGTTGCGACCTCTCCGCCCGGAGGCTGACCCCGCTCCCTCCCCCCAGAGGTCGAGTCCCCTCCTCCGACAGCGCCATCCTCCTCCGGGCTGGCATTCCCCGCCGGATCCCCCTCTCGGGCCGTGTGCACCCTTTCTCGGGCCACGCCCCCAACCCTTGGACAGAGTGCCCCCAAACCCTTAGAAAGCCCCCTCCCTCATCGGGCTTCGCACCCGTTCCCCCCTCGAGATCCACACCCGTTCACGCCAACCGGTTTTAGCAATTTCGAAATTTCCATAAATTTCGTACTTTTGAAATTTTGAAATTTCGAAATATCCTGAAATTTTGAAATATCCTGTAATTTCGTATTTTCAAAATTCTGGCTATTTCAAAATTTTGTAATTTCGAATTTCTAATTTCTGCTTTTCGTTTTTATTACCTTGTTTAACAGGGCCCTTTTGTGTTTTTTGGCTTTGTTACCGTTTGTACTGCTCTTCTTGAGCTTCCTTTTGCTTTCTATAAAATGCCTTCTCTCTCTCTCTCTCTTTCTCTCTCTCTCTCTCTATATATATATATATATTTATATATATATATATATATATATATATATATATATATATATATGTAAACAACTTTGAAAAAAAAATATATATATATATATAGTTTTTTTTTTTGTGTAACAAAGTTTTCAATCGCAATAAAACATGAATATGTAAACAACTTTGGTGCGTTACTATTACACATTAGCTATGCTTCCAATGTTGGATTTAATCAACTATTAGGGGCCACACATGTAAAATTAGTTGTGTTTGGCTATCTAAATAATTAAACCAAATTAAAGTGGTCTATTTGAAAAATTGGCTTGAGGGTATAATTGTCATAGAAATAATGTGCAGACATCGGAGATAAATCTAATTTGACGAGGGGCCAAATTAGAAACATTAAAACATACACACATATGTCGCTCGATGCGTAGCTGGGCTTGGGCACGCTTCGTATCCGAAAAGTGGGTGCGGGTCGTGACATGTCTAGCCTACGCCGCAGTATCGGCGGTAGAACGTTGTCCCAGGTTGCACAACTACTATAACACAATATAAATGTACCTGTCGACAATAACCTTCCATTTGGAGGACAATCACAGAAATATACAATCTCAATCACAATAACTAAAAAAGAAGTAATAGCACGATAAACAAATAAATAGATGTCAACAGTGTAATACAACTCAAGGAAATAAGTCTAAGAGTCAACAAACGTCTCAAAGAGTCGATAGTATAATATAACATCGCAGAAAAATAACTGGAAAAAAATCTAGACAAATATCCTAGCTATCTAACTAGGCACTACTGGTGTCTCCTCTAAGCTAACAAGATCCTCCTGGTGATCCAAGTCACAAGTGTCAACAACGCCTGCTCCATAATAGGTTGTGTAAAAGTCCTCTAGATCCTCTGAAAAATATATCCAGTCAGGATTGGAATGAAGTACATAACTCTAAAAGCAGTTCCATTGCATGGTAGAAAATATATAGCTTACAAAAGAATAATATACATGATGTACTAGAATAGAATACAGAGAAATAACATCATGAAGATATAAGGAACTGAGTACATGAATAAGATAGAGAATATGTTAAACCGGAATAAACATGAAGTCATTTAGAATACAAGACAGTTATGTAATTGGTTTAGGTTGCACATGATTATTCTACGGTAACTCGGTTATACGTGAAGGGTATAATCGACATGTACATGATTATACTATGGGATGTAATTATATAACTATTTCTACTCTCCTGCCCCAATCAATACACATGGATTTGATTACGACACATTATGTACATGATTATTATTTGCACATGAAGTACATGAGAGAATAATACGAATGCAAGGAGTACATGATGTACACGATAAAGTACATGAACATGAAATACTCGATGTACCCGATAAGAGGATAACATCTTATGACAAGATCTATTTAGCATGAATCCGTGTAACAGTGTGATAACATCAAGTAAAGTAGTCTAGAGCAGGTAATATAGATATTGTCATGATAAAAACAATCAGAGGTAGGTACTCGCTTCATATCCTGAGAAACGACTGAGTATCGGTATCTGAACCGGCGTCACAAAGACCTAATATAAAATTACAGGATTACAAGGTATTCTAGAGTAAACAATATATTTAAATGTACTAATTATATGCTTCTACGTCTCTTCTAGGTCATGGAAGTCAAACTGGGTCAACACTTGTCAAAGTAGGTCAAATTAGTCTAACTTGGTCAAACTAGTCTAACTTGGTTAAACTAGCCATTTCTAAGCTGTATGTGTCTGTTTCTAGGATATTTTGTCTATACAGTAAGTTCTAGGCTAGGATATAATGGTTGTCTACTACCTAGATTACTTAGGTAATTCTATTACCTATCTAAAACTTGCCTAAAGTTTCTATTATATAGGGATATTTAATCTATTTTATCTAAATTATCTATACATTAGGCCACCCCTTACTTCTAGTGCCAGTTAACTGATACAAATATCTCTTATCTTCATATTGTTGCCATAGCATATCCTTACATTATCTTCTCTATTCAACACATAGCTTCTATATGCTTGCTGTTGTGTTAGTGGGAACATCTACTACTGCTATGTTTCATTCCATTTTCCCCAACTCCTTAACTGCTACTGCACTATTGGCTAACCCGAGCCCCTTACCTTCAGGTAACAGTTGCTACTGCTATGGCTAAAATCGAGCCCTCTTACACACTGATGCATATATGGTCCCTAACTGATACAATTATGAGTATCAAGCCCTCCCCTTTCTTATTCAGTTAGCTGATAAAAATAGAGTATCCCTCTACATTGTTTAGTTAACTGATACATACTACCTGTAATTTATGTACTGCATTCATATCCTGAACACAGGTTGCTCTAACAGGGACTGGAAGTCCCCCTATTCCCTGTGCAACAAGGGATGCCAATCCCTTCACTCGATCACACCTATAACCATTACTCTATTGATATGCATATGGCAGTACAATATTATTCATGCCTATTCATGAGTATATCTATAAACATATATGCATATATAAGTATCACATCCACCGAATTATATACAATACATACATATGTATATCACATTCTCCTCCCCTTTCCCTATCATGTACCTCAGTGCATTGCCATGGCAATCTACTCTCATGACACACATTCACACAGCACCATACATTTTCCTTTAACTGACACACATTGTATCAGTCCACCCTCTCCTATCTACTGGAACATGATACACCTACAAATAGCATTGTTCACTTATTTAGGTTACATACCATAGAACCCTCAACTGCTAAGAAAGTATTGTTTATCTCTGCCACACACGTACATTCCTACTGAACTCTCTCTACCTATATCAGTCTGCCCCTTCACTGCTACTGCTACTCAAGTCTCTTTCCCCTAATCTTCACTTCCTATGACAACACACAAGCCTATATAAATAAATATAATATAATATATATATATATATATATATAATATTATATATATATATATATAATTATATATATAGATATATATTATATATATATTTTTTTTTACATATATAAATATATATATATAATATATATATATAATTATATATATATATCTTATATAATAATAATTATATATATTAAATATTATATATTTATATATATATATAATAATATATATATATATATATTTATATATATATATATATATATATATATATATATATATATCTAATATTATATATATAATATAATATAAAAATAAAAAAATAAAAATATATATAATATATAGATTATATATATCTATATATATATACTTACTTATATATATATATATAGATATAGATATATATAATATATTATATATATAATATATATATAAAAATATATATTATATATATATAATATATATAATATAATATATTATATATATATATATATAGATAAGAAGAGAGTAAGATATATATAATTATATATAGATATATATATATAATATATATATATATATAATATTATATATATATATATATATATATTCATATATATATATATATTATTACTTATATATATATATATATATTTTTTTACTTATTATATATATATATATATATATATATATATTAGATATATATATATATATTATTTTATATATATATATATAATATACATTTTATATATTATATATATATATATATATATCTATATATATATATATTATATATAAATATATTATTATATAAATATATATATATATAAAATATATATAAATATATATATATATATATATAATATATTATATATATATATATATATATATATACATATATATAAATATATATAAAAAATAATATATATATATATAATATCTAATATATATATATATAATATATATAATATATATATATCATCCTTCCCTGGGAGCGAGCCGTCACCCCTAGCGCCTCCGCTGCGGCGCTCCTACTTCGGCGCCGGCTGCAGCGGCTCCCGCCCCCTCCCGAGGTCGAGCCTCTCCCCTTCGGCTCCTCCGGGTCGAGCTCCTTCGCCGTGGCTCGCGCTCCTCCCAGGTCGAGCCCCCACCGTCGGCTCCTTCCAGGTCGAGCGCCCTCCCTACCTCTCCTCCCCGGGTTCGTGACTCCCTTCCCTCCAGTGGGTCCCTGCCCCTTCCAGCTCTGCGCCGTGGAGGAGCCCTCTGCTGGCCTTCGCCGTGTTTCTTCCCGTGCCCTCCGGCCCAGGCGCCTTCGAGTTGCGCCCCCGACGCCGTTTCTTTACCCCGGCCGGGCCTCGACGGTGCCCGTGTTCTGAGCCCCCCCTCCTCGGGCCCCCCACCCCCTCGAGTCTGGCGCCGGACACAGGCATTTCGGGTCCCGCGCTTGGACCTGGCCCCCTCGGGCCACGCGTCCGTTCCGCGTCCCCCCCTTCTTCCCCTCCCGGAGGATCCCTTCCCCGACGGTCCCTCTCCGCCGCCCCCCTCCGTCCCCCATCTGCGGCTTCGCTTCGCCCTTGGACGACTCCCCTGAGGACGGACCCCAACCCCCCGGAGCTCCTACACCCCCCGCCGGTGTCCACGACGCCCGGCGACGCGCTTCCGGCCGCGCACGGGCATGCCGAGGCGTCCCCTCGGGTCCTGTGCCGCCTCGGGCCCCGCCCCTGTCCCCTCGGGCTCCGTTCTTCGGCTTTGGGCCTAGCGCTGGAGCAGACCCCCTCGGTAGCCGCGCTGGCCCGGCACGTGCCCCCTCCCCCACGTGCCCACCCCCCCTTTTCTTTCTCCCCCCCCCCCTTTTTTTTCTTTGTCTGTTTTAATTTTCGAATTTTGAACGGCCGACCGTTTGTGGGTCCTGGTCGATTAGGTGTTGGATGGGCATTTTGTTTGTTTGCCCAGGCACAGGTTGTTTTGCTCTTCATGGGCCACCTTTCCATTCAATAAATTGTCTTCGTAAAAAAAAAAAAAAAAAAAATATATATATATATATATATATATATATATATATATATATATATATATATATATATATATATATATATATATTTTTATATATATATATATATATATATATATATATATATATATATATATATATATATATATATAAATATATATATATATATATATATATATATATATATATATATATATATATATATATATATATTCTTACTTATATATATATATATTCTTAAGTAAGAATATATATATATATTATATATATATATATATATATATATATATATATATATATATATATATATATATATATATATATATAATATATATAATATATATATAAAATATATATATATATATATATATAATAGAAAAAAAACTATATATATATATAATAGAAAAAGCTCCTTCCATGTTTTCCCTCCCCCCCCCCTCCGCTTCCTCCCCGACATGGCGTCCCCTAAGCAGCCGCTGAAGACCTTCTGCCCCGCCCTCCCCCGGTCGCACCCTCCTCGACCATGCCTCCCCCTCGTTCTCATCCGGCTCATTCTCCTGGCCCCTCCGCCGATGAGGCTCTCTGCCGTAGGATTGCGGCCGCCCTTCTCCTCCATCACCCTCCTCCCATCGCCACCGTCGACCCCCTCGACGAGCCCCCCGGAGGCGCTGGCCTCCCGTCGGTTCTCAGGGAACCTCCCTCCCTAGCTTGGTCCCTAGCGCAGCAGTCGATCGTCGGCTACAGCCTTGCGGCGTTGGCCGTTTCGTCCCCTGGCGTAGGGCAGGCTGCCGCCCCAGCCACTCAATCCTCGTCGTCGCTGGAGCACGGTTACGGAGTTGCTGCACCCCCCCATCTCCAGAAGACCGCCACCCCCACCACCCCTCCTCCCCACCCCCCCAACCCCTCCACCACCACCCCTCCCCTCCGGGCCTCGTGACCGATCCGGATCTTCCCTCTCGGAGCCGCTGTGGCAGAGTAACCCCCTCCTTTCCTCGGTCCCCGAGCCCCCTTCTCGCCCTGATCCCATTTTGAAATTGTATTGAAAGTCATCCGCCAGTGGCCTCGTGGTCCCTTTCGAACGCACGCCTCCGTTGGGGGACGTGCCCCCTTGGGCGCAGTCAACCCCCGGTCTCACATAGGCCATGTGCCCCCGTTGTGGGACCTGTCCCACCTGGGTGCAGTCCAACCCACCTGGACGCAGTCAATCCCATTTGGCGCGGTCCAACTCCAGCCTCCTCCAGGCCACGTGGCTGTGGCTGGATGCGGCGCCTCTATTGGTGAGGTTCCTGCTACCACTTTAGGCGCCTTTTCCGAAGCACCTGGAACCCTTTCGTGTGTTGTGCCGCGTGGGAGCCCATCCCAGACGCTTCTTGGAGCTACTCCGTCCGCAGGATGACCATCGGTTCCCAAGCCCCTGTTGGGAGTCATTCTCCCCAATGGCGCAATCTACCCCTAGCCCTCCCTTGGCCACGTGGCCCAGGGTTCTGCAGCCCCTTTGGGCGTCTATTCCTGTGCGCCAAGCACCTTTTCTCTGGTCGCGGCACATGTGGGCGCACCCCAACCCCATGGCATGGTCAACTCCCCGCCTCTCCCTGGCCTCGTGGCCCAGGGTTCTGCAGCCCATTGGGACGTATACTCCCGTACGCCTGGCACCCTTCCTCTTGGTGTGCCGCTTGGGGGCGCACCCCAACCTCACCCCGCACGCTCTGGAGCTAGCACCCTCCTTCACTGGCTTCTACGCCAGCCGCTGTGAGGGGTTCCCCTCTCCACCTTGCGCCTTCAGCGGGCACTATCCTACCCCGCCACCCTATTCCTCCGGGTACGCAGAAAGTGGGAGCAACCCATTTCCTTATTTTCTCCATCCCCCTCCCGCTCCATCTTGTGCGAGTCTTCCCTCCCTCCCTTCGGTTGCGCTGGGTGTGGGCGCAACCAGACCGTTCCATTCTTCTCCTTCTGTTGTACCTCCGGTGGTGGCCCTGTTAGGCGCAGCCCATTCCCCCCTCTCCCCTCCTCTGTTTGTGTTGAGTTCGGGCCATCCCCTCTCCTCCTCTCCGCCCTTTCTACCCTTTGATGTGATGTTGCTCTTCGACACGGTTGGACTGCTGGGCACGTTCCCCCTCTCTGGCACTTCCCAACCCCCGCCCCCTTTCGAACCCCCTAGGGTCCCTGCGAGCGCTCTTCCGGGGCCCGTTGGGGGTCAATCCCCCCTCTCTGGATGCTAGCCTTCCTCTTCCGGGCTCTGTTAATACGGGTGCATCCCACCTTCCAGCCATCTCCGCCCCCGACCCTTCTCTTCGCCCGCCTACTTCCTTCACCGACATCCTTCTCCCTGACAGGGCTCCCAAGCCGGGACTCCTGTTCCCGGATGTCACCCTCCCCGATATTGAGTACCGCAGGAATCTCCTATGCCGACGGTGCCGTTCACCAACCAGGATCTCTCGTCCCTGGCCACCTCATTCCCGTTCTCCTTCGTCCTTAAATTATCAACAGGCTGCCCCAAGCTCGCCAGGGTGGCAGAGGTTATTTCTGGTTGGCGGCTGACGGCAGAGTACAGGGTAGCCCCTAGACCCAAGGCATTTTCTGCTACACATATCCTCTGACGTAGACCACAGGACGGTGTGGTCCAAAGGCACCGAGAGGGTAGACTCCCACCAGATGAAGATAATCAAGTGGTCACCCAACTTTAATACCAAGGAAGACTCAGAGACGGTTGCCGCCTGGGTCACCTTACCCAATCTCCCTCTCATTTGCTTCGTTCTGGCGGCTCTTAAGCGTATTTCAACCTCCTTCGGGACTCACGTGGCAACCGTCGCCGAAACCAGCAATCTGACAAAAGCTCACTACGCTAAGATATGTGTGGAACTCGACCTTACCTCAGATCCTCCCAACCATATCCTCATTGAACTCGGCAACCAAACGCAAACTCAGCAAATCATCTATGATAACCATATTATCTTCTGCACTCACTGCCATTTACGCGGTTACCTACCAAAGCACTGCTTCCGTCTACACCCGGAACTGAGGAAGAAACCGGAGAGGTCAGAACCCATTCCCAAAGGGAAACAGATTCACCAATTGGCTCAACCACCCCTGCTTCCCCTCCCCCGAACTCCCACACCAGATTCAACTCCAGCGAAGGCAAATCCGGCAGAGGCAACTCAGCTGAAAAAGCAGTGATCCCCTACTACCCACCTAACCTCTCACGGTCTAATCATTTCTGCGCCCTCGCGTCAGAAGCCATTGATTTCCTCCTGAGTCGGTCTATCATACCGACGACGACCAGGCCCCAGGACCGGACCCAGAGGAACTCAGAGCTCCCTCCACTGAGGTAACGGATGAGTCCCCCCAGCAAGAGAAACAGAAGAGTCCCCCCATCACCTCTGAATACCGCCGATATGCTTATGCTTCCCCCGCTCGACAACTCTACTGTCGATGATCTAGCCATCCTGGGGCCAGAGCATGCCTTTAAAGGTCTTCATGTCCTCTCCGTCGGTTTCCCTCTCCAAGCGGAAGGGGACTAGATTGGCATCTCAGACGACTCCATTCTCATCCCCCCGGAGCAGCCCGAGCTCGATTCAGCAGGAGCAACGACCGTACCCCCTACCGGCCCCGAGGACTCTTCCCTCGACCCATCCCGTAAGAAGGCAGGAGAACCACCCATCACCAACAGGAAAGCGGACAAAAAAGGGAAAGCCAAATCCCCGTCCATGCACACCAGGTCCGCGGCAAAGCGGTCCAACCAAACCTCCATTAATGCTGAACATTCTCTCCTGGAATATTCACGGTCTGGCGAACAAATCGACGATGAGGAGAATCACTAGCCTTAAGAAAACTCACAAGATCGACATCTTGATCATCATCGAACCCAAAATCTCTTACAAGAGACTTAAATCCATTCAACTGCAGTTAGCGTTTCACTGGGCCATTACCAGAAAACACGACATATGGATTCTCTGTTCCAAAGTCGTCAAAATTGGTGTCATCCAAGATTCCAGTCAAGCCCTATCTTGCTTGATGGAACATCCTTTAATCCCCAAGCACGCCATCCTTTCCGCAGTCCACGGCAATTGTGACATTGCAGAACGCAGACAGCTTTGGAATGACCTCCTAAACACCAACAACCAAACCTGCAACCTCCTATGGCTTTGTATCGGAGACTTCAATGCGATCACTTGCAGAGAAGAGAAGATTGGAGGCCGTCTCCCCCCTCTCCGCTATGCAAGACTTCAATAACTTCATATTCAACTCTCACCTCACCTCTCTTCCATTCACCGGCAACGCATTCACCTGGTACAATATGCAGGAAGGCGAGCGACGGCAATTATCCCGCCTTGATAGAGCGTTAACAAACGCCCACTGGCTTGATACGGGGCCAAAATCTAAGCTATCTCACCTTAACGCCACCGAATCCAACCATGTCCCCATGCTGGTTGGTATCAGTAGCACCTCCAACCATTCCAGAAAGAATTTCCGCTTCCTGGACTTCTGGAGCGAACACCCCCAGTTCTTAGGGTCATCACAGAAGCATGGAACAGCACGGACTCCATAGATCCCCTTAATCGAGTGGCCATAAAGCTCCAGACGGCAAGAAAATTACTGACAGTATGGAGCAAGCAAGCTTATGGAGATATCTTCTAAGCCATTCGCGAGACAGAAGACGATGTTACTCGTGTTGAAGCGAAATATATGGCTGACGGCTCGCCTGATACCAGGAACACGCTGAATCTCACCAAAGCCATTCTCAAATTCAGGCTTAAGATTGAAACCGATTTTTAGACGCAGAAAGCGAGGATCAAATAGGACAGCGAGGGGGACAACAACTCTGGCTTCTTTCATGCATGCGTCAACGAGCGGAGATAAAAACTCACTCTCCACTAGATTACTGCAGACGACGGGATCCAAGAGGAGGCAGCAAAGTTTTACTCCAGACTGTTCTCCAAGGAGACGGTTCTTAAAGATGACACCTTCCTGAACGGGGTTCCCCTCCCCCCCCATCAGCGACACAGACAATCTCCAGCTTGAACAGCCTCCCTCGGAAGAAGAAGTGAAAGAAGCAGTTTGGGCCCTCGACGCGCACATCGCCCCAAGTCCAGACAGTTTTTCGGGGGTTTTCTTTCGCACTTGCTGGGACATCATCAAGACCGACATCCACAACGCGGCCTCCGCCTTCCACCAGGGAGCGACCTACCCCAGAGCCATCTCGAGCACCAACCTCATCCTCATTCCAAAGAAAGACAACCCCGAGACATTCCGAGACTTCTGCCCTATTAGTCTCTACACCATCACCAACAAGATCATATCCAAGATCATCGCCTTCCGAATGGCAGGCCTTCTCCCTAAGATCATTTTGGAGGAGCAGAGTAGCTTTGTTCGGGGGAGAAACATCCAAGACAACATCATGCTGGCTCAAGAGTTAGTCACCTGCATGAAATTCCCAGCTAGAGAGGGCAACATTGCCATCAAATTAGACATGGAGAAAGCCTACGACAAACTTGATTGGCAATTTATGATCTGGGTCTTCAGAGCCTTCGGATTCTCCGAGAACTAGACTAACATTGTGTGGAGATCGATCAGCAACTCGTAGTTCTCCACGATTATCAACGGCCAAGCGGACGGGTTCTTCAAATCCATTCGCGGGGTCAGGCAAGGAGACCCGCTATTCTCCACCATTTTTATCATTGCGGTGGATGCGTTGAGCAGAAACCTCAATAAGATGTCGAACAAGCCAAATTTCTAGCACTACCATACGGCTAGCGGCTGCCCGATCATCACCCACCTGGCCTTCGCTGACGATATCCATATATTCTCATCAGGAGGCACAGGATCGGTAGAAGTCGTCCATAATATGCTTCAGATCTATAAAAGGTGCTCCGGGCAGAAGATCAACCCGAACAAGAGTGTCATCTATACCTACCACAATATCAAGAGAGAGCAAGCGACTAGCATATTAACCACCACATAATTCCCTATCAAACACCCTCTATTCCTCTACCTCGGGTGCCTCCTGGTGTACGGGAAATCCAATGCCGGGATCTTCAAGAACCTGACCAATCGTATCAGGAAGAAGCTAGAGGGCTGGCACAACGCCACCCTATCACCTGGAGTCAAGATTATCTACATCAATCACGTCCTCTCCTCCATTCCCATCTACACCCTGGAAGCGTGCTCCCCCCTAAAGAAAGTCGTATCCTTTATTCTGAGCATCTTCAGCAATTTTCTCTGGGGCCACACCGGCGACCACGAAAAGCACCATTGGGCCAGCTGGGACACCATGGCTCGTCCCACCGAAGAGGGGGGGTCTGGGTTTTACTAAACTCTCCCACATTGTTAACTCTTTCTCGATGAAATTATGGTGGATGCTTCACACCAGTAAGAACTTATGGTCCAGATTCATGAAGGACAGATACTTCAAGCATATCCACCCGTCTACGGCCATCGCTAACGGCAGATCTTTCGCGGCCTGGCACCGCATCCTTCATGGGCGATCCCTCGCTGAACCGACGATTCGCCTTAAGGTTAACGAAGGGATAGCATCCCCATTCTTGGAGCGCTGGGTAGGCGATTTCTTACTTCCTAACACCCCTTCAGCTCCTAGGAACAGCACTATCAAAGATCTATGGGACCCTCCTAATAACACCTGGAACTGGACCAAAATTAGGTCATGGGCTGGGAGCGAAGCGACCGATAACATTCGTCATAGCGGTGTGAAGATCGGTTCGAATGCTGATAAGCTTGTGTGGGCACCCAACGGAGCTGGCACATTCTCGGTTAGGTCTGCCAGAAGCGTTATCTGGGGTAACATGGCACCGTCTCCTATCTTTACCTTATTCTGGCAGACGTGCATCCCCAAGAAGTGGTCTTTCCTCATCTGGAGAGCCCTTCGCAATATCCTCCCCACCGACGATAATCTCAACACTATCAAATTCAACCTTGCCTCTGCGTGCACATGCTGCTCTGATCGACAATCGAAAACAGCTAACCACATCCTCAATCAGGGGGACCTACCGGTCAAGGTATGGAAAGCTCTTTTCCAGCGGTGAAGAATGCCTCACGGAGGCGACAACTTTCACCATCTTATGACCACCTGGGCTTCAGCATCCCATGGCCACCAGATCGTCGCTGTGGCCGCCACGTGGATTATTTGAAAAAACTAGAACAAGGCGAGATACGAAAGCCACCATTACAGCGCAGCCAACTTATTTGGGAGACCATTCGTCATTGCCACAAACGGAGACCCCTCTGCAGGCACGGCCAGGAGGCTTTCTGGAACTCTCTCCTATCCTCGGCTTAGCCTTTTTGTTTCTTGTTTTCCTCTTATTTTGTCAGTATACGTGTATAGGCTTCGACATTTTGCGCCTCATGGTATACTTGTATAGGTTCGGCCTTTTCGGCCTTCTTGAATAAAATCGTACTTTCCAAATAAAAAAACAAACAAATATATATATATAAATATATAAGAGATGGCCTTTAGTAGAGCCCCCCCTCCGGCGATGGTCCAGCCCCCCGCGATCCCCGCCCCCAACGAGGTTCGGGCCCCTCCCTCCCCTCCTCCTCCTCCTTCCCCTCCTCACAGCGATTCCACCATCAGGCGTCTGTCCGTTGGTCATCGTCGTCATCCCTTCTGCATTTGAGGCCCTCAGCGCCCCCATGGTCGGGACGTCTTGGTCCGGTGAACCTTCCCCTGGTTCTCGTCGACCTCCGCCGGCCTTAGCCTCGTCCCCTGACTAGTTGGCCATGGTCCGCCCCACCTTTTGGTCGTCCACCACCCAGGGAGCGGTGGTCGACGCGATGCTCCTCTCGGATGTAGCATGCTGCGGCCTTCCCGTGGACGGTCATGCAACGGTCAGCGGCGGTGGCTCATGCCTCCCCACCTTCCCTCCCAGCTTTCCTGCCCACCTCCTTTCCCCCTTTTGAGTTTGCATTCGAATTCTATTTCCCCATTCCCGCCCGCATTTCCTCCACCCCCTCTGCTTCCTAATTCGATTTTTGGCACAACCTGTGGGGAACCGCCGTTGGCACTCCTTGGGACCCCTATCGGGCACCCCTCTCTACGGATTGGCACAACCCAGGGAAGGCTAGGTGACGATTCTCTGGACGCATCCCAGCTTTCACTGGACCGGGCACGGCCTCTTGCTTTGGTTGGCACAACCTATGGGTTGGCGCAACCTGAGTCCATTGCTGGGCTGCCAGCTTTGGCGCTACATGCACGATCCATGGTTTGTCATAACTCGGGATCAAGGTGGGGCGGCCAGCGTTGGTGCAACCTGGAACTCCGCTTCTCGGCGCATCCTGGGGCCCCTCTGTTGGGCGTAATTTTGGCGCAACCTGCCAGGCCTACAGCGCGGGGCAACCTACCCTGCTGCTTGGGCTCCCCTCTCTTGGCACAAGTAAAGGGGCGCTGCCACTTGGGTCCCCTATTGGGGTGCCCTACATAGGCCTAGATACGCCCCGACATTTGCCGTCTTCCTCTGCCATGGCGCAAGGTGTTCCGATCCCTAAGGTTGGTCACCAATTCAACCATCGGCTATGCGCGGGTGTGGCACAACCCACTCTCCCCGGACCATCATTGCAGTCTGAGATGTCACCTGGTGCGAAGAGCCAACCTACTCAGGGACAGTACGCCACCGTTGGCGCAGCCTGTCTCTCTACCTTTTTGGGCACACCCACGCTTCATTCGGATGTGAGTGGCTCTTGCCCCAAGCCCGTAGCCGCCCCTGCCCTCCCTCCAGCTGCGATCGTCCTCAGCGGCGGCGACATGCCTTTCTGCACCCCTATAGTGTGCCCCTCCCCCTCCCCCGCTGCTCGCCCTCTCCCGGCCGACCTCATCGCTCTCACCCCATCTTAGCACCGGTCCCTCGGCCAGTTGCAGCGCCACACCCTCCCCCATCCTCCGTACAGCCAGCATTCTACCTGGATCGGGGCACGCCCCCCCCCCCACCGGCTAAGTCGATGCCTTCTTTCGTCGACAAGCTTCGCCCTGACGGGGTACCCAAGCAGGGGCTCCTGTTTTCGGACGTCCCCATACCCGAAGTCGAGTATCCGCAGGCATCTTCCATGCTGACGGTACCCTTTACCGACCAGGAACTCTCCTCTCTGGCCACCTCCTTTTCCTTCTTATTCGTCCTCAAATTCTTATCAGGCTGCCCCAAACTCGCCCGGGTCCAGAAAGTTATCGCCAGTTGGCGGCTCTCGGCAGAATACAGGATATCCTCTCTCGACCCGAGGCATATTCTGCTCCATCTCTCCTCTGACCTTAACCACAGGGACGTGTGGTCCAAAGGCACCAGTAGGGTCGACTCCCACCAGATAAAGATAATCAAGTTGTCAGCAAACTTTAACACTAAGGAAGACTTAGCGACGGTCGCCGCCTAGATGACCCTTCCCAATCTTTCCCTCATTTGTTTCGTTCCGGCGGCTCTTAGGCGTATAGCCAACTCTTTCGGGACTTACGTGAGCACTACTGCAGAAACTAGCAACCTGACCAAATCCCACTACGCCAAGATATGTGTGGAACTAGACCTCACCAAAGATCCCCCCAACTGTATCCTAATTGACCTTGGAAACCAGACTCACACCCAGCAAATCATCTACGACAATCACATAATCTTCTACTCATACTGCCATCTTCGCAGTCACCTATCACAGCATTGCTTCCGTCTCCATCCAGAGCTTAAGAAGAAACCGGAGCGGAAAGAACCCACCCCAAAAGGGAACCAGCACCAAAAACCTACCCAACCACCCCTACTTCCTCTAAGGAACTCCTACACCAGATTTAAGTCCAGTGGAAGCAAATCCGACAACGGCGCCTCCTCGGAGAAAGCGGTGATCCCCTACCGCCTACTAAACCTACCCCTTTCCAACCAGTTCAACGCCCTCGTTGCAGAAGCGATTAACTCCTCCCAGGAGATAGCCTTTCCTGCAGTCTCTGTCATGGTCCCCAAAACGGACTCTGAGGACCTCAACGGCTCCCCCTTGGAGGACGAAGAGGAGACCTTCCAAGATCTTCCGAACCTAACCTCCTACGGAGTCGCCGCCGTAGACGCCCTCGTTATTCTAGGGCCAGAGCAGCCTCTTAGAGGTCTTCAAGTCCTTGCTGCTGGATTCCCGCTCTAGTCGGAAGGCGACCAGATTGGAACCTCCGACGACACCCTTCTCATCCCACCGGAGGAAGCCAACCTCGACTCCGGTGGAGAAACGGTCGCACCCCCAGAAGCTACCCTCCAAAACTACCCCAAGGACTCCCTCATCGGCACATCCACCAAGACGGCGGGGGTAGCATCCACCAAAACCAGGAAATCTGATAAGAAAGGGGCCGCAAAGTCTCCAACCATACACACCAGGTCCGCAGCAAGGCGGACCAACCAACCCCCCCAAGCTCCATTAATGCTGAACATTCTCTCCTGGAATGTCCGCGGTCTGGCGAACAAACCTACTATGAGAAGAATCACCAGCCTTAAGAAGACTCAGAAGATCGACATCTTGATCATCATTGAACCCAAAATCCCATACAAGAGACTCAAATCCATTCAACTGTAATTAGGCTTTCACTCGACAATTGCTGGCAGACACGACATTTGGATCCTCTGCTCCAAGGCCGTCAAAATCGGTGTCATCCAAGAATCCAGGCAAGCCCTTTCTTGCTGGATGGAACACCCTTTGATCCCCAAGCGCGCGATCCTTTCTGCGGTTCACGGTAGTTGTGACATTGCGGATCGCAAACACCTCTGGAACGACCTCCTGGACGTCTACCAATACCACCAGAACATCTCATAGCTTTGTATAGGGGACTTCAATGTTATTGCTTGCAGAGAAGAGAAGACTGGATGTCGCCCTCCCCCTCACTCAGCCATGTAAGACTTCAACAACTTCATCTTCAACTCTTATCTCACCTCTCTTCCGTTCACTGGCAACGCCTTCACCTGGTGCAACATGCTGGAAGGCGACCGTCGGCAATTCTCCCGCCTCGACAGGGCCATAATGAACGCCCACTGGCAAGGCATGGGGACTACTTCCAAGCTATCTCACCTTAATACCACCGAATTCGACCATGCTCCCTTGCTAGTTAGAATTACTAGCATGTCCAGCCAGTCCAAAAAGAGTTTTCGCTTCTTGGACTTCTGGAGCGAGCACCCCCAATTATTGAGCATCGTCACGGAAGCGTGGAACAGCACGGAGTCCCCCGAACCTCTCAGTCGGGTAGCCAACAAGCTCAAGGCCACGAGGAAAGCCCTAGCCGCCTGGAGCAAGCAAGCTTATGGAGATATTTTTCAAGCCATTCATGAAGCTGAGGATGACATTACGCACGCCGAAGCCAGGTACATGATCGACTGTTCGCCAGCTACTAGGAAGGCCCTGAACCTCACCAAAGCCATCCTCAAATTCAGGCTAAAAGTTGAGACCGATTTCTGGAAGCAGAAAGCGAGGCTCAAATGGGACAGCGAGGGGGACAAAAACTCGAGCTATTTCTACGCCTGCGTCAATGGTCGCAGACAGAAACTCACTCTCCATCAGATTGCCGACGATAACGGGACCAGTATCAGTGATCAAAAAGGCATCCAAGTGGCGGCCGCAAAGTTCTATTCCCGACTATTTTCCAAAATAATGGTCCTCAAAGACAACAACTTCCTGGACGAGGTTCCCCACCTTATTAGCGACACAGACAATATCCGGCTAGAACAACCCCCTTTGGAGGACGAGGTAAAAGTTGCCATCTGGGCCCTTGACGCACACAGTGCACTTAGACCAAACGGGTTTTTTGGGGTCTTCTTTCGTACATGCTGGGACATCGTCAAGGTAGACATCCACAATGAGGTCTCCGCCTTCCTCCTGGGAGCTACTTATCACAGAGCCATCTCGAGCACCAATCTGATCCTCATCCCAAAAAAAGACAATCCAGAGATATTCTGCGACTTTCGCCCCATCAGTCTTTGTACCTTCACCAACAAGATCATATCCAAGATCATCACCTCCCGCATGGCTGGCCTACTTCCCAAGATCATCTCAGAGGAGCAGAGTGGCTTCGTCTGGGAGAGAAATATCCAAGATAACATCATGTTTGCCCAAGAGTTAATTACCTGCATGAAGCTCCCAGCAAGAGGGGGCAACATAGCCATCAAATTGGACATGGAGAAAGCTTACGACAGACTGGATTAGCAATTCATGATCTGGGTCTTCAGAGCCTTCGAATTTTTCGAAACCTGGACCAACTTCGTATGGAGATCGATCAGCAACTCGTGGTTCTCCACAATTATCAACAGTCAGGAGGACGGTTTCTTTAAATCAAGTCGCCGGGTTAGGCAGGAAGATCCTCTATCTTCCACCATCTTCATCATTATGGCGGATGCATTGAGCAGAAACCTTAATAAGATGGCTAGCACCCCCAACTTCTAGTACTATCATACCGCCAGCGGGTGCCCGATCATCACCCACCTGGCTTTCACAGACGATATCCTCGTATTCTCTTCCAGGGACGCCGGGTCGATAGAAGTTGTCCACAATACGCTTCAGAGAAACGTCGGATGCTCGGGCCAGAAGGTCAACCCAGAAAAAAGTATTATCTACACTCACCACAAAATCAAGAGAGAGCAAACGGCTAGCCTATCCATCACCACCTCCTTCCCCATCAAGCATCCTCCATTCCACTACCTTGGATGACCCTCGTGTACGGTAAATCCGACGTCGGAATCTTCGAGAACCTGATCAATCGCATTAGGAAAAAACTCGAGGGCTGGCATAACGCTACCTTATCTCCAGGAGGCAAGATGATCCTTATCAATCATGTCGTCACATCCATTCCCATCTATACCCTAGCGGCGTACTCCTCCTAAGAAAGTTCTATCTTCCATCGAGCATATCTTCAGCAACTTTCTCTGGGGGCACAGCGGCGGCAACGACAAGCACCATTGGGCTAGTTGGGATACCATGGCTTGTCCTACCGGGAGGGGACCTGGGTTTCACAAAACTTTCCCACATCGTTAATGCCTTTTCGATAAAACTGTGGTGGACGCTCTGCACGAGTCAGAACTTATGACCAGGTTCATGAAGGCCAGATACTTCAAGCACATTCACCCGTCGACGGCCATCTCTAGCAGTAGATCCTCTGCGGCTTGGCGTCGCATCCTCATCGGGCGATCTCTTGCCGAACCAGCGATTCACCTAAAGGTGGGCAACTGTGATTCTTTACCATTTCTGGAACGCTGGGCTAGAGACATCTTGCTTCCAAACCTTTTAGCTGCCCCTAGGAATAGTACTATTAAGGACTTATAGGACCCCTCTAATAACAACTGGAATTGGAACAAAATTTGGGTCTGGGCTGGGTCAGAGGCGGTTGATTGCATCCACCGTAGCGGATTGACGATTGGGTCGGACGCAGATAAGCTCGAGTGGTCGCCCGCTGTTGTCGATGCATTCTCGGTTAGATCGGCCAGAAGAGTGATCCTAGGCAATGCAGCACCATCTCCAACTATTGCATCCTTCTGGCAGACATGCATCCCCAAGAAGTGGTCCTTTCTTATTTGGAGAGCCCTACGCAATATCCTCCCCATAGATGACACTCTCAACACTATCGGGTTCAGCCTTGCGTCAGCATGCACATGCTGCTCTGATCGTCAATCGGAAATCGTCAACCACATCCTAAGTCAAGGGGACCTCCCGGTAAAGTTCTGGAGAGTTCTCTCCCAGCATTGTAGAATGCCTTAAGGGGGCGACAACTTCTGCGACCTCATGGCAACCTGGGCTTCCACGTCCCATGGCCACCAGATCGTTGCTGTCGCCATCACGTGGGTTATCTGGAAAAATTGCAATAAGGAGAGATATGAAGGCCATCAGTATACCGCAGACCAACTGATGGAAGACCATTTGATAGTGCAGCAAACGGACCTCCATCTGTTCGCACGGCCAGACGGTCTTCTGGAACTCTCTCCTATCTCCGGCTTAGCCGTTTGGGTTTCTATTTTTCTCCTATTTTGATAGTATACGTGTATAGGCTTCGGCATTTTGCGCCTTATGGTATACTTCTTGTAATTGTCCGACTTTTTCGGCCTTCATGAATAAAATGGATATATATATATATATATATATATATATATATATATATATATATATATATATATATATAAACATGTGCAATATATATGCACATGACCCTAATAGGATATTCCCTCATCTCACATTTTCGTATCTGAATATACCCCTACTGACACCAAGAACTCACCCTTACAAGCCCTGCCTACTGTAGGAGGCACTCTCATCTAATCCTACCACTGCTACACCCCCTCTTTGAGATGCAACTGCTACTGTTCTATAGCAGATTGCTGCGGCTATGCATCGGGGAAAAGTAGCATATGCTGCTACTACTACAAGCTGTGCTATAAGCCTGAGCCCATGCTTGGCATTACTGCTACTGATTCTTAAGTCTTCCCCCAATCTTCATCAGTGAACTGCTAGTGAATGCACTTTCTAATATTCCTCCCCCCCCCCCCCCCCCCCCTCTTCATGGCAGTAGTAGCTAATGCTACATTCACATCAAGATATTCCCCTTCCTAAAGTCCCCTTAGCTACTGTTACCAAGTAGCTTGAGCCCTCCTATTTTACTGCTATAGGTTAAAGAATAAACTCGAGCCCCTCTACTATATACCATTGATACATGTAAACTAAATTTAGGACTAATACATAACTAAATATAGGGTTGTTGCTTATATTTGCTCCATCACTGATACAAATATCATACATAGGTCTGATACAAAGTCCCTTATCTATCAGTTAGCCAAAACATCAAAAGGATATCTATAGAGACTAATATATTAGCTCATCTACTGATATATCAATGGCCCCTCTTCCTATATACACTGATACACATAAAATCAAATGACTGGTTCATGATCCCTCATCATGACAGCTGCCATATTCCCTCATAACAGTCCTTTAGGATTGATACATATATCAAGTATAGCTGATACATGCAACCAGAAGACTGAATCATTCATCTTCCCTTATAGCAGTCTACATACTCATGCATACAAAACAGTCCACATATCCCTCTCTACGTAAAATCCTATAATACCCCTATTAACCACTAAATAAACATACAAATGATAACCTATAACAATGTACATCTAATTACAAGGGTCAAAACTGAATTTAAAGCATTGGGTGCTCTTTTAGTCATTTTGTCAAACACTTGGCGTGCATATCGAACACGTATCACCATGATACGCACTCCGAATGAATCCAAACTTGACCCAAAGAACACCCACATATTTTAAATCACAAATATAACCTAACAAGCCTATTCACAAATCCTAGAAATGTTATTCTCGAATTTTCCTCCAAATTGGGACAAATACAAAGGGGAAAGTCTCTAAATGGAAAGAGAAGAGTCAAAATTCCTCACCATGGGTATTCCTAATGCATGGGGGTTTCTATTTGATGTCTCTACACTATTTACCATGAATTAAAGGGTTTAGAATGTATTTTACCTATTGGGAGATGGATTCCCAATTAAAAAGCTTTAAGATCCAAAAGCCCTCAAGCTCCAAGTGTTCCAACCTCTAATGCTTGCTTCTATGGTCTTTTACTCTCCAAGGGGAAGAGAATGAAACAATTTGGGGCTGTTTTAGAGAAGATTTGATGGTAGGAATAATTTAGGGAAACTCTCTAAATTAGGGTTAGGGTTTGAAATGGAAAGAAGAAGTTATTCTTCTTATAGCCAAGGTGGCATGTGTTGGCCGGCCACAGTAGGTCATTTTTAGGTTTTGGCTAAGGTGAAATGTCTATGAAGTCCACTCATTGTGTAAAGACAAGTTTTAGGAAAAAAGCCCTCTTTCTAATTAGGTATTTAGCCTAATCTTCTAGTTAACTTGCTAGTATAACTAGAGATTAACTAGACCTATAAGAATGGGTTTGATGTAAGTCTAGTCTCATTAATTAAGTCTACTAGGGTTATGACTAATCATCTAGTCCATCTAATTAAAATAACGCCATGATTTACATATAATATATCACTAGCACAATTATTTAATTTAAAATGATATAAATACACACGAAACACAAAAGTCTAAAATACTCCTATTTCTAGAATGTGGTAGTGACAAGTCTACCCTCCTTAAAATAATTTTGTTCCCAAAATTAAAAGACGATACTAGGACATGAATGAAAAGGATAGGAAAAACCATACCTCAAGGCTCAAAAAGATATGGGTATCGTTCGCGCATCTCATCCTCCCTCTCCCAGGTTGACTTACCTGAAGAGTGATGCCGCCACGCGATGCGAACCAAGGGAATAGTCCGGTTCCACAACACCTTCTTCCGATAATCCAGAATCTCCACTAGCTTCTCTGGATAGATGAGAGTAGGGCCCACCTCGATCTCAGAGTGATCTAGTACGTGACTGGGATCCGAAATATACCGTCTCAACTGCGACACGTGGAACACATTGTGAACTCCCTCTAGTGCAGGTCACAAGTCTAGCCTGTAAACCATGGTACCGACCCTCTCGTGAATGACGAAAGATCCGATGTAACGTGGGCTAAGCTTCCCACCTCCACCAAAGAAAATACTGTCCCGTATCGGAGATATCCTCAGGAACACCAGATCTCCAACCTAGCACAAACAAGGTCTCACACTTAATATATAACAATCAATCACAAGCAAACAAGATCACAAAATCAAAGAATCTAAAACCTAAAATCTAAGCTATACCTCAAACTCTAAAGGTCTCTGGGGGTTATCGTCCCAATGTCGTTGTCTGTCCTACGCCACCCGAAGTCGATCCTTGATGAGTTTCACATTCTCAGCTGTATCCACAACCTGTTGGCCCAATGATTATATCATGTTTTTGAATATGGTTAATCTGTTTAGTTTAGCATTTCATTATCACTAATATTCATACTAATACTATAGCATTTCTACTTATACTTATACCTTTGGTGATATATGCTTATTATTTTACATATTAGTGATATGAGTTTTTATTATATATACCTTAAATTTAATTGAGTTACCAAAATCAAAACTATGTTTTGATTATGGTTATTCATTAAGTTTAACATTATGATATCACTAATATTTATGCTATCACTATAGCTCTTATACTTAAACTTAGCATTGTCCTACAGTGCTTTATCTTATCATATTTGATACATATATATTGCTTTGTTCGTCTAACATGTACATGCAAAAAAGCAATAAGCAAGATTAATATAGACATACGCAATGAAGAAATCATGCTGGGCCAAAGACGACGGATCCTACAAGATTTCTCTGAACCACCCGACGACATCTTCGGAGCCACGTACTCGGGAGTTCCGCTGCCTGGTCAGCGGACGGGGGTTGAGGGGGCAGCGCCCCTCGTCGGGGGTTCGGGGGCGAAGCCTCCGAAAGGTATTCAGTTTTCACAAACTGGATATCTTTTGACAACATCTATCAAGGAAATAAGCCATGCCATGCCATCATCATTTCACGACTCTGAAGAAGCCTGTACCTACTACAGTATATCTGGAGTCTGTAATGAGTCTTAGGAATAATTGTAAACACAAGAAATGGATGGCAAAATCGAAAGCTAGGGTAAAAATTAGCCCAGGATTATTTTTAGATGAAAATTAGCATACCGACGGTATACCGATTTTTGTTCATAGAAAGTTTGTCTACAAAATCAACATACCGACGGAATACCGATCTATACCGATGGTATACCGATTTAGTAACGTTGAAAATCCAATGGTCGAATTTCGAACATTTAATGATCATAATGGCTATATTTCTAGCCGTTGTAATTCCAGACCGGTATTCCAACGGTATACCGGTTCGTACCGACGGTATTCCGATCGCTGACTGGAAAGTTGTCTTTGAGCTCTTTTCAATGCTTTGGTTATAAATAGCCTTGACCCTCTTCATTCAAGATTGATGCTTTGAGCCTAAAAATTTCTAAACCACCAAAGCCTATCCACAAATATCTCTACAAAGCTTTCATTTGCCATCCACAAATTGTGTTAGAGTTATTGAGTTAAAAAGTAAGATCTTTATCTTGTTGTATACGGAGATCAAAACCTATTGTGAAAGGTTGAAGTTGGAGAGTCTTCGGATCCAAAATCTTGGTTGAAGTTGGAGAGTCTTTGGATCCAAACTCTCGGTTGCAGTTGGAGAGTCTTCGTATCCAAACTCTCGGTTGAAGTTGGAGAGTCTTCGTATCCAAACTCTCGGTTGATGTTGGAGAGGCCTTCGGACTAAATCTCTCATGTAAGAAGTTGGCAAGTTCTTCGAATCCAAACTTGTGTTGAAGTTGACGAGTTCTTCGGATCTAAACTCGTGTGTAACTATTTACTCAAATAGTGGATTAAAGCCGAAGAGAGTTCCGGGACTAGAGTGCCCCTTGGAAGGATACCAGGATATATCGAGTGTTGATATTGTTGTTGCTTCTTCTCTTGTGCTTATATTTTTAAATTGCCCATTAGCTTGTGCTAAGTGCGTGATTAGTTAGCTTGACCCTATTCACCCCTCTCTAGGGTTACTACACAACCATCTCAGGCCCCAATAAAGCTCTTTCTCCAACGTCATCCTAAGACAAAGGTGTACGATACCTCTGCCCGTACAAAGCCTTGAATGGTGACATCCCAATGCTGTCCTAAAAGCTGTTATTTTAGGTAAACTCAACCAAATATAAGTGATCCTCCCAGGAGCCTCTAAAATCCAAAACACAGGTGCGTAGCATATCCTCAAGAGCCTGGATAGTCCTCTTCGACTGCCCGTCTGTGTGAGGGTGGTAAGCAATGCTGAACTTGAGCTGAGTGCACAAGCTAGCTTGCAAACTCTGCCAAAAATAGAAAGTGAAGCAACTATCCCGATCTGAGACTATGCTCAGAGGAACTCCATGTAGTCTGACTATCTACCTCACGTACATGTCTGCTAGCCTCTCCATAGACAAACCCACCTTGAATGGCAAGAAGTGGGCCAATTTGGTCAACCTGTCAATGATGACCCAAATCGCATCTTTTCCTTCTGGTGTACGTGGTTATCCTGACACAAAATCCATAGTGATTATGTGCTCTCATTTTCGATCCAGAATGGGTAATGGCTGCAACAATCTTCCCGGCCTCTACCTCTCTATCTTCACCTGCTGGCATACCAAGCATCTGGCTACGAAGCGTGCTACCTCCCGCTTCATACCATACCACCAAACATGCTCTCTCATATCCTTATACATTTTGTTGGCACCTGGATGTATAGAATACTGAGAGCAATACGCCTCCTGCGTTACCTGCTCCCAAAGCTCTCTACCAGGCACACACAGTCTGGTACCATGCCTCAACGTCCCATCCTCTACGATAAGAAACTCATCCAGAAGTCATGCCTAATTCTACACTCTGATACTCCTCAGAGCTACATTCTCGAACTGAGTCGACTTGATTCTATCTATCAAATCTGACTGAATCTGTAGTCTCACATCTGCATCTCAACTCCAGGTACTATCACCTCAATCCCCAAGCTCTCAAGATCTGCCAACAAATAATGGTCTGTTGTCAAGCACATAGCTATCGGAACCTGCTCAAAGCATCGACAACTACGTTGGCCTTCTTTGGATGGTACTGCAACGAGATGTCGAAGTCCTTCATCAACTCCAACCATCTCCTTTGCCCAATGTTCATCTCTTTTTGGGTAAACAGATACTTCAAGCTTTTGTGGTCTGTAAAGATCTCCACATGCTCTTCGTATAAATAGTATTTTCACAATTTAAGAGCAAAAATGTCCGCTACCAACTCCAAGTCATGGGTAGGATAGTTCTTTGTAACGCCCCAGTCCCAAAATACGTAGAACTAAGTACATCAACATGCCAGCTGCATACATACGATATATACTCCAATATATGGAACCATCGTATGTATACATAAGCTATAAAATACAGTAAACCATGGTACTAATCTCATCCACAAGTAAAGAATAAAGACTTTATAATAAACTCATAAATTATCATTTACAAGTTGTTGGTCAGAGACAAATCTACTACCAACAAAAGGAGAGAAATATATGATAACGAAATTTTGTCGAGCAATGCGAAGACGATCCAAGTGCAATCATCCTCGAAGAAAAAGGGCCTTGGCAAGAGCACTTGCGAAAACCATAAAAGACACGCCTGGAGAATTTACTAGGTCCTCAGAGGGACGTAACAAGATACATAAAGAACATGCCAAAAATACTGAATATAAAATATTCCACAAATAAAGTAAGTGACATGACATCAATAGGGTAACCTAACCGTACTAAAGTGAACATGCAGTTGAGAAACAATCCTTTCGACGCATGAGCCCTGGCTGTAAACGGGATCGACATAGTCCCAAAATAGGGCACCAAGGGCCTACGTCCGTAACGTCCGAAAATCGTCAGAGGGCATCATGTGCAAGGGGGTACGTCCATAACGCTCTGGGAAACTTCAGAAGGCACCTGGAGCCTGCGTCTCCGGTGGAGCACACAGGTAATCAGGAAAGTACAAAGAAGCCCGTACGTCAGGTATTGCTCTCCCCACCCAATATACCTATCAATTCGCATCTACAATCATGTACCTCTACTAACCGCTAAGTCTCCTAACATGCCTCTATTAGCAGTTAGACCAAACGCATGCGCATGGGTGATCAGCCAACACGCAAGGACCTCTTCATGCTACTTATCTCACACATCCTCGTGGTATAATTGTGACAATATTTATGTAATATACTACAGATGGTAGTCCCTTAACTCTATGTCTATATGCAATCAAAGGATAATAAGTAAAGTAAAGCTAATATCACTGAGCAGGTAGTAAATCAGGAACTGTAATAATGGTACAGCTAGAAGAACTGGAAATAATTGAACAGTGATATACAATAACTAAAGAAATATAGACTAAATATAAATAACATAAATGGCAAGGTATCTTGCTTGATGTGTCGCCTGGTGTGGTGCAATGATCCGACAAGTCCTAATTTGTCCAATAGCCATGGTCAATGTACAAAGGTCCAAAGTCGCGAGGAAATAGGAAAGATGATCTGTCACAATCAAGATAATGGAGGGAATTTGTATGAAGAAATACATATACTATTTTTTAGAAAAATACGTATAATACTTGAAAACCATGTTTACGAGTAAAAATAATTTTTTTGCTTAATATTTGAAAACGTGGAAAATCGATTTAGGCTAAAACTATAAGTTTACCAAAAATCGGATTTCTAGGTAGATAAACTGTATCTTATTAGTAAAGATAATTTAGACCAATATTGAAAATACTCGAAATCATTTATAATTTCGAAACTACCCTTCTTACTAGTTAAAATAATTTTAGGAAAATGTTTGAAAAGCAGAAAAAATGGTTTTGGACTAAAATTCTTTGTGTATCAAAATAAATTCTTTAGGTAGAAAACTATCTTTGCTAAAACAAATTTTAATCTAATAATATATTTTTGACAATTCCCAAAATAATACAAATATTAATAACACAACACTAATAGTATTATTATTAATAATAAGATATTAATGATACTAATACCCATATCATAATAATAGTAATAATATTTTTTTAAACAATAATGATAATAATAATAAAAAGATTAATAACTTCTGTACATATATATACTTACTGTCATTATTATATACATTGATATTAATGTAACAAAAACAATTGGTAATAAAAACAAACAATAATAACAGAAATATAATAATAAAAAGAGTAAAATATCAAAGCAGCTACTGCTGCTCTTTATTTATTGGGAAAGAGAGGCTGAGATGGGGAAAGAGGATTAGAGGGAAAGATGAGACGAAGAGAGAGGAAAAGTAAAGAAGAAGAAAGGAAGCCGGAGAGGAGAGAGCGAGTGCTGGAGAGAGGGGGTGGTTGAGAGAGAAGAGAGAGGGAGCAGAGTGGCAGACTCACCTAGCAGAGCGCGTCGTATGGCAAGACAGCACTGGGCGTTGGAGGAAGCGAGCGACGGAGGGGCGCCGACACAAGGGAAAGAGTCATCGGGGCTGGGCTGCGGCGAAGGAGGCGGACGCACGCGGCAAGGCACCACGATCGGGATGCCACGACGGGGCTTACAAGGGGTTCCGGCTGGGGGCGCACTCCGTGCGTGTGTGGCGGCGCCGGTCTCGTCGACGGAGAACGGCGTCGGTGTCTGGACGTCGACGTGCGGGGGAAGAGGCCAGTCGATGGCACTGGGGGTTCCTCTATGGCGCGACGATAGCGCTGGAGGTGAGGGTTTGGGATTTAATTTTCTTTTTTTGTGTTAATGACGAAAAGGATGTTGTCTGTGGCTACGGCGGCGCTGGTCGGGGGTCGTCGCGATGGTGGATCTCGGTGGGAGTGTTGATGGTTTTTTGGGGTTTATCAGTAAGGGGAGAACTAGCAGGATTCTGGCGATGGTCGGGGGAGATGGAGGAACTGATGTTGGTGGTGGTCTGAATGATGGCTGAGGGTGGTGGTCGATTGACTGGGACGGTGTTGGGTGGTTGTGGTAGCGAAGATCTCAACGGAGGCAGAACTAGAGTTGGGTTAGGGATAAGATTTGATGGTGTCAAAGGTGTGCTCGACACGCGAGGTATACTGTATATATATTAATAATGGAATAATAATGATGGATACCGACATGATGCACAACACGTCTTGGGTGGAGAAATTAGATTTGTGAATTTTTGGAAAAAAAAAGAATATGGAGCCTCCCTTTATATAGGGGGTTGTGCTCCTAGTTGGATATGCATTAGGATGGTTTAAACCCCCGATAGATAATTCTGTTATTTAATTTAAAATACTTTATTTCAAATCAATAATATCCTACCGAAATATATACACACTAAATAATCTTATATTTAATTCAAAAACTATTTAAAATTATTCAATAAAATCAAATACCAATTTAATTCATAATAAACTAGTTTAGAATTATCTTTTTATAACTTGTAAAAATTAATATAATAATAATTTCGAAAATTGGATATTAAAATCTTTATATGAATTAGATTTATGTCCGCAAATATTTATAATAACAACGTTTTCTAAGTTATTACTATATTTATACTATAAAATAAAATAGCCTTTTATAGAGTAAACAAAAATAAATCTTTGCTTACAACCTTCAACAAATTAAGTATTTATCATATATATATATATATATATATATATATATATATATATATATATATATATATATATGAAAACTATACTTCCTCCATAATAAAAAATTGATTTTCAAGAAATATGTACCTCGCACATATTCGCACTCGTCGAGCAAATCCAATTTTCATTAGTACACTCTATTTCACGGCTTATAATTTTCAATTGAAATTTCTGCTAACATATTACCAAGTTGCTTATAATATGATCTACCAAGGTCTTTAAATATCCTCTATCCTAGAAATACACAACAATTAATTCTTAACCTCTTTCGCCCTTATATAAAACATCTTCATTCTCTGGAATGTATCATCCATTATGCACAACTCTACTCTAGATCCCATTTATCAATCTATTTAGGGTTACTCTACCTCTCTATCTTGAAATCTTTTCTTTTCATCTCACGCCATAATCTTCGTCAGGTGCTTACAATCTTGTTGGTATAATTTTCATATCAACTTCTTTCCTTGTTTCTTTCTGTCATAAATTTCGTATCATCTATCTCCTCGGGATAGTCTCCTCGTTCTTTATTGGATCTCAATTTCAAGATCTTGCTTAAGGTATAGTTCTCTTTGTAATCCTCTTTATGTTATCGTAGATAATCATGGTCATAATCCTCGTCTCGATAACTTTTCGTGAAATTTCAATCTTATTCATCTTTATTTATTCAGACTAAACATATTATTCCTTATAATTCTCTCTTCTTATATACCCAACACAAAGTTCCAGTTGCCATTCCTCTAATGTTTATAACTAGCCTATAACGATAAGGTTTTACTAGTTTGCCTCTTGAGGTACAACTTTATAACCTTGGCTACGATTAATCATCGAAGATCATGACCAATTCTTAAACTTGATCAACCATGAAACTCCATGCTATACTTTTACAAGCCTTAAGTCATATCCAATAATAGCATAACCAATGATTTACCTTATCTTTCCATAAGCAATTATACGTTTCTCACAAGCACGCCTATCTATCTGCTAGAAAAAATTTGAGGCTTGGTCAAATAAGTACTTATATCTAATACCTCTATCATATTCTAACTATATTGGTCATTCTTCTATTTCCTATCTCCAATAGTTCATTCAAGGTTTGACTCATCCAACATAGAGTTAGTTGACTAGTCTAACTTAGTCTTACCTATTCCTAAATCAAACATTTTTTCCCGATATTATTAGTTAATAATTCTCTTTCTAGGACAGTTTTCTTATCCTCCAAGAAAATTTTCTTTTTCCAATATCTCATATTCTGATTTCAGTATCCTCCAAATGAAAATTTCCTTAAATTTTTGTACAACTCCCAAAGTTTATATATAGTCATGATCGTCATGCTTCATTAATTTGTTTTCATCCTGACGGATCCTCGGACTTTAATTGCTATTATCCTTTGAAACTACCAAGTGTTCTCCCTTAAAGTTCAATCCTTATGATCAAAAAAAATTTATGAACTTTCCCTAGTCGACCTGTATGGGTTTATGATAATTCTCTCCAGAACTCAATCTAACTCAAGCAGAGCGTGGCATAGTTTGGCCTATTGGTCCTCATGTTTTCTGTTAGGGTTAAGCCTGATACTGTACTCCATATATATCCTATCTTGGTGGAATGTCTATACAAGCCTACCCACCTTAGCTAGTCACCTAGTGTAATGCCCCGCTCTGTGCGAGGTATTTGGTTAGCTGGTTGGATGCGATCAGAATATTGGACCGAGACTTATGTTGGAAACCAAAAGAATTAAGACTGATGCGGTCTCTCTTAGCTGGCCAGATGGAATGGATATTAGAACGTAGCTCGTTGGTAGGGCTATGTCTAATGGAAAATAGATGTGATCGGCTCAAGAAGACCCTTTGTGCAAGTGAGTGGAACTGTCCCTTCTCCCCTACTCCTTCATGCTTAATAAAAAAGAGTACTATGTTTATATGTTTTGTTCCTTACATTGTGATGCATTAGTTGCTAAATCGACAGAGATGCTTATGTTGTCTAATGCTAAGATGAATAACACATGAACATCAATTTGTTGAATGAATAACACTTGAACTGTTAATGTGACTTGATGCTTGAGAATAAATTCATATTGTCTCTTATAGTTAATGTTGTTGAAGCAAATGAAACATTGAATAATGCACTGTTATACGATACATGAGAAATGAATCCTGCTTTGCTTCACTCTGTTCTTGAGAAAATGTTGAAAAGAAATACTCTGGAATATCACTTTGCTCTGAAAGTATCTGGTCTCCAAAATCTTGTCCCTCTTTCTTAAAAAAATCTTTATATAGACTTGTCTTATGTGTGTAAAAAGCATCAATATAGGGTCTCTACGCAAGCTATTAGGATAATTGTCACCTACGTACAGAAATTAGCCTCTACGCCTGTTAACACATGTCCCACAATCCAATAAAATAAGGAGAGCACGTACACACGTTCTTCGAGAAGTGTGGCATGAAGGACACGTCAGAAAACCATGTCCCCATATAATCAGGATAAACTGTGCATAAAAATGTTGTTTAAACATGTCCGAACATAAAATAGCTCAAAGTAAGCTTCCTGCATAAAGTGGCTAAAAATAGCCTTGAGCGTAAAGGCTCAAATAAACTCTACGCGTGCAAAAAGAGTAGCTGAGATAGTCTTGAGCGTAAAAGCTCAAATAACTCTTATGCATAAAGAGGGAGTTGTTCCTCAAGCATAAAGCAGCTCATTGGCACGCTAAACAACAAACTTCTCGGCTTCTGTACAATCATTTGTCAGAAAATCAATCTGTCAGAACAGTATCTTCTTACATTTAATGCAGCATGGACAGCTCATTCCTCGCATAAAGTCTGAATTTAAGACTTGCGTAGAGTTTTGAGTTTGACCCAGTTTGACCTTTGCGTAAAGTCTAATCTGGAACTGTCTTTGCGTAAATATCTCAACTTCCTTGACTTGTCTTCAAAATTTATTTACGCTTCTACAAGACCCCCTTTAAAGTTTTCAAATTTTCTAATATTTGAAATACTTTGAACAGAAGCGTAAAGTTTGGGATATACAACAGTCATCAGCGTAAATTTAGGGATACCCAACAGTCACCAGTATAAAGTTAGGGATACTCAACAGCCATTTCAAGAATTCGAATCACCCTTAAGTTTTCTATAAATAGGACTTCTGTTAAAGAGAGAGAACTTTACTCATTTCTCTTATTCTCTTCTTCATTTATCTTCCAAATTTTTACGAGCAAATGGCACCCAAGAGCAAGGTCGCCGCCTCAGCCAAGGGCAAGAAAGTTGCCTCTTCGTCGACGGCTAGATCATCTGAAGAAATTCATGCTGCTGCAACATTATTAGGGTAGAGCATCGAAGAAACCGCAAAGACCAACCCCAATGTGGCTCCGGCCATGATAGGTAGAAACCCTATCGACTTTGTGGAAGAAGACAACCCAAGACCAACCCTTAATTATACGCCCACGTTTATACGTGTCAGCGTAAAAAAAATGAACAAAACACGCTTACATTATACGTGCCAGCGTAGATTTTGAAATCAAAAATACGCTCATGTTATACATGCCAGCGTAGAACTTAAAAATACGCCCACGCTATACATGTGAGCGTAGAACTTGAAAATATGCCCACGTTATACGTGCGAGCGTAGAACTTGAAAATACACCCACGTTATACGTGCTAGCATAAAAACTGAAAATACGCCCACGTTATACGTGCGAGCGTAAAATTGAAAAATACGCAGGTCAAAAGACTATATATTTTTCACATGTAAAACTTTACTCTTTTGAATAGAAGCGTGAAACCAAAAATATGCTCACATTATATATGCGAGCGTAACACTGAAAATACACAAGACTGTATTTTTCACACATAAAACTTTATTCTTTTGAACAAAAAAAAGTACGCATAAAAAATTTTATTCTTAGACAGCGTAAAACTCTTGCATAAAACAAATTCTCTTAAAAAACAGAGAACTTTTTACGCGTAAAACTCATGTATAGTCATTTGCGTAGAGTTTGAATTTGCATAGAGTTCATATTTAAATTCTTTACTAACTTGATTTTTCTTATTGAACTTCTTTTGCAGTGGACTTGGGGGCCCATCCTCTCTCTGAGGTGTTTGGCTCACCAGCTGGTATTCTGGGATCAAATTATCTGGAAAATTTATCCCATGTCGAGTTTTCGTAAACCGACAAGCAGTATCCCCAAGAAAGACATCAGTTGATACCTGCTCAAGGAGATATAATGTTGTTGTCTCTGATGAACGGTAAACTTTTGACATTACTGGATGGCCAGCATTATCTGAAGCCTGCATTCATGTTCGGGAATGCAATTGACTTCAAATCTCATACAAACCCCAAGAAGGAGTCTTGGGTGTTCAAATTTGGGGAAAGGGCGATGTATCTCCCAACAATGCCAAGAGATTATCCCCTTTCCTCTTTTGTTCATGCTACTCATCCGAGACGGATGATCTGGAATCTAACTCCCAACAGTCATGGACGACCGAGGAGAATCATATTTAAGAGAGATGAAAACCAGATGGGTTACCACTCAAGTACTCCCAGTGGTAGTGTCGTTCCTTTCTCAGGCTTATTGCCTGGATTTATACCAAGTGAGGGCTCATCTCTGATCCAACCAGTACAGATACCGATGTTTATAAACAAGTTTATGAGCGCCTCAGTACTATATCCCCAGGTCAACCGTAGGCTTCTAGGGTGGATGACTCCTCACAACAAAAATTGGGTTCAATTAAGTTCTTGGATCATAAAGAACTTCAAAACAGAACTAAAAGCCATTGGATTATTAGAAGCGGTAGCCTCCACAAGTCAAGGCATACCTATAAATAATAATCTGTTCTTAGCTCTGATGGAGTTGTATAACAGCTCGACAATAACGTTTGCAACCCCAATTGGCAAAATAGGTTTTACACTTCATGAGATGCAATTCATCTCCAAGCTACCAATGGAGGAAGTTCCATATGAAGAGTACGTTCCCTCCAACCAGGAACTAGCAGAGATCAGCAAGAAAAATCCTCGCTTAGTCGAGGTATACCAAGAGCTGATGTGCCACTATTTGATCTGCACCACTATGTATGAAAGTGGATCAAATTTGGCATACATCAATAAATGGACAATATATCTATTCTACCATAAGAATAGAATATCCAAGGAAGATAAGGAGAGATTTCAAGACAACAAGGCTCAAACCATCAACCTTTGTTCAATAATTCCTGCTGATTTGATAAACAATTGGATGATCACATATAAGTCTCCGGACAAGTATTTGACCACCAAGACTGGAGAATTCCCTACGGGGACTGAAACCTTAAGCTTTTTGAAGCATGGAAGTCGAAATCTCTCAAATGAAGCCTTGCTGGCGGGCTTTCTTTCCCTGTGGCTATGAATATGGGTCGTACCAGGGACCGGTACAGTCGACAGGATCCATAAAAACGTACTATGGCCAGCAGTACATTTGGTATTCAAGACCAAACTCAGCCTATTACCGGCAATAGTGTGTCAGATAAATGCGGGTTTACGAGCATTTGGTGAAGAACTGATCAATAATGCTCCTTACCGTAAAGATTTTCCTAGGGTGGAGATGCCCTATACTTATTTAATGGGCTGGTTACTGCATCACAACTGCAGTTTATTGCCACCAGGCCCAGAAAATGATACGGAGGTATTCCTCCAGAAGTTTAGTAAAGCCACGTAGAATGCGACTTCAGTGACGAATACCCGGACAGCACTGAATTTCTTCCATGGATGGAATTTTCTTTACACAAAACTACCAGTTCCAGCTGACTATTTTGGTGTACAATTTGACGACGTAGGTCGAGAAAGAACTGAGATACCTGCGCTAGTCTTTAGTTGGCTAATATGCATCAGACCCTCATATCTGATGTATAGAATTGAAGACAACTGCATCTTCGAACCGTATCTACCCAGCCGGTTCGCTCGTCAGTTCGGGTATGACCAGCTTCACGTTGGTAATCCTTCCACCACTTTCAATAATTATAGAAAATTAATCGATGGAGCGAGGGCATGGCGGTATTTCAGCGCTGGATGCACCGGTGCTAAATTTTATGTATCAACTGCCACGAGCACAACCAAGCTATGAATGCTTCATTCGTATGCACATTTTTTACGTCTCTATTCGTTCTTTCGCCAAAGACTACAACATGAAAGGAAGTCTTCGGTAGAAAAAAGAAGGAAACACCGAAGAACCTGTTATGGTGCCTTCGGACATTCCTGATGACGCTATTCCAGATGAATATCTGGAAGCGATCCCTATAGGAGTTGGGGAAACAGCTGCGGGAGCAATTACCATCACTGTAACCCGAAAGCGAAATCAGATACAGCTGTTACTCTCCGGAAGAAGAAAAAAAAGATTACTGTTAAAGGGCCTTCTAAACAGAGAGCCGCTACTCCAGAAAGAGAAAATCCTGTTGAGGAGCCTCAAAACATTACATCTTCTTCAGTTCAACCAGAAGAAGGGTCTTCAGTACCCCAACCAGCAGCAGCAACAGAAGTTACAGGAGTCCTATCCCCCAGACGTCTTAGTACTTTATTACATCTAACTTCGCCACAAAAGGCGAAAGTTGTTGAAGACACCGCCTCCACTCAAGCTAATGATCCGGAACCCATCCCCTCGGATGAACTGGCTCTCGAATTAGATGATGATGACTGGGATCTAGATTATAACACACTCTTGTCGCGTCCTGCACCTACTCCAGGTAAAGGTCAATTACATAAAATTTATACAAAAATATGTATTATGATTTTGTATATTGACTATTTTGTTTAATCTTTGTAGGTATCATCACTATGGCAAAGCCTGTTGCTCTTTCTCCTCCTCAAAAGTCTATTCATGACGATGTGGTAGAATCCGAGGAAGGAAGTTCTTCTTCAAAAGAAAATTCTCCTTCTAAGGAAGGTTCTCCATCTATGGAGATTCAACAAGAGCTTATAGGAGAGGCATACCAAGAATTATCTTCTTTTGCCGAAGAAAGAGAAGAAGAATCAGCTGCAGAAGAAGAACTAGCTGCAGACGAAGAGCCAGCAGTACTCAGAGAATCCATAGCTGCTAAAGAACAAATAGCTGAGGTAGTAGATATAACGACAACATCAATTACTGCAGCTAATCTTGACCAGATTACTGAGACAGTTGTATTCGAGTCTGAACCGAACATAGGAGGCAGCAACTCTGTAATACCATCCCTACCACCGAAACTCATCCTCCGAAGGTAGCAGAAAAGGTTGCTGAAGATGTAGTCCCGGAACTCCCTGGAAATCAATTGGCTATGGTAACGATAACAGATATATCATTAACTAAGCTTGCTACCACAGAAACAACAGCACCTGTCTTTGGTTTTCAGGATAAGAGGTTGGCAGATATCGCTGATATACCAAGCTCCAATGCTGATATAAATCTTTTGGTAGAGATTCATACTGAAACTTTTTACAAAACTTTGGCAGCGTTGATCAAAATGGTCTTGAAGAAAGGCCTCAGTTATGAGAGCTTAAAAAGTGTGATTGCTACTACCATAGACAATATCGCAATATTTAATGATACTGAGAAGGCAGCAGCTTTACAGAAGATAGTCCAGGGACTTGAACAACCCATCAAGGAATATCTAAGGTTGTCAAGTGGGACTATAGAAAGCCTCGTCCAATCCGAGTATGACGCTCTCACTAATGAGTATACAACTAGGGAAACCATCTTTAAAGAATCTCTTCAAGATTATAACAATAAGGTTGCTGTAGAAAGGACCTTCTTGAGAGAAAATAAACCCTTGTTGGAGCAACATCAACAAGCCTATGACTCAATGAATATCAAAATTCATCAACAAAATGATAGAATTCGTGAAGTTGACGCTGAGCTGGCTCGATTAAAGGAAAAGCAAAATCGGATGACGGCAGATAGAGATCAATATTTGAGGCAAACTCTATTTTGGAAGAACGGATCTTTGGTTTTGAATCTAACATTAAAACCCTTGAAGAAGCCAAAGACAAAATGATAGCTGCCTTTGCCGAACTCTCCCACCTTTGTACTGCGGAAGCTCGAAAATCTATGGCATACACAACTGTACTGGGCTCTCGCGAAATGCGTCTGGCAGAATTGCAGAAAAGATTGAAGATCTATCTGCTCTGCCTTAGGAATTTTTTGTACTCAATAAAGAATTTTTATCTTCTGTCATTTCTTTCATTTTGCTGATATACTATTTCCAATCATGAAATAAATGAACTATATTTTTCTTATATTCTTCTCTCTCTTTTTTTATATGTATAAGATAGAAAACAATTATCAGAGGTAATATGGACATGATAAGTCTTCAAAACTCAACAAAAATAGATTATATCTATCCAGAGGTAATATGGACATGATAGATAGTAAATCTTGTTTTCTTTTTAGAGTGTACAATACTATCAGAGGTAATATGAATATGATAGATCATAATAACTCAAAGAAAATAGATTAATATCTATTCAGAGGTAATATGGACATAATAAATAATGAAAAGTAGATTTAATATCTATTCAGAGGTAATGAGGACGTGATAGATAATAAATCTTTTTTTCTTTCTGAAATCAGCTTGTAAGACAGAAAACCAAAATTCTCTTTTAGGAGAAAATTCAATCAGCTTAACCAAACCTTGGTAGCTGAGGAATGAAGAAGATATTCAAATGTAGTATTTCTTCAAGAATTTACCATTAATTGGCATAATGAGCAAATCTCCATTAGGTTTAGACAACTTATAAGCACCATTAGAAAATACGATTTCGACTACATAAGGACCTTCCCATTTTGCTTGGAACTTGCCTTTACTCTTATGAGTCATAACCATAGGTCTTCGGACAGCTAGAACTAGCTCTCCTACTTTAAATACCCTTTCTTTAACTTTGCGATTGAAAGCCCGAGATATGCGGGCTTGATACAGCTCAATGTGCTGTTGCGCTTGAAGACGCTTCTCATCCAAACCTTCAAGTTCCTGGAGTCTTAAGCGGTCATTATTTTCTGTAGTTAGCTCATTAGCAATGGCTATTCTAAGAGATGGTATTTGGATCTCCAGTGGAAGAACAGCTTCACATCCGTAAACTAATGAAAATGGAGTAAAACCAGTTAGAGTTCTGGCTGTTGTTCGATAAGCCCATAAATATTCTCTAAGTTTTTTGTTCCAATCATATTTATTAGAAGAGACGAACTTTTTGAGAAGTTTAATAATTGTTTTATTGAAAGCTTCTGCTAAACTATTAGCAGCTGTATTGTAAGCTGTAGAAGATAAGTTCTTGATCCAATTCTTGTCACAAAATCGATAAAATGCCTGACCGACAAATTATGGTCCATTATCATGGATTATCCTTCGGGGAATCCCAAAACGATAAATGATATGATGTTTGATGAAGTTAACCACATTAGACATTTTTACTTCAACAAGAGAAACTGCTTCTGCCTATTTAGAAAAATAATCAGTTATATCCAGGATAAACCGATGTCCTTTGACAGAAGAGGGATTAATTGGACCAATAATATCTATACCCCAAGCTTCGAAATGCCAAGAAGTTATTGTAGAATGTAAAAATTCAGAGGGTTGATGAATAAAATTAGCATGAATCTGGCATGCTTTACACCGTCTAGCATAATCCACAGCATCTGCAATCATAGAAGGCCAATAATAACCCATTCTACGAATACGTCCTGTAACTTCGGACACGGTTGATGTGCACCATAAACTCCGTCATGAGCTTCACGAAGTATTTGCTTAGCTTCGCTTTCTGAGAGACAACGCAGTAAAAGCCCATCATAAGAACGATGATACAATATATACATATAAGTATCATAGTAAAATCGAAATGATCGTCTTTTGATTGATGCAGTTTCTTTTGGATCTTCAGGTAAACTTTCATAGACTGCATAATCAATAAATGGACTTCTTCAATCCTTTTGCTGAGAATTTGATTCGGTAGCATAACTCTGTTCGATATGCAAATTATTCTTGACACAGAATAGGTCTCGATCCAAAAAAGTGATGGTATTTTGTCTTCTGATTGGAACTGCTAAGTCTGTAGCTAAACTAGCAAGAGCGTCAGCTTCCAAATTTTGAGAATGCGGCACGAATTCAATGAAGAATCTTTTGAATGAGAGAGCCAATTCGATTACCACTTGATGATAGGGAATGAGGTCAGGATTTCTGACTTCATATGTCCCTCTGACCCGATTAACAATAAGTTAAGAATCTCCATATGCTTTCAAGAACTCAATGTCTAATTGTTTTGCTACTTGAAGACCAATTAGCAGAGCATTATATTCTGCCACATTATTGGAACATGGTTCATTGAAGGAATAAGCACGGTATATAACCATTTTATCAGGAGAGACCAAGACAATGCCTACTCCGGAGACAATATTGCCTTTAGGTCCAACTCGTGATGCTCCATCAAAGTATAGTTGCCAAATGTCATCCCTCAAAGTCATGTTGCAATCTACGACTTCATCCAGAATGTAGTCATATAACTTGAAAGTTTCAGGTATAGGGTGAGCTGCTAAGAAGTCAGCTAATGCTTAACCCTTCACTGATTTTTGAGGTATGTAGACCATATCATAGGGGGTAAGCAACATTGCCCAGGTAGCTAACCGGGAGTTAAGAATACTCAAATTTTTTATTAATACCCGAATAGGATTTATTCTGGATATAACATGAATAGTCTGTCCCGATACATAATGTCGCGTCTTTTGGATAGCAAAAACCAAGGCTAGACATTTTTTTCCACAGGAGTATACCTGTGTTCAGCCCCAACCATCATTCGACTGAGATAATAAATTGCTTGTTCATGACCTTTATCACTTTTCTGTGCAAGAAGAGCACCAAGAGAATGATCTAATGCTCTTACATACAGCAAAAATGGTCTTCCCACTACTGGGGGTACTAAAACAGGTGGATTTGTGAGATATTGCTTGATGTCATTGAATGCTTTTTGACATGCTTCATCCCAAACAAATGACACGCCCTTCTTCAATAAATGAGAGAAAGTTTGACATCTTCCAGAAAGATTTGATATAAATCTCCTGATATAGGCAATACGACCTTGAAAGCCATGAAGCTCTTTCAGATTATGTGGAGGACGCATTTCAAGAATTGCTTTGACTTTATCAGGATCAACATGGATACCTTGAGAAGTAGTGACAAATCCCAAAAAATTTCCACTAGAAACTCCTAAGAAAGACTTAGTAGGGTTCATCTTTAATTGATGTCGACGCATCAACTCGAACACTGTCTTCAAGTCTTGAATGTTATCATCTTTTAATCGACTTTTGACGGCGATATCATCCACATAACATTCAACTATTTTTCGCAGATGTTCTTGAAAGATATTGCTCATGGCCCTTTGATATATAGCGTCGACATTTTTTAGACCAAAAGGCATAACCGTGTAGCAATAAACTCCAAGGGGTGTACGGAAAGCAGTATGATTTTCATCTCTTGGATACATCTTAATTTGGTTATATCCTAAAAATCCGTCCATGAAAGACATGCGTTCAAAATCATATGTATTGTCTATCATGACATCAGTGATCGGAAGTAGAAATTCGTCTTTTGGACAAGCTGCATTAAGATCTCGAAAATCTATGCAAACTCGAACTTTTTTATTCTTCTTTATGACAGAAACAATATTAGCAACCCAATCTGGGTGTTGTTCTTCACGGATAAAACCACATGTGATCAGCTTTTTAACTTCTGCTTCAATTGCATCCATCATATCCGGTCGAAAACGTCATTGCTGTTGTTTTACAGGTTTGGAATTATGAAGAATATTGAGTTTATGGGTAGCTACTTTAGGATCTAGACCCGGCATATCCTCATAGCTCCATGCAAAGATATCAATATATTCTTTTATCAACTTTTCTTTTTTCATCTTCAGAAAGGTTCTTGCTACAAATATTGGCTTTGATGTAGTTTCGTCTCCAACATAAATCTGGACGATTTCATCTTCTGTAGGTGGCTGTCGTTGTTCAAACCGAAGCTCCTACTGAGTATCCATTTGTTGTACCCAAGGGTCATTTTCAAATAGTTCAGACTCATCATCGGTTTGAACCATATTAACTGAAAAGACGTGTTCAGATTCAACATATTGGACTCCTTCAGAATCTGAGGATTACAAAGAACTGGAAGAAAATTCTTCTTCCATATCTTCTTTAAACATGTGAGATGTATCGTATCCCAAACCATGACGGGTTCTTTGATAAAATGGATCACCACATAATGGTAATCGTCTACCTTTGCCCTGATTGAGACCTAACATGGTTTTCAAATCATATCCCATATTCTGGATAATCTTAAGAGATTGTTGACTATATTTGTCAATTCTGATTTTTTTTCTTTATCTTTCTCTTCGAGATTATCTGTCTGAATAACTGAAATATTTCTAGCCAAACCAAACATAATTTGACGCTTATTTTTCTTAGTAGACGAGATCACAAAATAAGATTCTTCGTGACGTCTATAAGTTACACAAGCTTGTGATGATGAGGCAACAGGTAGTAAATAAGGAGAGGATGTTAGGAACCTCTGAGCATAGGGTCCAACATCGACATAAGGAGAAAAAAAATTCTCTTTATGATTAATATATAAGGTTTCCTCTGTATTTATGTCAGTTTTATGTTCATGACTTTGATTATCAACAGATAAAGTCATTCTTTCAATAAATTTGATAGCCATATACTCCAAAAGGAAATCTTTATTAAAATAAGAAAACACAGATTGATTAATATTTACATTATTGACAGACTGATTACTATGCTTTGGATTAATCATTAACGGACTATCATCCGTCTTCGGCGTAGACTTGCTAAGGTTGATAACCAGTGGTTCTGGATCAGTTGTATGAGAAGTACGTCCTTTAACCTTGATCATGAGAGGCTGATGACTAGTGTTGGTTTGAACCCGACTTTTGACTGGAACCCTTATGGATTCATCAGACGTAGCTTGAGTTCTTCCTTTAACTTTAATAATCAAAGGTTCATCATCGACAGGTTGGGGTTGAATTCGACCTTTAACCTTAATCTTCAAAGTTTGATCTTCTAAAGATGATTGGTCTTCTGAAAGCAATTGGTCTTCTGAAGGCGATCGATCTTCAGCCATATCAGATATGTCCTTCGCATGCTTCTGTTTATAGAGTATTGAATCAGAGAAATAGGCTTCAACACCTTTAAAAGGATTAATATCTACAAATTTAGTCTTTACAATCCCCTGAGAATCTACATACTTGAAGCATTGGTGGAGAGTCGAAGGCATAATGTTATGTTCATGTATCCATAGTCTTCCGAGTAGGATATTGTAAGATACGTCTGAATTGATAACATAGAAGGTTGCCATGGTTCGAAGATCACCTATTTGAATCTTCAGACGAATTTTCTCCAATGGTTTACTCCTTCCAAATTTAAAACCAACAATTGTCGTACTAGTGTAAGTCAACTCACTAGTAGGAATCCTCAATGGTCGTAGCATACTTTGAAGAATAATGCTGATGGAAGACCCAGGATCGATGTAAATTCAGTCAATTTCAGTAGAGTTAATATACCATGTATAACACAAAGGCCTGTCATGTCGATTATGCTTCAACAGCATATCCTCTTGTGTGAAAGTAATGTTAGAAATTGATTCCATCACACTGTGACATTGGAGACACGACACCGGTGTATTATCAGGACTTTTGAGCTGAGCTAAACATGAATCTGCCTATAGCAAAGCTTCACTCAAAGTTTCTCAACTTTTTTTAGAGAGACGAAATAACTCAAAGATGGAAAGTCTAGCCGGAGTATTGGCTAACAGGGCTAGTATGTCAAATTTATAGGGTTTCATCAACCCTTAATTTGAACCAGACTTCAGTAGGACGTCAAAACGTACCACCTTCTGTTTTTCTTTTTCAACCACCGATGGTTTAGAAGGTCTGGCTTTGGCAGGAATAGAAGATGACTGAGTCGACAGTGTTTCAGCGCCATCATCTGCTTCTTTGGAAGTTCCCTCGTAATCTTTGTGGTAGTCTTTTCCAGACCTTGTACCAGCAAAAGTATCTTCTTCAGTCTCAGAGGAATGAAGTACCATGTTACAAGATTTAGTCATTTTTTCCTTAGTCTTTCTTTTATGGGGATTTTTGCGAGGGACCTCAAATCTCAATCCGACAAAGGATTTCTGGCCTTAAATTTATAAAGGAACTCGCATACCTTTACCATTGTTCAAGCCTTCCGTTTTTTGAAAGTCATAGCCCATCTTTTTCATGAGATGGATCGATTGTTGATTGTACATGTGGGTGGGTAGCGGACTTTCAATGGACGGTCCAATATATGAAGAAGGAACGGAGACCTCTGTAGTCGCAAGGGTAGAAACTTTCGGTACAGGAGGTAAAATCCCAACCGTAGCTTTCTCGTAAGCAGCAAAAACTTGTTGTGCCCTATATAAAGGGACACTGTTCATGGCTAACCATTGCTGATGAGTAAGCTTCAGTTTGGTAGGAGAAGCCAAACTCGAAGGACATATGTTCAGACCCCTTAGCCTATCTTCCAAAGGATGTCATCCCACAGATGATCAGAATTATCATGATCTGGGATAACAACATAAGAAATCATATTACAAGTTTTAACTTTTTGACCTTTCTTGGATTTTGAAATTTTACTTTCATGCTCCATTTCAGGTACTATGTCAGGATGTACCCACATAATTTAACCATTTTTCAAGGTGAGAGGCAATAGTTTTTTACTTTGATCTCTGGCTGGTGGAAGATTCACAATCTTCATTGTCGCCTTCGGAATCAGGACAATCCCATCAGGAACTTGCTGTAGAGAAAAATCTCCAAATTGAAGAAAAATCATATTGGTTGTGACTGTATGCTCATCATTAGTTAAAGCGATAGCTTTAGCATTTATCAACTCTTGAATCTTCTTCCTCAAGACATGGCAAGCTTTAGTAGGATGATTTATGTATCTATGATAGATACAATATTTGGGATTATCAATCAAATCTACCTTATTAGGTCATTTTGGATCTAGAATCTGGAGTTTACCACTCTTCACAAGATATTGGAATATTCCAGGAATATCACTGTCGTCGAAAAAGTATTCTTCTTTTGGCTTAGAAGACTCCGAATTACTTGGTGTAGTTTTGGATTTTGAAAGGTTCACCACCAGGATTTCCTTTCCTTTTCCATTGCGATTACCTGAATTTTTACCTGAAGAGGCTTTCTTTCCTTTATCTTCTGAGGCGAAGATCATCCCATGTTCACGAGCCAATCTACCATTGGTCTCAGCTGAAACTGCTGCTATAATAAATGAGTCCCAATCTGTGAATTGAGAGCCTATAAAAACAGTGATGGTTGGTCGCAGATTCATTTTGCATGTATCAATTAATGCTGAATCTGACATACCAGGCGGCATTTTTAAAGTAGCCTGTCGAAAACATTCAATAAACGTCCGAGTGTCCTCTTTCTTTTTTTTGTTTAATTTCTATTAAGGAGGACATATTCATATCCATCCCTCCTTCATAGAAACGAGAGAGAAACATTGCTTTGAATTCGTCAAAAGATGATATACAATTATCGGGTAGACTGCGATACCAATCGTATGTTGTACCCATCAAACACCCAATAAAGACTCGGGTGAGAAGAGCATCATTCTTCTGCAGATGTATAGTCATGATATCAAAATAATTGATATATTGACTTGGAGAAGCCTTTCCATCAAATAATACCATAGAGTATAGCTTGAATTTAGGAGGAAAGGGCACATCATTCCAATGGAGAGGATAAGGTTGCTTGATCCCCAACTTCTAGAGTTGATCTTTGTGCTTAAGAACCTCAAACTGTGCTTTTAACTCACGAACTACATGAATAGCTTCACTAGTTTGAGGAAGCATATTTGATTGAATAGTGGTTGGATGTACCGTAACCCCCACAGGAGGTGATACATCTTCTGGAATGAGAGGGTCGGAAGATGCAGAGTTTTGATTAATAACAGGTTCTTGACTCATATTATTCAAAGGTATATTAACCCCCTGACTATCTTGAGTTTGTGCAGCTACCTGTACTGGTGTTATCACTGGCGGTTGGACTGTTTGCTGAGTCGTTATTAACCGATTAGCGATTGTTCCACCGCAGAAAGATGCTGTTCTATATGAGAAGTAGACGTCTCTTGCTCTTCTCCAATAACATAAGATTCAACTTCTCTTGAACATATAGAGGGATTGGTGTAGAGATATGAATCAACGCTGTCAGTTTCTGACCCCAAATACTGGGTACCCCCAGCCTCTGAATCTGAAGAATGCATACTTAAAGATCGTTGACTTCTTGACCTAGTATGTTGATACACTCCTTCAAAAGTGTCAAGGATTCGGTTGAACCATTGTTGACTTGGAGTCCGGGACGAATTGCGTCTTGGACGTCGTCCTCTATTGATATGAGATGCCATATTGACTGATGCATAGGACAACTCATGTTCTTGGTCATCAATTTGTTGCTGAGGTACGTTGTAGCTTAATTGGTCAAAAACTGACCATTTAGTAGCAGAACAGCAATATTTGATCACGATTTGGTAACATTCACAATGATGATTTTCTTGAGGGAGTGTCACAGGAGATTTTCTGTTATTACACTTTTGCACAAGTAACTCGCATAAATCAGAAGAATTGGAAGGTAATATTTTTTTTATATTTGGGACAGAAAAATATTTAGTCCCTTGTGTAAAAAGAAGGCTACTAGCTTCATTGGCAGAAGAAAGTTGTACGTTTTTACGCGCTTGAAGTTGTGTGCGTAAATCCTGAGTTGATTTTTGTGCACTGAGAACACCATCAGCATTGCGTATAATCCTAAGATTAGGCACTTTGCGTAAAGCAGCATTAGAGGATTGTTGGCGTAAAACAGAAGTTTTGCCAAAATTTCTTGTCTCTTTGGGTAAATCAAAGGAATTATTTACCATAGGAGACTTGTTTTTACGCTGTACGCGTGTAGGCAAGTTCACTTTAGATGCAAAAGCACCATTGTGAACTTTATCTTCCATGTCACTGACAAAAGATTTGCCTTTACGCGTATAGCGCAAAAAAAGAATATCTGCCACGTCGCAGACGGGAGATTTGCCTTTACGCGTATAGCGCAAGACATTATTGTCTACCACGTCACAAACGAGAGACTAAATTTTACGCACAGGGCGCAATACTGAATTTGGAACTGCTTCGTCATAGACGAGAGCCCCAACAACAGGAGTAGAAAGAATTCCCTTGCATTCAGAGATAATAGAGAGATCAGAGGGTGCTTTGGACTTAGGAATCCAAACTTTGCGCACCTTTCGTAATTTTTGCACATTGGAGTAGCGAGCACTACCCCCAGTTCGGAGCATTTCTTCATAAGCAGTCTGGTCAAATTGAATGACCAGAGTCTTCTTTGTCGTTCTAATCGACACTTCATCATATTGAGCAATTGCTTTCTCGTCAGAGGAGAAAGTCGTCCCCAGCAGAGTCGCCATTTTGTTTCACTTAACAAAATACCCTTAAGGCTTTTGAAAAAAAACAAAAAAAAGTGTACAAAAGTACAAGTAGATTCTGGAAAGTATTGCTATGGAAGTCTGATATAAGGGCGATCACTTTGTTCCTTGGACCACACGATGATGATGAAGAAAACTGCTTGGAGATGAACAACTGGAAGAACTAAGTCACCAGAAAGGTATCGACACAATTGGCACTGATAGCACAGTCGAATGCTTTCCTACTTTACTTCACTCTGTTCATGAGAAAATATTGAAAAGAAATACTCTGGAAAATCACTTTGCTCTGAAAGTATCTGGTCTCTAAAATCTTGTCCCTCTTTCTTAAAAAAAGTTTTTATATGGACTTGTCTTCTATGCATAAAAAGCATTAATATAGGGTCTCTACGCAAGCTATTAGGATAACTGTCACCCACGTACAGAAATTAGCCTCTACGCCTGTTGACACATGTCCTACAATCCAATAAAATAAGAAAAGCACGTACACACGTTCTTCGAGAAGTGTGGCATGAAGACCACGTTAGAAAACTACGTCCCCATATAATCAGGACAAACTGTGCATAAAAAAATGTTGTTTAAACATGTTCGAGCGTAAAATAGCTCAAAGTAACCTTCCTGCGTAAAGTGGCTAAAAATATCCTTGAGCGTAAAGGCTCAAATAAACTCTACGCGCACAAAAAGAGTAGCTGAGATAGCCTTGAGCGTAAAATCTCAAATAACTCTTTTGCTGTTCCTCAAACGTGAAGCAGCTCATTGGCACGCTAAACAACAAACTTCTTGGCTTCTGCGCAATCATTTGTCAGAAAATCAATCTGTCAGAACAGTATCTTCTTACATTTAATACAGCATGGACAGCTCATTCCTCGCGTAAAGTCTGAATTTAAGAGTTGCGTAGAGTTTTGAGTTTGACCCAGTTTGACCTTTGCGTAAAGTCTAATATGGAACTGTCTTTGCGTAAATATCTCAACTTCCTTGACTTGGTCTTCAAATTTTATTTACGCTTCTACACCTATCACTAAATCTGAAAACATTAACACATATCCTTTCACACACATGCCAAACACACACACACACACTCACTTACTCTTTTACCTCTCCTTCTCTCTATATATATATGTATGTGCCTATATATATATATATATAGCTTTCCTATATATATATATGTATATATATATATATATATATATATATATATATATATATATATATGTATATGAATATGAATATGTGAATATGAATAATATATATACATTATGTCACTCCCCGTTCCCAGAATGCGTATTTTAATACGTGTACTGCATGAATATATTTTATTTAATATTTATCATGCATTTATTTTGTATTTAATTCTTTTAATTTTATGCTAATTATTTTTCTGTATTTTATTTTCTGTTTCTGTTTTGCTCTTGGGTTCGGCTTGGGTTGGTTTGTTTTGGTGGTTCATCATGAACCTAACCCCCTATCTACCACCATCTCCATTTAAAGCCCAACTACTTTCTCTCTCTTCATTCATTCTCATTTACTCTTCTTCTTCTCCATTAACCTCTCCTCTAACCTAAGAAAACCCATAGGCAAGTGCATCTTGCTTCCACATGAGAACCCATTTTTATGATTCATTTATTTTTCTCTCATGATTCTAAGATAGTTTAGAACTTAACATTTTGCATTTTGAAAGTTTTATTTCTGTAGATCTAGAAATTTACCATTTTTGGATTTTGGTGGTTTGATATATCAGACTTCCTTATTTTCAAGTTTTGATCATTCCAGGTTGTTGAGACTTGTGTTATACCCCATTTTGATCAATGGAAGTCCCATTTTGGCTTAGGTTTAAGGTTTCATAGAATTTGGAGTTCTGGAGGTTCTCTACGCCCACGTTTATACGTGCCCGCGTATTATCAAGCTCTACGCCTACGTTCATTCATGTCAGCGTGAACCGGGATTACGCAAGTCTACTCTGGCTTGGCATTATTTTCTTTATGCGTATTTCTTTACGCGTACAAGTTAACGCATAACATTATTCTTTACGCGTACAAGTTAACGCGTAACATTATTTTTTACGCGTACAAGTTCAGGCGTAACGTTATTTCCTTTACGCGTAACTCTATTCTTTACGTGTACAAGTTTCACGCGTAACTCTATTCTTTACGCGTACTCCTTTATGCGTACTCCTCTGGCTTGGCGTAAGACGAGTTTTACGCGTAACCTTATTCCTTTATTGAGCATACTCCTTTACGTGTAAGCTTTATTCCTTCATGCATAAACTTCCCTTATGCGTAAATTTTCTTTACGCGTATTTCATTTGGCATACTCTTTTGGCTTGGCGTATTTTACAGAGCGTACTCCTTTGGCGTGCATGGCACCCCTTGTTATATCCTTACGCCTTTTTGGCATAAACTCAATATACTCATGATATGTTAGTATTTTTAATACATATTGTTGTGTGGAGAGTGCACTGTGTCTCGATTGGTTTATGGATACCCAGTATGACTGGAACTTAACCCTAAGAGTTATAGACCCGACCATACTAAGAATTAGTTTGACTATCATGCCTTGTCACGAATTGACATTGATTGTTACCTCGACTAATGATTGATCATGTGTTCCTAGTTGGAACTAAGAGACTGGCTAGTCGTCTTATTGAAATTGAATGAGACACGTTCATATTAACCATGAACCATTACAATCGACTAGCCGATCCCGAATATTGGCATATGGACACGTGCAGACTCCAACTTGTTTCTATAAAAGCAGCATGTGTACCTTACAGTCAAGGTATGATTATTCCGTGGCTAGGTTTGATTGTTGCATTACGCTATATAAGACCTACAACCTAACCACACGGGCATCGTTGTAGAGTTATGCATATCGTACTCTATACGAAAGTACTCATTCTGAATGACCATGATCCACGGCATGAGATTTCAATTTAACATAGGGACTATTAAGTTAAATAAAATAATGATTGTATGGAGAGAATAGAATCCCGAGTTCTTACATGGAAGCTATCTCGGGACAATAAGTGCCCCGACATGCCGGTTGGTTCCCACAAATACTGCAAACCTGTCACACGGGCAGGGAGTGGTATATGTTTATATTTTTTTGTATATTGATGACGGGCATCCCGCTGGGATACGTCTAATTCATGATTGGTGTAATTGACTATTGGGTAGACTAGCCTTGTTTGTACATTGTAAGAACTGAGGAATCCCTTACTGTATATTTCCAGGGCAACTTGGAACTTACAGTTAGCAAGTCGTAGTAGTTGTATTGTCGTTTAAATTGATTTGTTTGTGTTCAGTACCTACTCCGTTAACTACTGAGATGATCAGAATATCAGGATACGACGGGTCAACTTCTGTCCTTGTTTGGTTGGAAAGTTAGTTTGAAGTATCGTGATATTGTGTGAATCCCAGTATCAAGCGGAGACTTATTTATCATATTCTTAACTCTTACCACTGGTTTTAATTCTCATGTCGTGCTTCCTTGTGGTACTTGCTATTTGAGGTTTAACCTCTCTGGTTTTGCATGGCCAGATTTAGAGCCAGCTCCCGAGGACTCAGCTTACTTCTATCTCCAAGATGGTCAATACTAGAGGGATGATCGCAGGAGGAGGACACGAGTGGGTTCCTTGCTTCCTTGCTCGTTTTACTACTTACTTTATATTTTGCCGTTTGGCACCGACATGTTAGTCGGACTGCCTTTCACTTACTTTTACATAATTCTAACTAAGTCAGACTGGAGCTGACAACGATTGTGTATACCTTGTCATATCTTCTGGCTATATTTTGTAAAGCCATATCTCAAGAACATTTTGACTGAGCGTTTGGGACGCCTTACTGCTTTATCTTATATGTTCTCTATTTTTGCTTCTTGTTTGAATGATTGAGACAATAGATGTTGAGTAACCCTAGTGAGACTTTCATGTAGTATGCACCCCTTCGTCTTTTAGATAGCATTGATCGTATTATACGGTATTCATCTACCCATAATATGTAGCTGGCTGAGTCATTCCTCCGCTCTCCGGTATTCTGGTTCTGGGGCGTGACAAGGTTTTAGTGGTAGCCCACGCAGGTCTGATTTCAGACTTGTGGGGTGTTTTAATTTATAGGATGTCTCAATCACACATGTTTCTCCTTGATCTCATGATTTCGTTACTCTCGACCCTAGCTTGACATTCTGGTATCCTTTGACTTCATTAATCTTTTCTGTCCGATCGTTTGATTGTTCTCTTGTCCCTTTTCTTAGGGGCACATCGTCCGCATCTGTCAGAGCTGGACAGCAACAACAAGGGCAACACAAACAACTTGACCATGTTGGTCAGCAACAAGGGTCGGTACTACCTCAAGAGACCATCCAAGTAGAGGTGATAGTGGAACCAACAGCTGGACCGCAGTATCTGGAGGTTCCAACACTACCAACAGTTCTACCTACCCCTATGGCAGTAGACACACCAGCCCTTCTGGAAATCATAAGAGGGATGATGGCTACTCAGCAATATCAGATGTTGGCCCAGCAACACATGTACACTCAGCTGCAAGAGCAGAATATATTGCTCAACCAAGGATTGCAAACAGCTTTGGAAAGGGGAGTAAGGACTGACTCAGGGGCGTCAACCAGGCTCTGCAAGTACAACCCCCGTCGTTTCGAGGGCACGAAAGATGCCATTTCAGCAGATGCATGGCTTAAGGACATCAAGGCTATTCTGACAGCAGCTAAGGTACCGACGGAAGAATGTGTGGATCAAGTGAAGCTGTTACTTCAGGACCTTGCACGTGATTGGTGGGAATCAGAAGAAGTGGGCATCAAATGTCCTATAGCTTGGGATGATTTTACTGCAAGGTTTAAGATGAAGTACTATGGAGTTGTGGCACAGTTCGAGCTACAGCAGAAGTTTATCAACCTCAAGCAAGCCGACAAGACATTGGATACTTATGCAGCAGAGTTCTGCAGACTGAGTAGGTTTGCCCTGGAGATGGTAGCAACAGAGAGCCAGAGGGCTATGAGGTTTCAGCAAGGATTCCATCTTGAACTCTTGTAATTGATAGAGGGGCACAACTACCAGACTTTCGATGATGTATTGACGGCAACCCGGAGACATGAGATCATAATCCAGAGGATCACATCAAGGACTGGAGGTCAGAAGAGATCTCACAATCAGATTGAAGGAGGAGGGGGAGTAGCGCCCCGAATAATAGCACCATCTCCTGGCATTCGCATTCACGATATGGCAATGCGAGGGCCAGTACCACCAACAAGACAGCAGCAGCAGCAACAACAACAGCAGAGGAAGAACCAGCAACCCCCAGCAGGCTGTACCTATTGTGGGAAGACATGGCACACTAGAGGTGTGTGTCGGGCATTGAACGGATAATGTTTAATATGTGGAAGTCCAGATCATCGGGTTTCCACCTGTCCAATGAATTCGAGGTCAGGAGGACCAGTACAATAATTTCCTGCTTTGCCAGCACCAGGGGCAGGCCAGTATCAAGGACCAGCGGTAGCGATGAGACCATTGGCACAACGTCCGTTGATGTCACAGGCTCAGATGTTTCGGCAGCAGGGACCGCCGATGCAGCAGCAACAACATAGACCACCCCAGCATCACCAAGGCAGGGGCCAGCAGCAACACCAGGCTAGGCCGCAGCATGGGAACCAACAAGGAGACCGAGGGCAGGCATTCAATCGGTCCTTGGAAGAAGCATTGGCATCGGGAGATGTTATGGCAGGTAACATTCTCGTCGCCTCATATCCCGCAGTAGCATTGTTTGATTCGGGAGCATCACACTCATTTATATCTGCACAATTTACGACACGACTAGGAATGGAATTCGAGACATTGTCAGAGAGGTTGAATATACTCACTGGTAATGGGCTCGTAGGAGTTAGTAGAGTTATTCTAGCGTGTAGAGTTTTAGTGTGCGGGCGTCCCTTACCCGCCAGGTTGATAGAATTTCCTATAAGAAATTTCGAAGTTATCTTAGGCATGGACTGGCTGAAAGCCAGTCATGCGACAATAGATTGTCGTAGAGGGAGTGTATATTTTAATATTCCAGGCATGAAGCGGTTCACCTTAGTCAGATCAGAGATCTACCAACATAAATAAAGAGTAGTGACGGCAATGGAAGAAGTTCAAGTCCCGAAGGTGGTTGAAGAGTTTCTTGATGTATTTTCCGAAGAACTTCCAGGTCTACCACCGGTTAGGAATATTGAGTTCAGTATAGAGTTGGCAGCTGGAACTAAACCGATATCAGATCGAGTTTACAGAATGGCAGATTCAGAGTAGGCCAAGGTGTGTCAGCACATAGAGGAACTGAAGGCGAAGAAGTTCATTCGAGTTAGCGAATCACCATGGGCAGCACCAGTGGTACTTCTAGAGAAAAAAGATGGGTCATCAAGATTGTGCATTGACTACAGAAAGCTCAATGCGGCAACAATAAAGAACAAGTACCCACTACCAAGGATCGACGACTTGTTTGATCAGTTGAGCAGAACAAGGGTTTTCTCCAAAATAGATCTTCGATCAGGGTATCATCAAGTGTGTGCTCGGAAAGAGGATATTCCCAAGAGAGCATTCAGGTCGAATTACGAGCATTACGAATTCTTAGTAATACCGTTTGGTTTGACCAATGCTCGGGCAATATTTATGGATTTGATGAACCGTATCTTTATGCCGTACTTAGATTAATTTGTCGTTGTATTCCTCGACGACATTCTCGTATACTCAGCTAGTGATGAAGAGCATGAAGATCACCTCAAGAAAGTATTAGAGGTTCTAAAAGAGAACCAGTTGTACGCCAAGCTCAGCAAGTATGAGTTTTGGACGGATCGCATTTTATTCTTTGGGCACATCGTATCAGGGGCTGGGGTAGCAGTGGATCCCAAGAAAGTAGAAGCAGTAGAAAGTTGGCCAATACCTAAGACCGTCGCAGATGTACGAAGTTTCTTAGGATTGGTAAAATATTACAGAAGGTTCATATCAGACTTTGTAAGACTCTCAGCACCCATGATCCGCTTGACACGGAAGGATGTGCCATTCATTTGGTCGGCAGAGTGCCAGGCATCATTTGAGAATTTGAAGCAGAAGTTGATCACGGCACCTATTCTTACATTACCGGTTGGACCCAGAGGTTTTACTGTATATTACGATGCGTCCGGGAAGGGGCTTGGGTGTGTCCTAATGCAACATGGAAAGGTGATAGCGTATGCATCTAGGCAACTTCGAGACCACGAGAAGAATTATTCGACTCATGACTTGGAGTTGGCAGCAGTAGTATTTGCTTTGAAGCTATGGAGGCATTACTTGTACGGTGATCGAGTAGATATGTACACAGACCACAAGAGTCTGAAGTACATCTTTACTCAGAAGGAACTGAACATGAGACAGAGAAGATGGTAAGAGTTGATCAAGAATTACGACGTAGAGCTTCAGTATCATCCAGGCAAGACTAATGTGGTAGCAGACGCTCTTAGCAGGAGAGGCGGCGCATTTATGTTAAAATCACAAAAATATATCTTAGAAGATCTTCAAGAGATGGGCATCGAGGTTATACTTCCTAGTCATATCGGAATTCTGGCAAGTCTACGAGTTCAATCTGACTTGGTAGACAGGATCAAGGCAGCTCAGGCACGGGGCCCAAGGATTCAGAAGCTTAGGACAGAATGTGAGTCAGGACTTAGAAAGGAGATGAAAATTCACGAAGATGGTACACTTAGATTTAGATCACATCTATATATGCCAAGTAGAGATATCGGACAGGAGGTTATGACAGAAGCCCACAGTTCTCAGTATTCTATACACCCGGAGGGACCAAAATATACAAAGATATCAGCAGCACTTCTGGTGGAACAGAATGAAGAGGAAGATAGCTAGATTCGTTTTTCATTGCTTAATATGTCAATAAGTGAAGGCAAAACAACAGAGGCCAGCTGGATTATTACAACCGCTTCATATTCTGGAATGGAAGTGGGAGCATATCACAATAGATTTTGTGACCAGATTACCGAGACCACCAAGTAGTAAGGATGCTATTTGGGTGATAGTGGATCGGCTTACGAAGGTGGCACATTTCCTTCCTTTTAGAGTAGGGCAATCTACAGATAAGTTGGCAGAGTTGTATATGCAGCATATAGTCAAGCAGAATGGGGTCCCTGTCAGTATTGTATCAGATAGAGATACACGTTTTACATCACAATTTTAGAAGAGTCTACATCATAGCCTGGGTACCAAGTTAAGATTTAGTACGGCCTACCATCCACACACAGACGGGCAATCAGAAAGAACAATTCAGACTTTAGAAGATATGTTACGAGCTTGCACCCTAGATTTTGGAGGATCTTGGGAGAGTCATCTATACTTAGTCGAATTCTCATACAACAACAGTTATCAAGCCAGTATCCAGATAGCGCCATTCGAAGTACTATATGGTAAGAAGTGTAGGTCGTCACTGGCATGGGATGATATCGGAGAGAGGAAGATGTTAGGCCCAGAGATGATTATTCAGATGGTTGAAGTGGTTAAGGGGATTAGGGAGCGACTTCGAGTTACACAAGATCGGCATCGTCATTGGGCAGACCAAGATCGTAGGCCGCTAGAATTTTCTGTTGGGGACCACGTGTTCTTGTGGATCTTACCTACCCATGGGGTCACTAGATTTGGCATTCACAAAAAGTTGATTTCGGGATACATAGGCCCATTTACTATCCTCGATAGGGTAGGCGATGTTGCTTATCGTTTGTCCCTTCCACCTTCGTTACGAGAGGTCATGATGTATTTTATGTATCTCAGTTGCGTAGGTATGTATCGGACCCAAGCCATATCCTCGATCATTCTGAGCTGGTTGTTGGTACCAACCTATCTTACGAGGAATAGCCGGTGTCCATTTTGGACCGAAGGAAGAAGATACTTAAGAATCGAACAATTAGCCTTGTCCGTGTCGCTTAGGGTCATCACTCCTTAGGAGAGTCAACGTGGAACGTAAGGATGATATCCGATCACGGTATCCGCACCTATTTGACTCACAAGGTATATTTTTTTTCGTATACCTTGATTGTCTTGATTCCCCATGCTTATCACCCTATGAGTAGAAATTGTTGGATGTTGTCGATTGATAAACATAGATATATTACTTGCTATTTGATATTGTAAGATGACTGCTTGCCCGTTAAAATTGCTTGTGCTTGGATTAGTTTAGCCCTGATGTTTCTATCTTGCTTGGATTTGAAATTTCGAGGACAAAATTTTTCTAAGAAGGGTAGAGAAGTCACTTCTCATTCCTAGAATACGTATTTTAATACGTGTACTGCTTGAATATATTTATTTAATATTTATCATACATTTATTCTGTATTTAATTCCTTTAATTTTATGCTAATTATTTTTATGTATTTTATTTTCTGCTTTTGTTTTGCTCTTGGGTTCGGCTTGGGTTAGTTTGCTTTGGTGGTTCATCATGAACCCAACCCCTACCTACCACCATCTCTATTTAAAGCCCAACTACTTTCTCTCTCTCTTCATCATTCTCATTTACTCTTTTCTTCTCCATTAACCTCTCCTCTAACCTAAGAAAACCCATAGGCAAGTGCATCTTGCTTCCACATGAGAACCTATTTTTATGGTTCATTTATTTTTCTCTCGTGATTCTAAGATAGTTTAGAACTTGACATTTTGCATTTTGAAAGTTTTATTTCTGTCGATCTAGAAATTTGCCATTTTTGGATTTTGGTGGTTTGATCTATCAGACTTCCTTATTTTCAAGTTTTGATCATTCCAGGTTGTTGAGATTTGTGTTATATCCCATTTTGATCCATGGAAGTCCCATTTGGCTTAGGTTTAAGGTTTCATGGAATTTGGAGTTCTGGAGGTTCTCTACGCCCACGTTTATACGTGCCCATGTATTATCAAGCTCTACGCCCACGTTCATTCGTGTCAACGTGAACCTGGATTACGCAAATCTACTCTGGCTTGGCATTATTTCCTTTACGCGTATTTCTTTACGCGTACAAGTTCACGCGTAACATTATTCTTTACACGTACAAGTTCAGGCATAACGTTATTTCCTTTGCGCGTAACTCTATTCTTTATGCGTACAAGTTTCACGCGTAACTCTATTCTTTACGCGTACTCCTCTGGCTTGGCATAAGACAAGTTTTACGCGTATCCTTATTCCTTTATTGAGCGTACTCCTTTACGCGTAAGCTTTATTCCTTCATGCATAAACTTCCCTCATACGTAAATTTCCTTTATGCATATTTCATTAGGCGTACTCTTCTGGCTTGGCATATTTTATTAAGCGTACTCCTTTGGCGTGTATGGCACCCCTTATTATATCCTTACGTCTTTTTGGTATAAACTCGATATACTCATGATATATTAGTATTTTTAATACATATTGTTGTGTGGAGAGTGTACTGTGTCTCGATTGGTTTATGGATACCCAGTATGACTGGAACTTAACCCTGAGAGTTATAGACCCGACCATACTAAGAATTAGTTTGACTATCATGCCTTGTCACGAATTGACATTGATTGGTACCTCGACTAATGATTGATCATGTGTTCCTAGTTGGAACTAAGAGACTGGCTAGTCGTCTTATTGAAATTGAATGAGACACGTTCATACTAACCATGAACCATTACAATCGACTAGCCGATCCCGAACATTGGCATAGGGACACGTGCAGACTCCAACTTATTTCTATAAAAGCAGCATGTGTACCTTACAGTCAAGGCATGATTATTTCGTGGCTAGGTTTGATTGTTGTATTATGCTATGTAAGACCTACAACCTAACCACACAGGTATCATTGTAGAGTTATGCATATCGTACTCTGTACGAAAGTACTCATTCTGAATGATCATGATCCACGACATGAGATTTCAATTTAACATAGGGACTATTAGGTTAAATAAAATAACGATTGCATAGAGAGAATGGATTCCCAAGTTCTTATATGGCAGCCATCTCGGGATAATAAGTGCTCTGATATGTCGGCTGGTTTCCACAGATACTGCAAACCTGTCACACGGGCAGGGAGTGGTATCTGTTTATATTTTTCTTTGTATATTGATGATGGGTATCCCGCTTGGACACGTCTAATTTATGATTGGCGCAATTGATTATTGGTAGACTAGCCTTACTTGTACATTATAAGAACTGAGGAATCTCTTACTGCATATTTCTAGGACAACTTAGAACTTACAGTTAGCAAGCCGTAGTAGTTGTATTGTCATTTAAATTGATTTGTTTGTATACTGTACCTACTCCGTTAACTACTCAGATGATCAGAATGTCAGGACACGATGGGTCAACTTATGTTCTTATTTGGTTGGGAAGTTGATTTGAAGTGTCGTGATGTTGTGTGAATCCTAGTAGCAAACGGAGACTTATTTATCATATTCTTAACTCTTACCACTGGTTTTAATTCTCATGTCGTGCTTTCTTGTGGTACTTGCTATTTGAGGTTTAACCTCTCTGGTCTTGCATGGCCAGATTTAGAGCCAGCTCCCGAGGACTCAGCTTACTTCCACCTCCAAGATGGTCAATACTAGAGGGATGATCGCAGGAGGATATGAGTAGGTTCCTTACTTTCCTGCTTTTTTTACTACTTACTTTACATTTTGTCGCTTGGCACCGACATGTTAGTCGGACTGTCTTGCACTTACTTTTACATAATTATAACTAAGTCAGACTGTATCTGATAACGATTGTGTATACCTTGTCATATCATTTGGCTATGTTTTGTAAAGCCAGATCTCAAGAACATTTTGACTGAGCGTTTGGGACGCCTTACTACTTTATATTATATGTTCTCTATTTTTGCTTCTTGTTTAAATGATTGAGACAATAGATGTTGAGTAACCCTAGTGAGACTTTCATGTAGTATGCACCCCCTCGTCTTTTAGATAGCATTGATCGTATTATACGGTATTCATCTACCCGTAATACGTAGCTGGCTAAGTCATTCTCCCGTTCTCTGGTATTCTGGTTCTGGGGCGTGACACATTATATGACTAAGTTTGTGTGCCCTGTTAGCTTATGGTTTAGTTTTGTGCTTGGTTTAACAAGTGACTTAGGCTACGAGTTAGTAGCTATCTTGGATACTTGATTTGCATAGACTTAGTTTATTTAGACCTAGAATTGACTAACCTAGACTAGTTGACCATTGTTGACCCAACCCTAGCTAGTTGACCACAATTGACCTAGTTTAACTTTATAGTTGACCAAGAGTTGACTTTGACCTAACTTGACTTAGACTCATGTAGATTGTATTATAATTTTAATTACCATATAAATTAAACTCTTTATAACCTGTGTTGCTCTAACTAGGACTCTGTGACTCCAGTTGGCCATCTTTTCATATCAGCTGTTTAGGATATCAGGCGAGTACATTCTCTGATTATTTTATACTTGTTAGGACTTATATCTTGCTCTAGACTACTTTACTTGATTTTGTCATGTTGGTTACACGGATTGGTACTATATGGATCTTTTCATGAGATGTTATCCCTCTTGGAAGCATCGGGTACTTCATGTCTTGTGTGTTTCACTTACATCATGTACTCTCATGCTTCTACTATCATGAATCTGCTTGTGACTCATGTACCCTCATGAATCACAGAGCCTTCATGAATCAAATACATGAATCACTCATTATGAGCCAGTAGTGTAATCATGAATCTTAACATAACTTGAATGGATCCTTGTGTATTGATTTGGAGATTGGGGAGTAGAAATAGTCATGTGAATAATCCCAAAGTAGCGTAATCATGAAGCAATTCCGTAGTGTAATCATGAATCATTCCCAGCCATTCACATGTCTATCTTGTACTCTGATTCACTAGTCACTTACAGATCCTTACTTATAGTAGATATTTCCAGTTACAACTATCTCTCTTACTCAATGTACATTTCTTCACAGCATTTCGTGTATCTTATTCTATTGCTAGATTTACATTCTTGTCATGATATGAACTATTGAGATGTATTGTGCTCGCTCCCGTCCTGATTGGACCTGTTGATAAATTTTACATATAGCTTAGAGGTTACCTGCCAGCCTAGAGGAGACACAGTAGAGGTTGGAGTAGATGGCTAGAGTTTTTCTTAATTTATTTTTAGTTGTCTTGAGTTGTATTTATTTTATGTTTGTTTGAGTTGGTGTTGATAACACCGATATTTATTTCTCTCTGTTGCACTTCTCTTGTGGATTCATAGTTATCTTATCGTGCTACTTCTAGTTTTGGTGATTGAGTTGTATCCTGCTGTGATTGTCCTCCGTACGGAGAGTATATCATATTGTAAATTTAATTGTGACCTAGAACAGCGTTCTACCGTCGACACTGCGGCATAGGCTGGACGTACCCACTTCTCGTACCCTACACTGGGTGCGGGTCGTGACAATATTTTCTTGCTATTCTCGACAAATCATTTTATTTGCCATGTATTACTTTTCTTTTAATTAGTTGGTAGTGGATTTCCCTCCGCCCAACTATATGTAAAATGACAAATTCTTACTTGATTTTATAAAAGCTTTATTTTTTATTTTTTGGATGAGATTAGTTGTCGTGGTTATACTACATTTTAAAGCTTACGTATATTTATTATACGGCTGGCATGTCTACGTTCCTAGTCCTATATATTTTGGGACTGGGGCGTTATATATTTTTGTGGTGGCCCATGCAGGTCTACGACAAATTGTTTGGTTACTTTATCGTACTGTCACCCTCATTTCCCGTATTTCGTATTTATACTCATATCTGGATTTTGGCATGTATTTTTATTTTTCTCAACTTGTGGAATTTCGGTATTTCTCGTATTTTGGGTTTTGTCATGGTTCGGTTTTAATTGGATTGGATTGGTTTGGTTTGGTTTGGTTTGGTTTGGTTTGGTTTATGTGCATTGGAACATCTTAGCCTATGCTCCACCCTCAACACACCACATCCCACCCTCTTTAAAACTCCACCAACTTTTTCTCTCTCCTCATAACCTCCATTAATTTTCTTCTTCTCCTTCCTCTACACAACACTCTTCTTCTTCCTCCACACAACACCCTCCCATAGGCAAGTGCACCTTGCCACCACATGAGAACCCTCTTTTATTTGTCCATTTGCTAGATTAGGACTTGGTGATCAACATTAGAACTTAGCATTTTGTGATTTGGAGCCTCCATTGTTCTAGATCTAAGTTTCCTCCATTTTCGGTTTTGCATGGTTTTAATCTACTTAAGTTGGGTTTTTATGGGTTTTGATGTTTCCATGTGGAAGAGAGTTCAATTCCACCCCGGTTAGAACTTTGGAAATCTGGATTTGGAGCTCGGATGGCCATGTTCTGATGCCTTAAAGTTTTGGAGCCATGGGAGCTTCTTCTCAGCCATGGAGAAGAAGACCCAGACCCTGCGTGCATGTTTTTACGCGTACGCAGCTCTCTGCTTGCGTGCTTTTGCACGTACGCATCTCTCTGGCTTGCGTGCTTTTGCACGTACGCTTCTCTCCTGCGTGCGTGACTTTTCACGTATGCAGCTCTCCTGCGTGCGTGACTTTCACGTATGCAGCTCTCCCGCTTGCGTGACTTTTCACGTATGCAGCTCTCCTGCATGCGTGACTTTCACGTATGCAGCTCTCCCGCTTGCGTGACTTTTCATGTATGCAGCTCTCCTGCGTGCGTGACTTTTCACGCATGCAGCTCTCTTGCGTGCGTGACTTTTCCTCTCTTGCGTGCGTGACTTTTCCTCTCCTGCGTGCGTGACTTCTCCTCTCTTGCGTGCGTGACTTTTCCTCTCCTGCGTGCGTGCCTTTTCACGTACGCAGCTCTCCTGCGTGCGTGACTTTTCACGTATGCAGCTCTCCTGCGTGCGTGTCTTGTGCGTACGCTGCACCCTGAACCCCTTGTTTAACCCATTGGCTCTTGGAGTTTTGGTCTTATTTCTTTAGGCTTGGCTCTTCTATAGTCCTGTATATGGATATTTTATTAGATATTTTACGCCCATTTTATATCCTTACGCCTTTTGTCATGAACTTGATTTTACTTAATATGTTTGGAATGACTATTATACATGGCATGGTATGACAAGGAACTAGCATAACACGACAGTGACCCGTAGTGGTGTACTCCTGACATGACCAACCTGACATGATAGTGGCCCATCGTGGCGCCCTCCTGACAAGTATCCTGACATGATTTATCTTGATAACTTAATGCTGTTGCGACGGCTAACTTAACTTGACTTGCCTTGACATCGTGGGTAGTTCTTTCTTGCTTGCTTGTTAAATCTACTTGTCCTGTCTTGCATCATGTCTAGGATGGGACTCCTGAGTACCACGGTCAGGAGCACCTACTAAAATGGATTAAGGTTAATAACTAGAATAACTCAGTAGTCATGAAGAGATGACACAGCTACAGGCAATCCCGTTACCTGGGCGCTCTTGGGATCTGTAGCCTGCCGTCGAGTAGGACACATTTCCAGCACACCGTTGCGTGTTGTACCCTCTAAGTCACCTAAGGGTACATTTGTCTCCCGGGCGATGTACCTACCTGAATTCAACCCCTAATTTTCGATCTGCGTAACCTGGATGGTCTGCAGGACTTGTGGCTGTGGAACAATCTCACTGCATCTTGTTAGTAATTAGGTCTGTGATAACCCTAGTTAGTTAAAGTAGTAAGTCGTAGTATCTGCTTGGCCGTGATTGATTGCATGAGGTATAACCAGTTTAGCCATGTCTTGATCCCGTACAAGATTGCCCCCTGTCTTAATTTCTTGCATTATTATCTTGCCGATAAATGGTGGAAAACCAAGTTCTGTTCAGATGAAGGGTTACAACCCCGGTCCTTGTTTGGTTTACGGGTTGTAACCTGGCTATCGGAATAGTTCCATGGTTATCTCGTCGTATATCATCCTGCCATATTTTTTTTGTAATTCTAGTTTTAATATTAAATTTTCTTGTGCTAATTGCTGGCTTTTGTTCTTATTTCGTGGCCCCCTTGTGGCACTTGCTCTTTCTGGGATTGACCCAGCTGGTTTTGTGTGGCCAGATTTCGGAGCAGCTCCCGAGGATCTACCAAGCTTCCAGCCCAATGGTGGCGACTAGAAGGAACCCGGGCTACGAGTGGGTTTTCTATTTTGTTTCGCTCACTCTATTGTAAAGTTATTCTTTTGAGGCGTTTAGCCGACGAGCACCTGTTAGCTCGATGCACTTTACTTACTGTCTGCCTACGGGCTGTAAACATGATTAACAAATCCTAGGGTTGATCATGCATGACTTAACTCTTGCTAGTCCCGCATTTTGTACGACTAGCTTCATGATCAGCTGAATATGTAATATTTGGGACGCCTTATTATTGTATATTTAATGATCATACATCTTGCGACCTTACTCACTTGCTTGTGATTGAGACACTAGGCTTGTTCATGACCATAAGAGACTGTTGGATTGTAGTAAACCCTCATATTTCTAGACAGCCGTGACCGTATATCGAGGTGGTTTCCATTTCAATATACGTAGCTGGCTATGTCTGCCCCCGCTCTCCAGTATTCTGGTTCTGGGGCGTGACACGTACCAAAAAAGCCTGCGTATAGGATTAGAGTCTAGGATCTCATCTACATACTTGACCTCCTTATTTGCTTCCATCCTCGTACTCACATTTATCTCCTTGATTTGCATCTTGCTTGATTCACTCTACCATAAATTCTTATCTTTCCTTCGTGCTTGATAGAGGTAGGAAGGTGACCCTACTAGATAGACATGTTCCATTTGTCCCAAAACACCATTAGTTTAACTCTTGTAAGTTGGGTAGAATGCCTTACGACCTAACCTTCCTTATGACCTTAACCAAGCCTTAGACAAGTAGACAATAGGACGACTGTATAGGCACCAACACAGGACATGACTTAGATTCTTAAGGAGTTTGAACTAATTCTACTTTCTTTCAATCTTAATCTCACGTGCCTATGTTTTTACCATCTTGACTAATGTTGCTACTATAGTCTAGTTTTGTAAGCTTATTTATTTATCGAGCTTGTTCAATACATACGCTATTGAGCGCACGTTCACTAACATATTGTCTAAATCAGAATCGGCGCATGATGGTCTGATCAACCTAATGCACCTTGGTTCGCTTTTCATATATTGTTCTACGTGGATGGAGACATAGTTAAACTTGCCCTCTAGAATCTCATCCGCGACTGCCTTGGCAATTCTTTTTTGAAATTATTCAGTCGCCTTTGAACCACGTATTCGTATTCGATAATATATTCTTCAAACTCTTTATTGTTTTTGTCCTTCATCTATTTTAGAAAGACAAACACTCGTATTTGATTGATAGATACAGAGTACCCCTTAGTAGCCCTACCACCTATTACCGAGATAGTTTTATATACACAAGTGTAGCTAGCCATGACCAACCCATGTGACTACATCCTCGTGTTGAACTACTCGGCCTTTCCCTCGGCCCTAAATCTACTATCGTTTTTAAGAATGATTCAAATTTCTCCTTAACCGTGCCCCTAAACCTAGATGACTAACATACAATTTTCCCCCAAGGAACCATATCTCCTAAGTCTCTAAATTATTCTCTCTTGATCTAGACACCATCTAACTCTATATATACCGACACACGAGCCGCTCGCATCGATGATCAGTCGAATACATAAGCGCGTGCCAACACAATGAATCCTCACTCACAGTGTCGTGTAATGTCTTGTGACAAGTCATAGAAGTTATTCGGGATAACTTCACCAATCTGGGTACGTCTACTAACTCTAAGTCACAAGCACGCACCCATAAAATCGATACCATCATCAATATCACCCAAGTTATCCTTGGATGCACACTACTAGTGTTACCAGTAACAACACAAGAATGAATATGAGCAGTCTAAACAAGTATGGCAAGGTATCTCGTCAAGGTGAAGCAGTGATCCAATGATGTCCTGCAAGCGAATAATCAAGTCCAAAAAAGGTAGAAACATAGAAGTCTCCATGAACATCTCCGGATGCTGAAACAAACATCATCAACGTTCCCGAATTAAGAAAAATAGCTAAGATATACTACCCATAAGTCCAATTCTGGACACAGGGGTAAAATGGTAATTTTTGATCAAAATATGGTCCGTCGTTGGAGCCACTTGCACTGAAATTTGTATCAGAATAAAAGTCATCAAAATCTAGCAAACTATATGTCTACGAGTCTAGAATGACGATATGAACCCAATGTTATATCCAGAATTGGATTCTGATGAGCCGATCTCAAAATAATCCATTAATTCGGACTGTAGGACCCGATTTGCATCGAAATATGTGTCGGGGACAAAGTACACTAAATCTAGAAAACTATATATCAATGAATCCAGAATGACGATACGAATCCAAGGTATATCTAGAATTGGATTCCGATGAGCCGATCTCAAAATGACCTGTTTACTCGGACTGTGGGACCCGATTTGTACCAAAATGCTTGTCGGGGCCACGTTGCTCCAAATTCAACAAATTATACATGATTTTGGGGCAGAACGACATCACGAGTTCATTAGTGGTGTCTTAATTGGAATCCGGAGTCCTAGGTCTAAAATTGGAATTTTACAAGTTGGAAATTACGAATTTGGACGGCCAACTTTGGCGTCGAATTCAACCAATCAAACGACCTCACAATGGAATTGAATTTTTATCACAAGAAGAGGTTTATAAAGCTGTGCACATGAACTTGTGGCTCGCCAAACAGAGCTGCAATGATGGAAAAACAAATCTATGAAGTTGGTTATACAAAACTGTCAAAAATAAATACAATTATTCGTGCAACTTGGTGGCCAATATTGACCTATCAAATGAACGAATTAACGGCTAAAATTTTAGATGAAGGTAGAGAAGTATACCGAGATTGTGATGGAAGAAGGAGTACGACGATCCAACGGTTGGATTGCCCAAAAAAATGTGTAAAGTTGCTACCTTCAAACGTACTTTTTGAATTTCGATTTCGCGCTCTTCGACGGGATCCCGACTCTGAAGTCGAAATCGACTCCAAGCCACACGGGGTGGCCGCTAGGAAGCCCGGGGTGGTACGAGGGGGTTGTTGGGGGCACGGGGAGATGCGGTCAGGGGGTGGCACTGGGTGGGGCGCAGTTGTGATGTCGCGGTTGGGCGATCGGGGGTGGCCGACGGCGAACAATCGACGTTGTTGCAGTAGCAACAGTAGTTACAAAAATAGTTGCACCGTAGTCGCGTGCGGGGCTGCGCATGCAGGCTCACCGGGGGCTCGTCGGGGCGGCATTGTGGTGGTACGCAGCTGCTCCGAGGGTGGCCAGAAGGGATACAGCAGCAGTTGCCATCGCGCATGCTAGGGTTCAAAAAGTGAGCGCGTGGGGCAAGCACAAGGGGAGTGGCACTGCCACGCACGGCGACTGTCGGCCGAGGGTGCTACGGAGAAGTGAACGGCCGGCCTCGGGAGGCATTACGGCAGCTAGAGCGGCAGTAGCAGCTATCATGGGGAGAGGAAGGGAGGAAGGAGATGAAGTTTAAGGAGGAGGAGTTGTGGTTTTAGGAATGATGAAGAGAGGAAGAAGAAGAAGAAGAAGAAGAAGAAGAAGAAGAAGAAGAAGAAGAAGAAGCATGCATGGGCTGTTCGTCGGCGAAGCAAGGTGAGGGGATGAATGTATATAGTATGAGGGAGAGAGTAGAGTTTATGGAGCATTTATTATGAAGTGATGTGGACTCATGTGAGGTCATGAGAGTGTAAGAGATTGATAGGTGAATTACTTAGGCCACCTTTATGCTTGGCCAAAAGTGGTTTAGCATTAATGGTTTGATGTTGTGTGTGCCATGAACCAACCCTCATTTAGATTTAGGGCTCAATTGTGATGGCACGCAAGTGGCATATGCGTAGTAGGCTCAAAATAGGTCAAAACCATATATTAGGTCGATTAGGTTGGATCGATATCGAGTCCCAAAATGAAATTGAAAGTTAGGTCATATTTTACGGCATATGGTTAAATGGCCTAAATTGACCAGAAAGTTATGTGATGTAAATAGAATACAAGGTAACAAGTTTGAGTGGGACATGATATATCAAATTGAAGGTAAACTTATCTAGGTCAAAACCATGAAGGTCGTTTCGAGATATTGACATCCCTGGCACTCCAAAAATCAAAGCCACTGAAAAGTATATTTAATGATCAAAAACTAAGTATAATCAAATATTTATTAAAAAAATTATTTTAAAAAAAATTAAAGAACCCTAAAATCCAGGGGGCTTACAACGTGCTACCTCCAAACCTAATATGTCAACACTCATGTCAGGACGAAAGTAAAGTACATCCAAACAATATGTCGCATTATAAAAAATAAAGCAAAAAATAATGCAGAATAATAAAAATCAAACAATGAGATACGAAATGTTGTCATGACCATGAAATTTGCAAGACAAAAAACTATGAGAATAACAATGAACAAGATAACCATGACTAGCCACAAGAAGAGAAAATGATCAAAAAATATATGACTAGCAATCAACGTGATTTGAAATACCATTTTTAATATGTGGGCGGTTGGGCTTTTACACAGCTTGGTACGGCTCTACATACGTGCAGTGCATGCTGAACTATTAGTCAGAAACAGAGGGTTACCCACATATCTACTTCGCATTTTTTTTTTCCGAGATTCAAAAAATAATATCAGACAATAGTCAGATCTGATATGCGAAGTACAAGAACAATAACAATGACAATGACAATGAACTTGAGTCACGTCGTGTCAATATCGTGTCACAATATGAGACATAACTAGTCAGACAATAAAATACAACATTATAATATATGGAGAAACATCTTGTAAGGAGTACTTGCCTCAAGTCCAATGCTGATGTTTTTTCGTCGTCCAACACCTATTAAAATAGAAAATTTCGATTAGGTTCTAAAACCTTATAAAAGTCTTGGCCCAATAAATTTTATAAAATATAAATGCTTGCCCAAAAACTAAGGCCCAAACCCAGACTTCCTTGAGAGCCCAACCCCCATATAATCCCTATTGGTCCAAAGCTCCTAACTAATGCATATTAGTCAACCCTAAATAGCCCCATACAACCAACTAGTAAGTATTAAACCCATTCTTCAAGCCTACTCTTAGGTCAAATCATAGCCCATTAAGCTCTAGCCCAATCCCAAATAGTGAGCTCAATCCAAAGCCCATAATAATGGATCAGCCCAAACTAAGATCTATGTTCAAAGAACCCGACCAAATCTCCAACAAACTATAACCCAGCCCATCCCAAACGCTTGAGCCCACCCAGTGGATCAAATCCATGGGTGAAGACCCAGTCCAAAAATTCTTGATGAATATATTTGACACGACCCGTACCCACTTTTCGGATATGAGTTTGTAGCCAAGTCCAGCCTAGTATGTTGTCTAGGTCTCAATGTCAAACTCAAATACAATAAAATCATATTTAATTGCTCATTCACAACAACTGTTTTATTTACAAATCCAATATTACAATATAAATATTTTTTGCGAAATAAATCCACTAAACATTTAAATAAAAGAAACTAACTAATCTCTCTAAAATCTAAGGTCGACTTCCAAGATCTCTGTCTCCCCCATATGGTCCATAGCGCAAAAGTAGGAAGCACGGCAAGTCACCTGCAAGGATCCAGTCAGGAAAGGAGCAATGTACAACCATATTGCATTTATATAACTTAATACAAAATAAGCTAGATACGTAGAGATGCGGTAGAGAATAAAGGAAACATGTATATGAATTGGAAATAATAAACAAGTACAAGAAACTACTAGTAGAAACAAGTATGAACAAGACAACTGGAACATAAGCAAGTAAAACTAATCAAACAGTGATTTGAAATACCTTTTGACATGTGAACGGCTGAGCTAATATGGCACATTATACGATGGCTATCCACATTTTTGGTACGGCCAACCCATACGTGAGGTGTATGACTTAGCTATCCACATTAAACATTTATTGGGGTTTGTTCACACATCTACTTAGCATTTTCCCTCCCAACTCACTAAACGGTCAATAAACGAGCAATAATACAATCAACTATCGTGTCACAACCGTGTCTCAACAGGATATCAAATAAAAACACAATATTGTATAGCATTATAATGTACTGGAAACATAAAGGAATAGTGTACTTGCCTCAAATTAAGTTGTAGTTGACGTGTGCGACACAATCTCGATTTGGTTGAAAGCTATTGTCGTTATGGCTAACCGTGACCAAATCGATAAATTATCGATCAAATCTGAGTTCAACGAATTAAATAAAATATTAAATAAATTTCTAAATTCCAGGAAAATTTATATGTTAATCTTCGTGTTAGCTTTCCAAAACTTCAAACGGGTAGCAAAACGGAGTTCGGGATCTCCCAAAATATCGAAAACAGTACAATGCGTCAATTTCTGTACAACTGACACTCAAATAAATCTCCAAAAATTCATGTAATTAATTACATAAAATAAAATATAGATTTAGAAAGCTAACCTCGATACAGTTCTAACAAAAACCTGGAGGTAAAATGAAGTCCGGAGTTGGTCACAACGGCTTCATGAAGTTTCTATAGTTTAAAAAATGAGGCTGAATTTATGACGAATTTTGGACGAAAAATAGAGGAATTTTGGGGGGAAAAATATGGAAGATAAGATAGGTTCAATAGGTATATATAAAGGATAGTCATTACTTAATTTGGACTAGATTGGAAGGGTTTTGGTTTTGGAAGAAGAATAAGGACTCCTTAAATAGATGGAGATTGACTCATAATTTTCTAATTTGGAAGGGTCAAGAATCTAATGAATAAATCTTCCCATTAAATTCAAATCAAATCAATCTCAAAACTATATGATCAAATCTCAATCCATAATTGATCATAGTAATAATTGGGTTTGTGGAAGAAAAAAAAAACAAAGGGAGGCTTCCCTTTATATAGGAGATGAGAGATTTCCTAAATAAGGAAGGATTTGAGTCATGGTGAAATCTTTCCATGAATTAAATTGGATTTGATCCAATCCTATTCCAACTCAATCACAATAATATTATTCTAAATAATATATAATATGTTAAATAATCTTTAAAATAGATTTCATAAAATCAAATATCAAAAATATTGATAAGAATAATTCAAATATTCCTAAATATATATTTTTATAAATACAAATCTCATCTAAAATAATATAGAAATAAATTAAGACTAAATCCAATCATAATTTAGAATTGACCACATCTAAATCCAATAAAATCTAATAATTCAATAAATATAAACTTAAACATAATTGATAATAGATTTTTATAAATATAAACTTAAACATAATTGATAATAGAAAATTAATAAGTTTAAAAGTATATCTTTTTATAAAAATGAAATCAATTTAAAAAAATAGTTTGATAAATCTCTTCGTCAATACAAATATCTTTTATAGAATTAAGAAAAAAAATAAAAAGCTTAATTGCACTTTGACACCCTCAACTATTTTTGTTTTCCAACATGATACCTGAACTTCTTCTTTTTCAACTTGATACCTTGAAAAAAATTTGGACAATAATGCCCCTGCTCAAAATTTAAAACCAGTGTGTTTCCTTCTTGTGGGCGCATAACATCATTCCAAGTCCAGAACAACTATAAAAGGGGGTCTCATCCCTTCAAAACACAGAACGGAGAGCATTTTCAAGAGCCAAATTGCTGCACTTCTTGCCAGTGAGCCGAGAGTTAGCAATTTTCTTAGATTTTCTCCCACTTTTGTAATCGGAGTGTCAGCGGAGTAAAGGAGCAACTGCCGCTCGATCTCTATCATCCCATTCCCCAGAATTCTTTTTTTGTACTCGGGGATCCTCAGTGCATGATCTCTCAGGCGTACTCGATTTGTGGTGCCTTGCGCCAATAAAGATAAGACAGTGTTTCTTCTTCTTTTTGTGTGTGTCCACAAAAATGGCGACTCTGCTGGGGACTACATTTTTCTCCGACGAGAAGGTGGTGACGCAATCCGATACCGACAAAGTGGGGAGCACTCAGAAGATGCTGATCGTAAAATGCGATCAGCAGGCATTCGAAGAGATGCTCTCGAGGGACAACACTACCCCCTCAAAATCAGCAAAGACAAACAAGTCTCGCAAGACTTGGCTTCCGAAGGCTCGCTGTACATATCCTGCTAGTGTCATAGCGGATATGCAGCTGGAGGACTCTGTCACATGGGCACATGACTCTGCCACAGAAGTTCCCCAAATGGAGAAGGCTCACACCGTTCTGGGCTCTACTAGCCTAGTGACTTCTTTCCTCCACAACCAACAACAGAGTATTCGACACTCGAGACATGGCAGAGGAAAACACTACGATGCCAAGAATCGAGGTGTGCGACACTATGGCCAAACCCGGCGAGGCTCGCAAACGAAGGAGGCAAAACTGGAAGAAAACAGCGATGCTCCACAAATTATGCGCCCAAAGCCATACACCCAAGGGAGTGTTTGGGCGCATAGCCCCAACCAGAACACTTCTGTCTTCAGCAGGCTGGGCATCCAGGGTCATGCGCCCAAGGCTATGCGTCCAGTCTCTCTGGATCCATACTATGTGCCCATATCAAGGAGACTCAAACATGCGCCCAAGCCCAGTCTCCAAGGCCTATGCGTCCACAGCAAAAAGATAGGCCCCAACGCGTATAGCACGAGGCTGTCTTTAAGGACATCAGAGAACTTAGGTGTAGGGCTTTCCCCTGTACATGAACTAAGTCTGGATGCACCAACTCTCCTTACGAACCCGTATGCAAAGCTTGGCGATGCATGCAATATGGGTTGTAAGGCACAACTCCCTTCCGCTGACTTACGCGACATGATAAATCATAAGTATAAATCGAGGGAGGACATAACAATCCATAGTGCACACCCTTGCACCAGTATTATTATCAACTGTTGTTGCTCCAAAGTAATAAGAGTACCTCAGAGAAAGTCTGTGTTTCGACGGCTGCATTTTTCTGACGATGAGAAGCCACTGTGTGTTTCATCCAACATGGCTTCATGGGGTCCCCCTTACGGGAGCCCCAATCAAAGACGGTGGACCACCAACCCAACTTTCTCTCTCAGCTCTGCGAGAAGAAGAAGAAGAAGTCTACCAACAGATGGCCAACAGGCTGTCACATCTGAAGGAGTCTATATGGGCACCCGATCAAAGGCGAGATTCCGTACAGAAGACGAAGAATCCCAAGCTGGAGGTAGTATTCCCTCAGGGTCTGAAGCAGATAACCCCCACACTGGGGGTAGCCTTCCAGAGGACGACGATCTCTCCGAGTCTGATGGTGACTATCTACCTCCTTTACCTGAAGACGAGGGAATTGCCCACTCAGAGACAGACAGTATCAGCACCAGTTGTACTGTTACCTCTGTTCATCCTCGCATGTTATCTATATACATGGCGGACGGAGAAAAACCTGAAGAAGCTAGCGACCAGACCAGCAAATGGCTAAAGGATCTTGAAACAGCATTCGCCAAGATTACCGATATGCTTACCAGTATCATGGCGGTTCAAGCTGCTAGGGCTGTTCCCCCACCTCAACAAAATGTCTCGGCTCACGCTAGTCCGACACATAGCAACAACCCTCCTTCCATATAAAAGGAGTAACATTTCGTTGCGTCTCCTCCAAATCTTGCAAATGTTAGGGGTGGTCCTTCGCCAACGACGCCTGACAACCATTCAGCAGCTATTTCCCAATACCTGCTCAATCAACAGGATATAATTGATTCCTTGGTCGCCCGTCTCGACACCATCTCACACAAAGACGAGTTTCACAAGATAGGGATATCTTAACCGTATCCCCCTGAGTGGGAGAATGCCACTTGCCCTCCCAACTACAAGCCGCTGATGCCGAATTTATTTGACGGGTTGACTTCTCCTCGTCAACACATGACGTACTTCAACACGCAGACTCTACACTTTCCCAGAGATGATCCATTCTTGTCAAAGATGTTTATTAGCTCCTTGCAGGGGGTAGCTTTCGAATGGTTCTGCAGTCTGCCTGGCGGATGTATCAATTTATTTAAAGACTTGGAGAGGTTGTTCTACAACAGGTTTTACGAGAATGGCATGCATGTTAGTATGTACACTCTCATCGAGACCAAGCAAAGGAGAACTGAGTCTTTCATCGCCTTTATCAAACGCTTCAGGCGGCTAGCACTGAAGATGCCCTTCGGCATACCAGACTCAGAACTTATGGATACCAGTCGACATAACTTCCTTCCCACGGTAAAGTTTTATCTGGGTATACATAAGTATGATACATGGCCCGCTTTCATTGGGGCCGCTGATGCTGCTGAAAATGACGTTCCTAACTTGGAACTACTGGGATTGAAAACACCCAAATCTGAAGACATGGTCAAACATCCTCAACCTATCCTTGTCCGCGGGGGTAAAGGGAAAGAAGTCCTGAAGGTCGACACATCCAAAGGAGCTTCCAATTCTCAGGACGCCTCCGACAAGCCTAAGGAGACCTTCTCCTTTGACGAAGAAGATGTCATTACTATCTTCCACACACTGACGAAGGGTAATAAGCTGACATTGCCTCCACCACGACGTCCTGCAGAGGTGATCCAGCTCAACGATCCTAAGTACTGACTCTATCATCAGTACGTGCATCATTCCACCAAAGACTGCATCGTCCTGAAAAAGAAGATACAACAACTCATCGACAGCCAAGTGATTAATCTTGAAGCTGAAGACAAGGTCATATCTTCTAACATGATATCTCTCAAGTTTGGAGACTTTTCCTCTACAGAAGTTTCGGATGGCGTGGTCCTGATTCCCCAAGCAATAATGGAAGTCGTCAACCTACCGCCAGCTCGCAACTCAACCTTGGTGCTACTCATGACTGAACGTGGTGAGATCATGTGGGTCCATCCGGACCTTGTGCAAGAAGTGATGTAGGGGGTGGTACGTCCCAAAGAAAAAAAAAGGACAAGAAATACAAGTCATGCCATATGGTATCCTCTCCCATCTACGAGGTTCTATCTGGCGAGATGCGATCAAGGAAGACTTACCTTCGGACATACGATCCCGCACAAGAAGAAGCAGTACCCTCTCAACCTCCTGCTGCCCCCACAAGCTCAGAAGCCGGCCCGTCTAAGCCTTCAACTTCGGACAAAGCCAGGCAGAAAGAGACACAGTTTGACAAGTCTCTGAAGGTGCCAACTTTCGAAAGCATGGATCGGCCCTACAACTTTGACATACTGACACAACTAGCCAATACACCTGCCAGGTTGTCTCTGTTCGATCTGTTGCGACTCTCCAAAGAAACATGGAAGGCCTTAAGCGAAGCTTTACTACATGCCGACTCTTATCTCGCTGAAGTCAAAGCCCCTGCTGAAGACCCTGTCTCCTGTCCCCACTGTCACGGTACTATGGAAGCGGTGCCCAATATCACCTTTTCACAGGAGGACATGCTACTAAAAAATAATTGTCATGATAGACCCCTGTACTATACAGGGTATATCGGGGCGATCAAGGTGGACCGCATGCACATCGATCCAGGATTCTTCCTCAGCATCATTCCTAGAAGTTTGCTTCAAATTCTGGGAATCCCTCTGCACAAGCTATCTGCAACCAACACAACTATCATGGCTTTCAATGCTGGTCGAAGCTATCCATTGGACAAGATCCGTCTCAAATGCCAGATCGATGATCTCCGAGTGGAGGTTTCCTGCTATGTGATCGATGCCAACGTATCCTACAACGTCTTGTTGGGATGTCCATGGATACATGAGAACATGATTGTTCCTTCTACACTTCACCAGTGTTTCAAGTACGTCAACAGCGATGGTGTCGTGAAGATGGAGTTTGCTGATGTCGATCCTTTTAAGGGCATCGAAGCTTACTATGGAGATTCGGTACTTTACCAATCTCAGTCCTCCAAGGATGACGGCAACGAAGTTGACAATGAAGCTGAAGCAAGTCCATCCTCCAATGATGGTCCCCTGATTATTCGCGTCAAAGGACGTACTACTCCAAAAAGTACTCCGAAGCCTCTCACAATCTGGGTGAAAAAAAAGAACCCTGACAAGGTCAAACTATTGACCATCACTCTCAGCAAAACAGCCCGGGAGGAACCTACTGATGCTCGTCCTCCCAACCCTGAAGAATTACCCTACGTGGTGAATTCGGCCAAGACTGTGGCTCCTCTTCTAGATGATGATCCTCTCGATGAGTATATTAATACTCATAATAATGTACCTTCAGCGGATGATGTTATCCCTGAAGAAGAACTTGCGTATTTCCTTAGTAAAGGTTTATCTTTGAATTACTCCGATGTCTATCAATCTGTAAACCACTACATAGATACGATATACGCTCTAGAGAACGGCATAGGACCACACCTCTGTATGCCGGTCATGATGTCTCACCTGCGAGAAAAAGTTTACCCAAAAGATATCCACTACTTCATCGTTCCAGCCAGAAAGAAGGATGAAGAACTAATCATCTTCGGTCGTATAATTGGCGAGAGAAAGTTCGTTCCAGACTCTACTTCTCCCAAGCACAACACAGAGGCTGACTATGACTCTGAAAAAATGCAACTTTTTTGATTTAGTTGGCAGGCCAAGAATATCATCCAGAATATGGGATATGACATCAAAAGCGACCGGGGGCTAAATTACGGCCGGGGATGACGATTGCCAATACGACACTTTGCTCCTCCCGGCAAACCTGAGAACTACTATCAACAAAACGATACTGGTTTGGGCTATGTTACTTCTCCAACAACTCCCAAAAGATCAGATAATGAAATAGATCGTTGTTCTCATTCTTCTGATTCCTCTCTCTGGGACTCAGACTCCAGTATTGGCGACATATTCAAGACAACTTTGTCCGTTAACATGGTTTCCGTTGACCAAATTGTAGAAGATGATCAATCAATTAAGCTTGAATAATGGGCTCAAAAGATGGATACTAGGTGGGAGATGCACTTCGAACAACGTGAGCCACATACCAAAGACGAAGTTATCCAAGTCAATCTAGGAGATGAAGCATCTTTCAAACCAATCTTCATCAGCAAAAGTCTACCTGACAACGAACGCCAATCACTTATATAGCTTATAAGAGAATACATCGACATCTTCGTATGGAGCTATGAAGACATGCCAGGCTTGGACCCTAAAGTCGCCATGCACCGCCTGAATATTTCGTCTAAAGCTAAGCCGGTAAAGCAGCAACAACGACGATTCTGACCAGACGTCATGGAAGCCATCGAAAATAAAGTCAAGAAGCTCATTGCCAGTGGATTCATTCGCGAAGAACAACACCTATACTGGGTTGCCAACATCGTCCCACTCATGAAAAAGAACGGTAAAGTTCGAGTTTGTATCGATTACCATGATTTAAACTCTGCATGCCCAAGGACGAGTTCCCTCTACCGATTACAGACGTAATGATCGACAATACTTGCGGCTTCGAGCGGATGTCCTTCATGGACGGGTTCTCAGGCTACAACCAGATCAAGATGTTCTCTGACAATGAGAAGCACACATCTTTTCGAACATCGTTGGGGGTATACTGCTATACGTTGATGCCCTTCGAATTGAAAAATACAGGGGCGACATACCAACGAGCCATGAACACAATTTTTTGTGATCATTTGCACAAAACAGTGGAATGCTACGTAGACGATATCGCAGTCAAAAGTCATCTCAAGGGCAATCACCTCCAAGACTTGAGAACGGTGTTTGAACTAATGCGTGCACACCAACTCAAGATGAATCCAACCAAGTCTTTTCGGGGAGTCTCCAGCGGCAGGTTCCTTGGTTTCGTCATCACTTCAAAAGGTATATATCTGGACCTGAAGAAAGTGAAGGCTATCCTCGATATGCATCCTCCAAGAAACCTCAAAGAGCTACGCGGACTACAAGGAAGGCTAGCCTACATCAGACGATTTATTTCGAACCTCTCTGGAAGGTGTCAACCATTCACTCAGCTCATAAAGAAAGGCGTGTCTTTCATCTGGACTGAACAATGTCAACGCGTATTCGACGACATCAAGGCGTATCTTACAAGCCCTCCAGTATTGGTAGCTCCAATAATAGGGAAGCCCTTCTTACTATATGTCCGCGCTATGGACCATTCTCTTGGCGCCCTATTAGCTCAGAAGAATAAAGGCGGCCATGAACAAGCAATCTATTACCTCAGCCGCACAATGGTGGGTGCCGAACACAGATACACACCGGTAGAGAAGGAATGCCTTGTACTAGTATTTGCCATCCAAAGGACACGCCACTACGTGTCTGGGCAGACTATCCACATCATATCTAAAGTCAACCCTCTCAGAATACTCATGACTAAACCGGGTTCTCTCAATTCCCGTTTAGCTACATGGGCAATGCTGTTTACTCCATATGATATGATCTTCGTTCCTCAGAAGGCAGTAAAAGGCCAAGCATTAGCTGATTTCCTAGCAGCTCATCCGGTGCCAGAATTGTCCAAACTCTACGGTGAAATCCCCGACGAAGTGGTGGAGTCTAACACTGCAACTGAAAAAATCCCCATTTGGCGAATGTTCTTTGATGGCACATCAAGAACAGGACCCAAGGAAAATATCGTACCTAGAGTAGGTGTCATGCTCGTGTCACCTGATCATTTGATTATACATCGTGCATATTCTCTCGTGGAACCATGCACCAACAACGTGGCCGAATATAATGCTCTATTAATCGGCCTACAACTGGCAAAGCAACTGGGAGTTGACTATCTAGAAGCTTACGGCGATTCCAAGCTAATAGTTAGTCTAGTCTGAGGGGATTATGAAGTTCGCCATGAAGATCTCATCCCCTACCACAGAGCAACATTTGAGTTGGTGTCTACTTTCGCTAGATTCTTCATCGAGCACGTACCTCGACTACAGAATATAAAAGCAGATGCTCTAGCCGGTCTCGTTACTTCCCTGACCGTTCCTACCAATACTCAGCAGTCGATCATAGTGTCTGGTCGAGAACTATTCTGTGTGAAAAATGTTTTACATATTCATCACAGTTATACAGCAGAAACAAACGTCGATATTAAAGACTGGAGATTCCCCTTCATAGACTACGCTGTCTATGGAATCCTCCCCGAAGACCCGAAGAAAGTAGTGTCTATCCAAAGGCGATCCCTCAGATTTTACTACCATACAGCTAACAAGATGTTGTACCGACGCTCTTACGACGGACCACTGTTATGATGTTTATCGGACACAGAAGCCAAACATGCACTCTGGGAGGCTCATGATGGAGTTTGTGGAGCACATCAACCAGGCCCCAAATTACAAGATCACCTCAAAAGAATGGGTTATTACTGGCCCACAATGATAGCAGATGCTGTTGAATATACAAAGAAGTGTAGAGCTTGTCAGTTCCATGCCGATTTCATTCATCAACCTTCGGAGTTTCTACATCCGACGGCAATATGTTGGCCGTTTGAAGCCTGAGGCATGGACGTCATAGGACCAATCAGCCCACCATCCTCTAAAGGACATCGGTTCATCCTAGCCATAATCGATTACTTCTCCAAATAGGCGGAAGCTATACCGCTCACCGAAGTGAAGGCATCGAACGTGATTAGTTTCATCAAACATCACGTCATCTACCGCTTCGGCTTACCTCGTAGGATCATCCATGATAATGGTCCACAGTTCGCAAACCATCACTACAAGAATAAGGGCTTTTCTTGATGGTGATTTCCCGTCAAGAAATGGGTATCTTGACGGTTGTAAATCCGTCAACTAGGCCGGAGTCAAGAAAAGTCCCCCCTTTTCTTGACGGTCCCTGAAATGGCTTTTCTTGACGATTTTTTGCCGTCATTTTAAGTAATTTTCTTGACTGTTTTTAGCCATCAAGATAGCTCTTTTTAGGAACCGTCAACATAGGCAAAAACTTTTCTTGACTCTGGCCCAGTTGGCGGTCTTTAGCTGTTAATAAAAGCATTTGTTTTGACGGACAAAACCCGTCATGAAAAGCACTAATTCACGGCTATATTGTGCAGCATGATATGAATTAAAGTTGACATTTGACAACCGTCAAGAGAAGCTATCCAGAGTACCGTCAAGATAAGCATGCCAAAATTCTGTCAAGAATTATATAATATTAATCAACCACACATTATATCAATCCAGAAGCTACACACATCAAATTAATATAAAATCCAAATTTTATATTAACAAACTGTATTGTTCATACAATAAAAACTTCCAATACACATCCCACCACATATATTCTTCACTTGTCCAACCACGACATAATCCACCAACACTACAAAATGAAACAAAAAATAGCAAACCATATCGAAGCACATCCCTCCATATCCACAGTATTCCCCTATTCACAACATGCATCCATCTTCATTTTTCAGCAAGTTCCTGAGAGAACAAGAACACAAATTATAAATATACTCTCCTACATGTTCTTATATAGATATTCAACTCACTATTAATTTTTGTCATCTAGCATGAACATACAACTAGTGCACAAAAGGAGTTTAAAAAAAATCATGAATTCTTATTGATGAAGTGATCCTTTATTAGTACACTATCCATTGGTTGTAAGTCAAGACTAGCCTCAAGCTTGTCCCCTGAGAAACCTACTGAAAGCTCTAATTTAGTAATTTATCTCCAGTTTGAGCTCCTTAAACAAACAAAAAATTGAAGGATAAAGAATAATTCAAAGTAAACAACATATCCACTGGCGTAAGTAACAGAACCATGTTCAGTGGACCTAAAAGTAGGTAAATTTATCTACAATTGATCTAATCAAACTTCTTGTCCTGAACAATCAGGAGTTAAGCATAAGGTATAATCAATAAAAATGAAGTTACTTGGGTTTTCTCCATTAGTCTCTTGATTACTATCGCCTCTATGAAACATAAACTAAACTTGGTTTGATGTAATAATGAACGATAACAATAACTTATTCTGCACACACAATATGTATAATTTTACATCAATTAGCAATATCATGCCACCAAAATACTATGTGTATAATAATTAACGTAAGGGTAACTTCTAGAATAGTTGTCTATGTGATATATTATCATTTTCAAAAGAAGGCTGGTGTGCAAACCAGAAGAGGTATCATTTATATAACTGTAAAAAATTAATGATTACCTAAAATGACATGATAGACGGTTATATTTTGAGAAAATATTTTAACTCTCACTACATGCCTTTGAATCATGCCACGTTATATAACAGGACATTAATTAGTATTTACTAAAGGGGTTAACATAGAAAAATAATAAATGCACTAGAAGTCCACAAATAAAACCATCAGCCATGTAGCATAATAACAAAATACAAACAATTCTTGGAATGCAGGAAATGATCAATGTACAACACAATGTAAAAAAAATTGTCATTTCAATTGGTGTGCATTCTCAGTGTACGATAAAAGGTGCATGTTACCAGAATAGTTGAATTAATAACTAATTGCTGATTAGAATCAGCTCATTCATTTCGAATTAAATGTTCTAAATGTACACATCAGGTATGTGTTAAAAATATAGATTTTGAGTCTAATCCAAAATAAAACCTAATCAAACTTATTCCAATAATCAGGGCAACTTCATTCATTTTCCAATATAGCATATTTTACGATACGAGCCATGTCCAAACTGTGCAAGTTCATAAAGTATGCTGACATTACATACCAGTTGATGATGCAATCCCAGAAAGACTTCCACAAGCCAAGCTAACCAGAACAGGAGAATCGTGTGGCCTGGTCCAAGTAATCAAAATTGCACGTTAACAACTATATCATAAAGAGAAGTAAAATCTATAACAAATGAATCACAATTGATTAAATCGAATGGCAATACCTTTCTAGCTTCCAACGGGATCTCAGGGTCTCATATGCAGAGAAGCTAATGGCAATACCTTTCTTATATAAATATCTACATGATTGTTCTTTAAAAGCTTCATTTTAGATAAAATAAAAACAATACAAGAGCATAACATGAGCAGGAATACATACATTAATTAACGTGTCACCTGTAGGTGGCTTTTAACATGAGCAATTTTTAACCCAGGCAAGGATATTGCCTTGAATATTCCTTTAGGTGTTGCCCCTATAAATCAACACAATTATTACACTAAATTAGTGCCTTCACAATAAACTTGATAAATGAGAAGAGAAAATTTGCTCAACTACGGAAGCATAAAATTCAAGCAATTGGACTCTAAAAGAAATTTGCTCAACTACGGATAGCCTCAGCTCCTTGGAACTGCAAATCGAAGGCCAGAGAGTGGCAGAGGCAAACCTCCTCCTCCTCCTTGCAGTAGTATACCTGTATGGTAAAAACCAATCAATAATCAATCTCTTTTATTTTTTTATTACAAACATATTCAGAGACCAAGTGTTCCTTGCTCAAGTTTCTGTTCTAATTTAAAGAGATTTTCCATAAGTAAAGCACACTATAAAACTAATCCAATTACAAATACCAATCCCTGAGTTTCGTACTTGCACAAAATTACTACTATTAAACTATTTAAACAGATTCTAAACTATAGGACCATCTAAAAACCCTTAGAATTTTAGAAATCAATAATTAAGTAAGAAGTGCCACTATAAGTCATGGTCCTTGCCTGCAGGATGAAGGTTTGAGCCGATGAAAAATATTCTATAAGTAGGAGTCAGAGGTACATCTTGATGTTGCAACAACATCTTGATGTTGGACAGACCTCAGATACTTGTCAGAAAGTTCTTAAAATGTATAATTTTAAAAATAATCCAACACTTATTTGTACACATCATGTATTAAGTTTTTTCCACATTCAAATTGTGGACTTCTAATTTCATAAAAAGGACAATATTACCTTCAGAAGGATCATGTCATTGCGAAAGAGATGAAGCAACAAAAGTACAAAAGTAAAAGATAAAAAAATGGGCATCTCAGCTTCCTTCCATATCAATAATCAGAATATCTCACTTGTTGTAAAGCACAAAAGTAAATTTATCGACAATTCTCTAGCAGACATGAAGGCATTCATTCAACCAAAATTAAATTTACCGACAATTCTTTGGCTACTGCATCCATCTGAGACACCGAGTAGAGAGTGGCTCCAACGTGGTCCAAGTAAACTAGACCTAAAATCAACCAAGAAAATAAAACCCTAACAAACACAATTTTTCTGAAATTTGGGTATCAAATAAATTGCAAAAACAAAAAAAAAAGTGTGACCTTCCAATCTTTTGAATTCGGAAGCCCTAATCTGGTCGATGTTCTTGGGGGCGTTCGGGTAGCCATAGTCTTCTCCGAACTACTTCAGAAATTCCTTTTTCGAAATCTCAAGATTAGGAAAAAAATAAAAAAGAGAAATCGGACTAGGTCGACGTCGTCCTCGTCGAGATCCCCCTCTTTGTCGTTCGAATCAGCTTCGATGGCCACCGGGGAGAGAGTTGTCGGTCTTGGACTTGTCGGAGAGGGGACCACGCATAGGCCACCGGGGAGAGAGTTCTACGATAGGGGGACATGATTGCTGAGAGAGAGGGTTTTCAGAATGGAGGGGATTTGGGGATTAGGGTTTGGGATTTAGAAAGGATCTATATGAGAGAGAAAGAAGGAAGAGGAGGAAGAGGATGGAGATGAGGAAGAAGGGTTTGTTTGTTTGGGCTCTCCTTCTCCATCTGCTCGTAGAGAAATAGAGCGGAGAGGAAAGAATCGGGAAATAAAGAAAATGGGATTGAAAGAAAACCCGTCAACATATATCAAATTTCAAAAAAATTACCAAAATGGCAGCTAAAAAAATCGTGCCAATTTTTTTAGGCATATATTGGTTGACGGTTATTACCGAACCGTCATTAAATAAAAGAATGTTTCTTGACGGATCCTCTAAAACCGTCAACTATTATGATGTAAGATTGCTAAATTAACATAAAATAAGGCATTTCTTGACGTAAGGCTAAATCCGTCAAGATAAGCCATTTTTGACGATTTTTTACGACCATCAACTTATAAACCGTCAAGAATCGTCATTTTTCTTGTAGTGCACGCATTTTATCGATTATGCGATAAGAATCGAATCCAGAACGTAGCCTCTACTGCCTACAATCCAACGGCTAAAGGGATATCAGAAGCCTTTAATAAAACCATCATAAAACTTCTCAAGAAGTTCGTGTCTTTAAACAAGCGCGATTGGAACGAGAAGCTCGGTGAATGTCTATGGGCCTATCGTACAACAGTTCGGGCTCCAACAGGCATTACGCCATTCTCTCTGGTTTATGGGAACGAAGCAGTTCTTCCCATAGAAATCCAGATTCCTTCTCTTCGAGTAGCCTTAGCCAGCGAGTTGACTACCGAAGAAAGCTACCGTCTGGGACTCCAGGAGCTCGAAGCGCTAGACGAAAAATTCTTATTAGCTCAGCAGCGCATTGAGCTATACCAAGCACGTCTTTCCAGGACCTTCAACAAAAGGGTGAAGGAAAGAATCTTCCAAGTCGATGATCTAGTCTTAGCAGTGAGAAGACCAATGGTCATGACGCACAAAACAAAAGGAAAACTCCAGCCTAAATGGGAAGGTCCTTTCATCATAGAATCAGTGTATTCTAATGGTGCGTACTGACTAACCAAGCCTGATGGTGACTTGCTTATGATGCCTATCAACGACAAGTTCCTGAAGAAATACTATGTGTAACCTTTTTACTAAATGTTCACACATATTCAGTCATGTAAATGTACAGCGCGATGTTTATATGATTCAAAAAAAAAACTATCTAACTATTATCCGTATTTCAAGAGTCTTGAATACGCCCTGGATAATAGGTCCTCTAAAAATTTCCCCAGTAGAATCATTTCCGTTTTTGACTCCGTCCAAACTCGGTTTGACGAAAACAAGTCATGTCCATATTACCTCTGAATTATTTTTCGATAATTATTTCCTCCAGAGAAATGATTATGTTTTCTCTGAGCAAAGCATTCATCAAGGATAATCACGTCCTTATTACCTCTGAATTATCCACTCCCACCTAAACGTTATATATCTTTCCACGTCCATATTACCTCTACTAGCAGCTTCGTTCAACGTATTATCTATATTAGAATAACTTGAATATAAAACAGATAATAGGTCCACATCAAAATTCTCTAGCGGAATACCCACCAGAAATATTTTTGCTACGTCCATATTACCTCTAGCATCGATATTTCGCAAAACCACATCCATTTTGAAAAGATTCTTTATTTTATTCTTTACGTCTATTAAGAGACGAAAAAAGGTACAAGAGCCGTGACGGCCAAAAAAAAAAGAAAAGTTATAAAAATCTATGGGATACATAGGCAGTTTATGTTGTCTCTTAGAGCCGCGACTTCGGCCTCAGACTTCGCAGTAGCTCGGCGTCGTGCCTCTTCTTGACGGGCAGCTTCATCCTCGAAAAGGGTCAGACTCAGATGCTCTCCCTCCAACTTCGCCAGCTGTTCTTCTAAATGGACGGAAGTGGTGGCAGTCATGGCAGCCTGAGCCAAATATTCCTCATGTTCAGATGTCGTCGCCCTCAAATCAGCTTCTAGTTGGACAATCTCGTTCTTGATCTGCGCAATATGATTATACCTCTCAGTGATCTGCGCAGCCAATTTGTTCTTCGAGGCAGCACACGCCTCACTTGCAGCGTTGGACTGACCATACTGGTCAGCCAGCTCGCCGATCTCTCGAACCAGGGCGTCCTTCCTTGCCTGGAAAGTAGCCTTCTCCTCTATAAGAGCCGTCATCAAAGCCTCGTCCTCTGCACGGAACAGCGACATTGGGCTCCGCTGCTTGGTATCCCAGAATCGAGCTACCTGACCCTCCAGGTCATTCGAAACTTTCCTCAGAGCATTGGCCCGCTCTTCATAGCCGGCAATACTCTCAAGGGCCGCCACTTGGCACTCTGCAACCGCCTTTACAGGGCCGAAAGCGACATTCCGATTCAGGACTCCAGGAAGCTTCACTTTTAATACAGAGTAGAAAGCCCTGACAACTTCCTGGCCCATCTCCTCATCTTCCGTGGAGGTCGTCGGAGAAGAGACTTGGAAAGTTTCTTCCACTTCTGGAAGGAACGCCTGACAAGAAGCCGAACCTGACAGAGAAAACAATATAAATGAGTAACCAAAAAAAAAGGAAGAGAAATGCGAAGGAAGTTGTAATTTTGTACCTTCGGCTTGCTCAACTCCAACCTGGGCTGCACTATCAACCTTGGTTTCAGGGAAACCAAGAACAGGCTCAAATTGTTCAAGAGAAATAATACCAAAGCCTTGAGCGGCATCCGGCCTGATATCCTCCATAACCTCAGCCAGAACAGAAGCGGATTCAGCAACAGCCCCCTCAGCAGGCTGTCCAACTTCTCCTTCCGTAGCCGATACCGGCTCACTAACAGCTCCCCCCACATCAGCAAAATTGGAGAAGCCGAAAACAACTCATGTCCCCTCCCCAATAGCAGGGACTATCTTCACGAGAGGCTCTTTCCCCTTATCTGCGAGGGAACATACAGTCGTGGTTAGCCTCACGAGGAGCACGTAAAATCGAAGTCTAAAAATTTTATCCGAAGAGAGGCACAAAGCCAATGTACCCGCAGCCGGATAAGCCGATTGGACTTGGTTCTCGTCCAACTCCCTCATCATGACTCCAATCGCAGACATATCCCCCAGAGAAATGTCATAAGAGGGACTGGTCCTCTGGTTGTCATCATGGTCGGGGCCTTCGCCCTGATTACCCCGCCGCTCAACTCTTACAACCAAAGAAGACCCACCCTCATACATTGGCTGAGGACGGGCGCGGGACACCGTTGTTGTGTCCACCTCCTCAGATGAAGAGGCACTAGCCCCAGCTGCAACTTCGGGGTCCTGTGCAAAGGACAAACGCAAAGGTGAGAAAGCTTCTAAGGGCTTGACCAGAACGGCTATGGAGTCTAGGAAGGGATCTACCTCCCGAATAGTAATGGCCCGCGATGCCATTCCTCCTCTTCCAGTTATTCAGGAGGACCTCCTCAAGGGAGACGAGCCAGCGCCCACTTCCTTGGCTCTCCTCAAGGCGACAGTTTTCTTCCTCTGTTTTAAAGTTGGCTCCTAGGCCAATTCAGATGAAGCTTTCCTCTTCTGAGGAGGGTTGAGATAAGAAGAGTCATCATCCTCCGTGTCTTCCTTTGGAGATACTGTTGGCTCCCTGAGGATAGCTTTTGGCCGCGATACTACGACTGGCTTCACGGCGGGAACGACACTCTCCTTCCTACGGCCCTTCGGTGCCTTTTTTACAGGAAGGGGGCCAAACCGAGTCCTCGATATCAAGCTCTGTTCACGATCATACCGTGGATGAAAAGTATTGATCTGAACATAAAATCTAGCAGCAGCATAGCATAAATGGGTCTCAGGCTTATCCAAGGGCAGAGTGAAAACTGCCCCCGTGCACCCGGCATTGTAGTACATCCAAGCACGCGCCCCGTCGATTAAGCTATCTATCGACTCCAAATGCGAGCTGGCATTTCCCAAAAGGAGTTGGTTGTAGCCAAACTGTCGCACAAAACGACTCGACAGATATGGCTCTAGGTAGGCATGATTCCTGTTTTGAAGCACCAGATGCGATGGCCTAATAGACTGGAGCCAGTAAAACGCCCCAGCAGTCAAACTAGTGGCATGAACACCCTCATCTATTAAGGTATCCCTCGCATTTCCACTGCCAGATGGGGGGGATACTCTGAAGAAATCATAGTTCTGCATGAAGCCTAAAGCAGCATAGCATAAATGGGTCTCAGGCTTATCCAAGGGCAGAGTGAAAACTGCCCCCGTGCACCCAGCATTGTAGTACATCCAAGCACGCGCCCTGTCGATTAAGCTATCTATCGACTCCAAATGCGAACTGGTATTTCCCAAAAGGAGTTGGTTGTAGCCAAACTGTCGCACAAAATGGCTCGGCAGATATGGCTCTAGGTAGGCATAATTCCCGTTCCGAAGCACCAGATGTGATGGCCTAATAGACTGGAGCCAGTGAATCACCCCAGCAGTCAAACTAGTGACATGAACCCCCTTATCTATTAAGGTATCCCTCGTATTTCTACTGCCAGACGGGGGGATACTCTGAAGAACTCATAGTTCTGCAGGAAGCCTAAAGCCTTTCTACATGCAGGTACACCGGTGACGGTCCAATCTTGATCATGAAATCTATGAAGAAAGGCATTTTTTGCCAAAGAGTCCGCCACCTACCCAGCATTTATCAAAGTAGGACAATGCAGTAGCAGCCACCCCATCCAAAAATGATACAGAAGTTCGGTTTGGGCAAAATTTGTCCTGTCATCAGGAGTCGCCGCATCCCTAACAAAGTCCCGCAGACCTCGTCCAATGGCACAGACCATTGCAAGGAGCAATGCAAGATAGTGTCCGAACGCCAGCTTTACAGTTGGAAGTATCATACCCCGGCTTATCCTTTCAATGGACCCTGAACTTCCAGGGACTATGCAATCACGAAGCCAAATCATTAAGAAAGCAGCCAGCACAGCTTTCTCCGATAATGGATATTCAGTTTGACGGAAGTAGTGGCCAATCGGAGACTCAGGATCATCAATATCCTTAGTATCCGCCGTATCATAATCTGTCATCCGGGCTTCTATATCAGACTTGATCATAGGTTTTAATGTCGAAAAGGAGGCCGGATCTTCCCCTTCTCTTTAAACAAAGACATAGCCCATCCAAGCTCTCGTGTGGGGATTGGCCCCCTCGGTCCTCCCTTTTTTTATTAATCTTATGACAGATAAAGAGGTGGCAGAGCAATTCCTTGTATACATCAACCACGTGTCAGCAGCATAAGGATAGAGGTTAGTCGGAATGTCGTTCACTACGGCACCAGGTTGTAACCCTCTCATGCAATAGAAAGTGGAACCTTTGACACTTTTGAACGTGTCCTTCCGATCTGTAACACCCAGTTTTTCAAATGAGGGTAATTTTGAAATTTGGTAATTATAATTATTATTTATTGATAATTATTTCATATTATGATTTTTGGTGATTTTTAATCATTTTTAAACTATTTAAAATTATGACTTGTGATTTTGACATTTTACTATTATTTGGTTTTAATTTCGAGGAATTTGTCATCCCCAGTTTTCAGAAATAGGAGTATTTTTGTTATTTTACATTTTTGAATATTTTTAAAATTTATTTTATTATTTATGATATTGTTTTGGGGTTATTTGAGTCGGGTTCAAATTTCAACTCAATCCGACTTGAAACAGGGACCCGGGGTAGTGTTGACTTTAGTAGACCCACACATTAGTTAGCCATGGCCCATATAATAGAAATATTTTAGTTAGAGGTTAGACTAATTATTATGGATAAGGTTAGTGTGATTAGAGACTTTAGAATGACTAATTTAGCCCCAACCAATTAGCCCTTTCCTAATACTAATAGAATAGGTTAGTGGGGGCATTTTGGACCTTACCATAATAGGACAAATAGCCCCATATGGCCAGCCACTTTAGGAGAGGATAGGCTCAAGTTCATTTCATTATTCTCATCCACACTCTCTCTCTTGTTCTTCCCCAAATTTCTAGAGAGCAATCCCTAGCAATTTCTCCACCAAATCCTTCCATTTCGCTACCAAATCTTCTTATTTCCTTCTCCATTCTAGCCAAGGAGGAAGCTACCCAAGTTTGGGAGGATTCGGAGCTCGTTCGTGTCCTTTTGGAATCTCTATGTGTCGGTGTTGCTCCGGGAAAGCTTTTCTTCGATTCGATCTACCGGGAGGTATAAATCCCTTCTCCTTTTCATTTCCTCATGCATATAGGTCTATTTTGAACCCATAGGAATGACCCCCATGGTTATATCTCTATTTGTGTCCATTTCGTGTCCATTTAGAGGTCATAGGAGTGTCCTTTGTGTTGTGGTTGTGTCCATGTGGGAAAATCCCAAATTTGGACACACTATGTGTTGTTGTTATGTATGAATGAATTATTACATGTTTAATCTCATATTTTTGTATTGGAGATGTGTTCTATAGTGTCTCATATATATATATTAGTGTAGAGAGTGACTTCTTGATATATTATGTTTTATACTTGTGTTTCTTTTGTCTCAAACTACCTAAATTCGTCATAATTTTTATCCACGTTTTTAGTAGCTAGAGCAACTTAGAAATGCCATAACTTTTAGCTCATAACTCCAATTAACCTCCCATTTTTTTTAAAAGAAGCATATCGAAGTTAACTTTCCAAATATATATTTTAATAAGCCAAATTCATTCTAAAACTTTCTGTAGAATTGTTTGAGTGTCAGCTGTACGAAAGACGAACGCGTTTCGGTATTTTCGCGATTTCGGGAGCTTCCGGACACGAAAATGCGATCCGTTTAAAGTTTCGAAAAGCTAACATGATGAGCTACAACATACTATAATCCTAGAATTTAGTAAAGGCCCAATTGGTACAGTATTGATTTTAAGTAGAAGAGTGACTATACGATATATGCATTTTGTGTAACCTATGAGCCTATGTAGTATGGATATTAAATGAATATAGAGTATGTAATGCATGATATGTTAGATAAATGAAATATATATATATGATATATAGTCTTTTTATATTAATGTATATATATGGTTGAATGCAAGCATGTAGGAATGCAATTAATATAATGCATATAAGAAATGCATAAATGTATGAATGAAAGAATGATATACAATGTATTCATATGTATAAAACATATAGGTAATGCATAGATGCATGAATAAAATGAATGTTTGCAATATGTTAATATAAATACAAGTATCTAGTATGCATGAATGTATGTATAATATAATACAAGTATACATGTATGTATCATGTAATGTAATATACATGATATGTATGTATGCATGTATACAATGTAAGTATGTATGTATGTATGCATTTCTATAAACTGAGTTAACCTATAACCTTTTACACACATTCATTCATACACCCTTTGACATCATGTATCCCATGTCACATACACCTACCTATCACTAAATTTTAGAACATTAACACATCCTTTCACACATGCCAAACATACACATACTCACTTACTCTTTTACCTCTCTTTCTCTCTCTCTATATATATATATATATATATATATATATATATATATATATATATGTATGTGCCTATATATATAGCTTTCCTATATATATCTATGTATATGAATATGTGAATGTGAATAATATATATACATTATATGACTAAGTTTGTGTGCCTTGTTAGCTTATGGTTTAGTCTTGTGCTTAGTTTAGTAAGTGACTTAGGCTATGAGTTAGTAGCTGTCTTGGATACTTGATTTGTATATACTTAGTTTGTTTAGACCTAGAATTGACTAACTAGACTAGTTGACCATTGTTGACCCAACCCTAGCTAGGTTGACCACAGTTGACTAGAGTTGACCTAGTTTGACTTTAGAGTTGACCAAAGTTGACTTTGACCTAGATTGACTTAGAATTATGTAGATTGTATTATAATTTCAATTACCATATAAATTGAACTCTTTATAACCTATGTTGCTATAACTAGGACTCTGTGACTCCAGTTGGCCATCTTTTCATATCAGCTGTTCAGGGTATCAGGCGAGTACATTCTCTGATCATTTCATATCATGTTTAAAATTATTTTTCTGCTTTAAATTACTTTACTTGATACTGTCACGTTGGTCACACGGATTGGTACTATATGGATCTTTTCATGAGATGTTATCCCCCTCGGGAGCATCGGATACTGCATGTTTTGTGCGTTTCACGAATCATCACGTATCTCTATGCTTCTTCTGATTCACAAATCGCTTGTGACACATGTACTCTCATGTTCACAGAGCCATCATGAATCACCTTTACGTATCACTTATTTTATGAGCCATGTGAAGTTTCACGAATCTTAACATAACTTGAACAGATCTTTGTGTATTGATTGGGGATGGGGGAGTAAAAATAGACATGTAAATATTATCCAAGTAGCTGTAGTCATGAATCACTCTCTTAGCTGTAGTCATGAATCTCCTATGCCATTCACATGTTTATATTTTACTCTGACTTACTAGTCACTATTAGTTCTCTATGTATAGTAGATATTTCTATTACAGTTCTCTCTCTGTTTACATACTGTATTTCCTTCAGTATCTATATCTTACTTTACTGCATGATTATATTTTCTAACCTGCTATGAACTGTTGAGATGTACTATGCTCGCTCCCCTCCTGACTGGACCTGTTGATAAATTTTACAGATAGCCTAGAGGTTGCCTGCTAGCCTAGAGGAGACAGTAGAGGTTGCATAGATAGCTAGGATTTTCTTATGGTTTATTTTATGTCGTCTTGAGTTGTATTTATGGATTATTGTAGTTGAGTTTTGAGATGTATTCTGAGTTTGTATCTTAGACACTTAGACTTCTATCTGCTGTATCTCTTTGGGTTTCATGTTTTATCTATCTACCATTATGCTCTACCTTAGATGTGATTGAGTTTACATTCTGCCATGTCACCCCCATTCGGGGAGTATAAACTGCTTAGCCTTATACTGTTAGATGCATGAGACCTAAGCAAGCGTTCTACCGCCGACACTGCGGCGTAGGCTGGGCGTTGTTACGTTCTTGTGCCCTTACTCTAGGGTGCGGGTCGTGACACGATCGCCTGAGTTGAACTGAATTCCTCCAGAGATAACCCCAGGGAGTTCAGGAGTCAGCTTCCACTTCATCTGTCGTCGCACGGCCAAGACAGTAAAAGCAGACAAAGGATATTGACGCACCATCGACGGTAGCCATATCCTCTGATCATGCGGACAGATCACCATCGGGTTTCTCAAAGGTATGGATTCACCGCTTTCAAACCCCACACTATCACCAAACAGGAAATACGGCTTCTTATAATGACGTGCCCCTCCAAGCACAAACTTCTCATCATATATCATCAGTCTCAAAAAGGTCTTATCATGTTCAAGTATGGCGAGTGTACGCTCCGTAGGCTGGTTCTGACTTATCGTGGATTGAACCTTGCTGATCATACTCGTTATGAGACTAGTGGCGAGGGCTTGATAGGCAGAGCCGAAAGGGATTCCCTCAAGCTCCGGGATAAACATGTTTACTGCAAGGACAGAAAGAAAGTCAGACTCAGAAATCCGCAGGAAAAACTAAGTTCTGAAAGGCTTTCATGCGTCCAAAGGGCTATGCGCCCAAAGGGTATGCGCCCAAAGCAAATGGACGCATAATACACGAACAGTACGTGGGAGCATAAACATGTCATAGCACGTAGGCGCATAACATGGAAACATATGGGCGCATAGCTCACCACAATGTTGGCGGTCGTTGCGGTCGTCGTCGATCTGCTCTCAGCCATCGGAGAATATATCCTCGCCGCTGTCGCCGGGAAAGCCACGCACAGTCGAGCTCTCGTCGAGATCTCGCCGCTGGGGTGGTGGCTCCGCCTCAGATGGTTCTGTGGCCGGAGTGATCGCCGCCATCATCGCTCGTCGCTGCTCGTAGCCACCGTCGATTTAGGGTTAGGGTTAAGCTTCGAAAAGGTTGGGGAAAAAACTCACACGAAAATTTCGAGAGAATAAGTGATGAATAACTCTCTCTCTCCACAGCAGTTGGTAAATAAAAAGAATATGCATTTTGCATATTACCCCCTCTGCTCAATAAATTTTGCATAACAGCCCCCCCCCCCCGCGCGCAATAATTTTAAGCGAAAAGGCCCTCTTCCTTTTCGAAAATTCCAGAATACTAAAGAAAACAGTTAGGATATTTTCTAAAATTGGGTGGGGTCCACTATTTGGTTGTAACAACTTTTTGAATTTGAAAATTCTGCTCAAAATTAATTCCTCCAAAATATAAATCATAATATTCATTTTTTTTACAACCAAAACTTATTATTTGAAACTTAATCATCAACTTATTAATATAAAAAAATGTTTTAAAATTCAAAAAAAAAATTCCAAAACAGGGAGGTGGAGTTACAAATCTCCCCCCTTAAAATAATTTCGTCCTCGAAATTCGAGAGACAATAAAAACAATCTCAAGGCAAAATCTCAAAGGAGGTTCAAACACAAATCATTTATTGTATTTAAAATTCTCAATATCAAAGTACACTCAAACAAAAAAAACTGGGATAGCGCTCCCGCATCTCGTCCTCACGCTCCCATGTGGACTCTCCCGGAGAGTGGTGTCTCCACATGACGCGGACAAGTGGAACAATCTGGTTCTGCAGGCACTTCTCCCTACGATCAAAGATCTCCACTGGCTGCTCCTCGTAGGTCAAGCTCGTACCCACCTCTAGCTCCGAAAAGTCCACCACATGGCTCGGGTCCGGAATGTAGCGTCAAAGCTAGAAAACGTCGTGCACTCCCTCCAAGCTGGCTGGAAGTGCTAGTCGATATGCCACCTCGCCAATTTGTGCCGTCATGTCGAAAGGCCCGATGAATCTTGGACTGAGCTTCCCATCTCTACCGAAATGAATGACGTCTCTGGTCAGCGAGATCTTCAGGAACACTCTATCGCCAACCGCGAACTCTAATGGCCGTCTACTTCTGTCCGTCCAGTGCTTCTGTCGATCTTGTGCAACTCTGCGATGCCCTGAGCCTTGAGACCCAGTACTATGATTACACACAAGAAGTTGAAATAACACGATCTAACGACAATCAAGAATCAAATAGGCATGAGATAGAATAAAATTTCAATTACAACCTAGAAGAAAAAATCATGAAGACACAACTATTAAGTACGATCAAAATCATAAGTGGACCAAAACAAGATAGGAAAATCATGGTCAGATAGACATGATCTAAGATCGAAGTTTAGACAAGACACAAACGAAGTACGGAATCACAATCTGGTAATATACAATTTTGAGGAATTCAATGATCTAACGATAAAATGCTAGAAGGAAAATTTAGCAAGGGTTGATTGAGGAGACGTACGCAATACTCAGGAGTTACAGTATCAAATCAGGATGAACGTGCAAGGATCTGTGATTCTCGAAAACTAATAATCATATAAAAAGGGATATAGTTTCCATGGTGTCCGGGAACATATAGCTATTTAAAACCACTTTGCCTAGAATCCCTACCCCGCTAGTATATATCTGACTGCAGTGGACTTTCGGCTCCGTGACTCAAATAACAATATATCACCGAATAATCTGTCAACCTTATCCATTTTCCAACAATCATTGACGTAGCAATCCAAGAGATCAAGGTATGAAGAATATGACAAGTCTCGACAGTACTCGAAAACCTATGATTGTCTGAAATCACTTCAACTTAAAGTTCCTGCCTCGCCAGTGCGCTACTGGCTGCAGTGAACCCTCGGTCTCCATAATCCAGCTAATGGCTGCAGCACGCAACTGTCATGCCATAGTAGATCATCGAATAGCCTCTCGACTTTGTCCCTAGGGATTTCAAAAGAGTTTCAAGGAATTCAAAATGAGTTCCAATAGTCCAAGTCACGAAAATGGTGAAGTTACCTAACTGTTAGAATACAAGAATTTATTAGGTACTAAGAGACGACAAGGGATCCCATCGGTGAGCACAAAAGGGCAACCAGGGAGATTTAAAATTTCAGACAGGGAGCGAAGTTTCAAATTATAACGGAATTTCAACTGATATCTGGAATGGTAACAAGATTCCATATATGGGATATTATCCCAAAGGGATAACAGAGTCTCGAAGGATGAACTGAAGAGACAAGTTTTAAAATAAGAAATAAAATTCCGTACTGGAAACAAGTTTCAACAACATCTCAATTAACAACGAAACCTCAGACAAAATTTTGAAGGGAAAACAACCTCCCATAGGATACAAGGTCTCAATTAGAGAACCAATATCAACAAGGTCGTGAGTAGGAAATAAAATCTCGACTAGAAAATCTTGACGAGGAAACAAGGTTTAGAATAGTGACTAGAAAACAGGTTCTAATATGAGACAAGGTATTGGATTGTAAACATGAAACAAGCGAATCTCAATAGCAACAAAATCGTAAATAGAGAACAAGTCCCGAATAAAGTCAAGAATAGAAAATATAATCTCAAACAAGCATCAATAGAAGCGAAGGTTCAAACAAGGTTTCAGAATGATATTTCAAGTAGGAATAATTCTGGAATAGTACAAGTTCGATTAGCAAACAGAATATCAATAAATGAGTAGGAACAAGTATCCATGAAACAAGCAAAATCTTGGATAGGAGACAAGATCGAAACAAAATAGTGGACCAACAACTCTCGACTAGAAAATCAAAGTCATGAATGAGGAAACAAGTCTCGAATAGGAAACGAAATCTTCCAAACCCTCAAAGGTATTTGCAACAATGTCTGCATAGGACGGAGCTTTAAACAAGTTTCGAATGAGAAACAGGATTTCGAAATGAAATCTCGAAAAACGATTAAATATCAATTAACACGAAGTTTGATAAAGAAACAAAATTTGCAAATAGGAGCCATCACTAGAAAACAAGGTCAGGAATGATGAATATGCAAACGGTATCGATTAATGGATTTCAAACAATTATCAAATTGTGGATCTGAAACAAGTTTACCGAAATAGGAAACAATATCTCGAAGTAAGTTTCGACATCAACCAAGATTTCAAACAAGAAGTTTCAAGAATAATCTAGGTGTTAAGAGGATTCTAAGGAGAGACTGGATTGCTAATCAAGATACAGGATTTTCCCAACCATGCAAAAGAAATCTTCTGTCTTTAATCTGTCTTCAGTATTCTTCCGAAATCACTTTAATTTCTTCAACTGTCCTGTCGTAGGCTGGTCCTTGCGGTAGTGCTCCATGTGGTTGCTGCTTCTGAAAATATGGGTCCCTTTGCTGTAATGATCCGCTCTGCCCTAGCGGAACGCCGATTCCAATGGCAAGTGCAACGACTCAAACGAGCCGTCGACCCAAAGAGTTGGCATCGACCTGATGAAGAATCGATACAAGGCTTACATTGGCCCGTCAAGATGAATCCAGACTTAGACTTTCAAAGGCACGCTCGGAGTATCGCTCGGCCGATACGAATATCTCTAAGGTGGGTGGCTCCGATGAACCCGTCTTTGCTTAGCCTAGACACATAACAATACGGACACTATTGCTAGAATCGCTAGGCGATAACACCGCTCATGCTAATAAATGACTCAACGCACCTAGCTAAGGGAATAATCCCATCTTGTATGCTTGTATAGAATATGAAAAAGGAATATAGAAATATGAGAACTCTCGCCACCATGCTCCACGCTCGTGCTAAGGCACAAGCTTACATTTAAGTTTTCTATGCGTTCAACAATGAAACAATGAATGGATTACAACAATGAAACGGGAAGACTATCAACATAGTCGTTCCGAGTAGAGTATAGCAACATTAAAAGATTATGGGACCAATGGGTCACCAAGGCGACTCCCACACGGGGAGTTGCATAATGTGTGAATGAAAGAATGAATGGATAAGTGAATGAATGAACCAACGAATGAATGAATGAATACGTGAATGAATCAATGAACGAACAAACAAGCGAAAGAAAGAAAGAAAAGAATGAATGAATAAAAGATATGAAAGAAAGAAATTATTAGCGACAGGTATGACGGGCACGTGCAACGGGGCTCGCTACCCGCGCTGCACGGACGCCAACCTGGTCGATAACGCATTATGGCTAAGGGTTAGCCTACGGCTCGGAGACAGCCGTTAAGTTAAAATGACAAACAAAAAGAAAACGAAATGGTCGTGGACAATCTACTAGTATATGGGAGGTGGGAGATATAAGGGATTTCCAGCGGCACGATCAAAGTGTGAAGGACGTGCCGGTCCGGACGGAAATCAAAATTTGGCTTACGTACAGGCCTGAGTGCGGGCTTGGCCACTAGGAGACGTAAGGCCGGGTATTTCAAAAGACTATCAGGGTGTACCAAGCCACACGCCATGATAGGTGAGAAATTACCAAGGAGGAAGACATGTCCAAATTGGCTTGTGATGCCAGCGACCGATGCATATAGATTAAGTGGGCTTTGCTGGTGGCAATCCACGTACAAGTCCTTGCATTGAAATCAAAGTAGTCTAAGTTAACTAAATGAAGTACCTTCTGAACAGGCTTGAATATAACACACCAGATAATCGAGAGTACTTCGGCAAAGGAGTTAGAAAATTATGCCTACGACGTACTAGGACCCGAGGCAGGGACACGCCCTTGACATTGAAAGTTCACATAATCATGTCAAGTTATTTTCTATAAATTGTTGACTAACTTGGTTTACTTTGGACAGGGAAGGCCGAACGGTAAGTATGGATAAGTCGTGCATGTATCTCCATGCAATACATTGAATTTGGCAACACGAGATAGGTTATGAAATATGCATGAAACTGATCCTAAGGCAAGATTAGAAAGACAATGAATGATAGACGGTGCACGAAAGTAAATAGAACGTGTTTGGTAATAATAGCATTGTGGGCGAGCTAGCCTCTCCACCAGTGCATAACAATGTACTGATAACCCCACAGTCTGCTTGCAGGATGCAGGAGACGTCATCGGGTGCGGAGCTTCCCTCGAATGTGCTAAGGCACGGAGCTATCTCTGGAGCCTTGGAGCATTGCAAGGAGCTGAAGCACCATATACATGACGTAATGTATCGGAACATCGCCATGAATTATTCCATCTTGTAAGCCATTTGGCACGCCTTTTATGTTTCAGAGAGAGAGAGCTTGAGAGACTTGTAAACTCTGCCTAGCATCGCCTGTAAACTTCTTGAATATCAATAAAGAGTTTGAATTCGCTTCTACTTGTGTTCATTTACTTTTTGCTGCAAATAGGGACACTCTGTGCGACTCTGTGGCCTAGCTCAAATCGGCAGTTTCTGGACTTGGCCTTGCACGGGCGCAACCTAGGCCCGTGCGGCATCACGCCTTAGCGAGGATGATCGCTCCTACGGGAGCGGGGCGTGACATTTGCTGTAGTCCGATGCTCCTCGTGCTTGTTCTCGGGCAGTACGATCAACGGTCTTCGAACAATCTTTGACTTGGTGAGTAGGCGATCCATAGTACAAGCGTAGTCTCCGTCTTTTGTGGCATTCGTAGTAGTAGTGTCCTGAGCTACGGCAGAAAATACAAATGATCGTTGACTGGATCTGAATCTGGATCTCCCACTGAGGTGACTGAAGTGTAGGGACTCTGACAGAAATATATGGTTGCTGGCTGCTGACTGCTGAGATCCTGATGCTCCTCGATCATTGTGATCTGCGACTTGCTGGCAATCCTTCATCTAGTGAATGTAGGCCTGAATCTGTCTCTGATGATGTGACTGTAGAAATGTTGTCTGAGTGTGGCAACGCTTTCCGGATCCATAGTAGTTTCTGTCTTCGCCATAAGTCTTCAGGTCTCTCCTGTGCTTCAGCTTTCCGTCTCGTTCCATTGTCTGTGATATATTCTGGATCTCCTGGCTAGTGGTTCCAATCTTCAGAAGAGTCGATTTCTCAAGGATTTGTATGATCTTTAGTGGCAGTTCCAGGTTCCCGATCTACTCCTCGGTGCAAGATATACGCTCGATGTCGGGGAAGTCCAAGGTCTGAGAGTCTAGAAGTCAGAAGTCCTCTCTAACTCGAGAAATGCATTTATAAGTCTGGATTAGAAAAGGACGGCCTACTGGTGTCAAAGAACTCTTGAAACGTCTTCGTCAACTACGTTCTACCCATGAGGATAGTAGAATGATAGAAGATAGTGGGAGCTTGTAACCCTCAAGTGCAGGTGGATCGACTGTTCCGGTGTCGTGTGCTTTTGAACTATCTGAAAAATAGAAAACTGTTAAAATAACCTAGACCTAAATACAACAAGTATTTATAGAATATCAATATACCTGATATACCTGATATACCCTTATTTTTCAATTTTTTCTATGTTGTGATCAAGTTTTCCTAGTATAATCAAGTCCTCCAATAGTACTCTAATACCTAGGTACTATTAGGATAGACCTGCATGGACCACCACTAAAAACATGTCACGACCCGCTCCCGAATAATCGGACACGAGTCGGACACGTCCAGCCTTTGTCGTTAGACACGACGAAGTAAGCTATACCAAGCTAAGGAAAACTAACCAGATAAACATGAAAGTATATAATCACAGCATCTAAAAACGTATCCCAAAATGATCACCATAATCCACAATTCTATGTATATAAATGTACGAGTCATCAAGAATGAAATGTACTATGAATTCTAAATCAATATCTAAAAGTAAGGCTAACAGTCTAAACCTGAAACCTCAAGCTAAGTCATGACCATCCTGCTCAGCTAAGATCCCGGGCTTTGGCCCATAAGGTAGAATGATATCCTGCAAGCATACCTGCAACTTATCCAATCAGGAGCGGAGCAAAGTACAGTTCTAGGTAATGAACAAGACATCATGATATGAAAGTACAAGGGAATATGGTATGAAAAGTACAGGAAAGAACATGGTGTATAAGTACATGAAAGAACATGGTATGTAAGAACATGAAAGAACATGGTATCTTAGGAATCACAGGAACTAAGTACATGGTATATCTCCTGAACATGTGTGCACAATATTTGAAATATAATTAAGTATGTGATCGGCTAGGGGTAAGCACATGAAAGCACATGAATGGTATGGCTTAGGACCCGCGTGCACGATGCGGGGTCTAAGCTAAACACACCTGAGTTGTTTCTTGGGTTTGGTCACATAAATAGTATATTTCTCCACCCCAGGTACAAGTAATAAGAACAAGGAACATGAGCACCAGAAATACATGTCGTGTTGCAGCATGTCAATCAAGAAAGCACAGGATATAATAAAATATACAAGACCATAGAATGTACTTGCCTTGCTCCAGGAAAGTACGGGTGAAGATCGGGGCTAGATGTCCTCATGTGTTTAATAATGTGTACAAGTTGGTTAAGTTATACACAATTATCAACTAACAATCTAATCTTCTAACCACAACTTTATCTAGTAATGTACTAGCTATAATCTACCAATTTATGGATAATTTGACAGTCTCCAATCTACACACCTTTCTAACTGAATAATTAGAAATCTCTTACAAGATTGGCATAAAAATACTATACCCAAAATAATATAGGTAGTACACTCAAGTAAAATATTTGAATAATGCTACACAAAAGTTTATTAGGAAACTAAAACATGTTAACTCTATTAATTACCTTCGTCTCCACATTCACTTTACTATAGTCCATTTTAGACATCACTCAACAGTCACATATCCAAATTAACCAGGTTACTGGAATTAGATTAGTACCAAGCTAAAAATCCCTAACTCTACTGGGCTCCTTGCATCAAGGTTCATGCACACAAGGATCGGTGCAAAGCATCAACTAGAAGAAATTTGGCCAACACAAGCCAACCTACCAAGAACAATCCCACATGACAGTTTATAACTCTATCATGCAGAGTGAAAGTCCGCATAGAGTTTAGGCTTTGCCTCTCATAACTAGTCGACCCCCAATTGAATTTATATGATACTAAAGCCCAACCATTCAACAGGGAAAGAAACTTAGATGGACATATCATAACCAACCTGTATAGCACATACACCATTCAGACTTGTCATGCCAACATAGCCTACATATGAGTTGCCCCAACTCAAGCATCACTCAAATAACTCAAGCTTGATATACAGAACTTAACCAAAATACTAACTATACTATAATACAACTATATTGCAAGATTTGCTACATATAAAATTTCCAGTAGGTCTGCATAGTCAAAAGAATAGACACCCCTATAGCCAAGACATAAGCCAACCTACCAATGTCCAAGTCACCAACTACAGTATTAGCCCAGAATTTAAAAAGAACAGGGATATCCCAAACTCACTAGGAGAAAGCTATCACACACACTTCAATTCAAAATCTCAGAATAAAAGAAAATATTACATATAGTTTGATTCCAACGAAATCAATATAGGTTACATAAAATATTCATACAAAAGATTTGAAATCGTAATTAAAATCCTGCCAATTGCTAAACTGATCCCAAACATGACACATTACCCTGATCAGAACACAAACAGCAACCTTGTCCCTAATCGACCTGGTACACACGATACAGTCCGTCGTTGGACACGAGCAGCCTTGGCCACATACCCCCGATTACTGCTACAGCCCACACAGACACATTCCCCCTGCTGAATCACGAATGTGCCCCGGACACACATGCACGATCACTGCTATGATCCGATACACGCCAACCCACAGTCACACCCGCTGACACAGTCCACGCCAACACTAAATCGACCATGTCCAATACTTAATCAATAGCTACCAAGCAACAAATCGACAACATGAAAATGAAAGGGCACACCTGAGAAGAATCTGATATGGTGCGTGAACATTACTCCAAGAAGATCGGACACGGTCTCTTGACAATTTCCTGGAAGAAAATCGATCTGCAATTTAATGCGAGGACACAATCGATCACTAAGAACACTAAATGATCAACCAGATCAATTGCAAAAATACTCTCAATCTGAATGGGACTTAGGCCTCACCGGAATTTTAGGGCTCTGGATGAAGATGAAGAACTCCGCTGACATATAGGCGATGCGTCTGCGAATTTCGGAGGAAGTCGGATCCGCTCGAGATGATCGCCTCGCATCGGAGGAAGCTGCCATGAGTACGAAGCACGTGTTGGGGTTCAAATAGCCGAGGGAGGTCGCCGGAGTGAGATTGCCTCGCGATCGTTGCGGTCGTCGTCGATCTGCTCTCAGCCATCGGAGAATCTATCTTCGTCGCTGTCGCCGAAAAAGCCACGCAACCGAGCTCTCGTCGAGATCTCGCCGCTGGGGTGGTATCTCCGCCTCAGATGGTTCAGTGGCCGGAGTGATCGCCGCCATCGTCGCTCGTCGCCGCTCGTAGCCGCCGTCGATTTAGGGTTAGGGTTAAGCTTCGGAAAGGTTGGGGAAAAAACTCACACGAAAATTTCGAGAGAATGAGGATGAATAACTCTCTCTCTCTCTCTCCACAGCAGTTGGTAAATAAAGAGAATGTGTATTTTGCACATTACCCCTTCCGCTCAACAAATTTTGCATAACAGCCCCCCCCTTCCCCTCCCCCCCCCCGGCAATAATTTTAAGCGAAAAGGCCCTCTTCCTTTTCGAAAATTCTAGAATACTAAAGAAAATAGTTAGGATATTTTCTAAAATTGAGTGGGGTCCACTATTTGGTTGTAACAACTTTTTGAATTTGAAAATTCTGCTCAAAATTAATTCCTCCAAAATATAAATCACAATATTCTTTTTTTTTACAACCAAAACTTATTATTTGAAACTTAATCATCAACTTATTAATATAAAAAAATGTTGTTAAATTCAAATTTATTATTTATTTATTTATTTTCCAAAACATGGAGGTGGAGTTACAGGTATACATGTGTTATGGATACAACATATATAGGCATGGGGTAGGGAGGACATTTCCTCAGCGTATAGCTATTATACACTTTCTTTTGTGACTGTACGCTCCGCCGGATATGCAGGTTGATGACCATGGATTTACTTGTTGATGGCCTCTGACGCTGATGAGCATTATACACTTAGGCCCCTGGTGCCCGGGCGGGGACTATGCCAATACCATTTTAGCCAGCGAGCCCATGTGTTGGAGGTTTGTTCTTAAAAGTGCATGATTTACGTAGTATGGTTAGGTGACCTTTATCCATTCCGGTATACGTACTTTTCTGTTCATATACCTATGCTCGATCATGGCATGGAATAATATTTTATCGCGAAATAGTGTGACATCCCTTGTCCTTATTTGGTTATAGGTATGGTTCACTACTTCGATGATAGAATACTAGACCGTGTTGTGATCCGGATTATTATTGAGAGTTTATATTCAGTTATATGTCAATATTTTCCTGTATCTTGTTACGTCCTCCTGAGGACCTGATAATCTCTTAAGGTATAGACGATCTATATTATCCAGAGGAGTACGAATTTTGGACTAGAATCTTCCTTCTCTTCTTTTGCGGACTATATGAATTTCTCCTCAAGGGTGGACTTATTTAGTTGGTATTCTTTACATCATGTATTCCAATCTATTCTTTACCTTCACTTGGTAGTAGATTTATCTCCACCCAGCAACCTGTTCATTGATATTTTCATATTTGATTTAATGATATATATTTTCCTTTATTTTCTATGGATGAGATTTAATGAGCCATGACTATTTATATACTGCATATACAACTTACATACATTTATTATATGACTGGCATATTACGTTACCTAGTCCTACATATTTCGGGACTGGGCGGTATTGATACTTAAACTTAGCATAGTCCTAATGAGCATTCAATTTATCATACTTGTTACAATGCATATTACTTTGTCCATCTAACATGTATTTGCAGAAAAGGAATAAGCAAGATTAACATAGACATATGCAATTAAGAAATCATGATGGGCCAAAGACGACGTCATCCCACATGATTTCTTTGAATTGCCCGATGACATCTCCGGAGCCACGCACTCGGGGGTTATTGAAGAAAAGTTGCAACGGGGATTCCTATCTCTAATGGTTAGTATAAGAGTATATCTTTCATAGATAGACCAACCAGGACTGAGATTATATGAGTATCAGGAGATTATATATGAAATTTCTTGGTGGTAATTTTGATTAATAACAAGAAGGATATTGAGAATTTAAGTTTTGGCGGTGCTAGGATTATAACGAATATCGAGATTTCTGAAGATGATAGTTGAGGTAAACTGAGAAATAATTAAGATAAGGATTGACCCATGCGCAAATGTGATTGAATAGGTGTGATAGAATTTCAATTAAAGATGTATACTTAAATTAAGGCAAATGAAGTAAAATTTGGATGAGAGGTTTAAATCTTTCTAATTAGGATAGCCACCTAGCATTAGAGATTGAATAAATTGGTTAGAAAATAGATAGGCATATATGACTCTTAGGAATTACTTAAATAGGACATATACAATGGCTATTAGGAAACCAAAATATCGAGGATTTGATTTGGAAAGATATTGCATTAAGACAATGAGGTCAGAAGATGAGCAAGATACTTTAGGGTGATTCTTATATTTGAGTTCGAATTTTGGAACATTATATAAAAGGAAGAAGAGATTCATAAAGGATTATGAAATTGATGACACAATTCTATACTTGGAAATCTTGAGGATAAGCAAGGATATATCGAGATCATGAGTTGAAATTAGAGGAAAAAATTTATGAACTTGAAAGAATTAAAAAATTAAATATCTACACCCAATAAGGTTTGTATCTAATGATAAATAGATCATGAGGTTAAATGGAAGCAACAAAGGATAATCATAGGAGAATAGAGAGCGTGAACTTAGAAGGAGTTTTATGATTATAGAAGTTAGATTCGAGAGAATTGATGAATACAACAAAAACTAAATACATAAATAGATTATATCTACTTGGAAGAGATGATGAGATGTGTACCCTATCTTTTAAGCCATGAGGAAGAGACGATGTTGAGAGAGAGCTTTGCTTGGCCGTGAAATGGTTGTGGATGCAGCGGAGAAGGTCAAGCTGATTAAAGATAGACTTCAGGTGACGCATGACAGATAACCGCATTGGACCGATAGCCATCAGAGACCTTTGGACTTTGAGAAATAGTTTTAGTTTTTTTTTTGTGTTTGCTTATTTTAGATTTAATATTGAGGTCTTGTCCTGTGATAGGTTGGCGATCTGGTATTTCTGAGGATTTCTCTGACACGGGGCACGATTTGCTTTGGTGGAGGCGAAGCTTGGCCCACGGTTGATCAGACCCTTCAGTATTCTTGAAAGGGTCGGTGCAGTGGTCTACCAACTAGACTTGCCGCTTGAACTAGAGGGAGTTCATAATGTGTTCCATGTTTTACGATTTTGTTTGAATACTTGTGTTCTCTTGTGTTATTCAACTTTTCTGTTTGGGACTTCTGTGTGACGACTATCGCAAGCCGCTGTAATCGGCCATTATGGAACCCACATTGTGTGAGCGCAACCTAGACTCGTCATGCCCTAGCGAGGACGAACGGTTTTGCAGAACCGGGGCATGACATGACTATCATGATCTCTTACTAGTACTTGTACATAGCCAACCATATATGGAATAGCCTGATCTTGTCCCAAGTCGATCATATAGTAAACTAATATCTCAAGGCACATCATAATTGTTCATGATTCCAGTTTATACTTGCTGATACATCCATTCTTTTGTTTACTTATAGGTCATTATTATATGTGACATGTTTACCTCTTACATGTTTCCTTATCGTTCCAGCATTACTTTTCTATCTTGTATTTCCATTACTTACTATTCTTATAGCTTTTGTCAATTTAATGGAACTGCTGTTAGTTTATGTACTTCGCTCCAATCATGACTGGATAATATTTTTTCAGAAGATCTCGAGGACTTTTGTCCCACATATTATGGACTGGGAGTAGATAACGGGTACCCAGGAGCCTCCGGAGGGGCCAGTTTCCGTAGAGAATACACTACTAGTAGTGACTTAGCTAGTTTTAGTTATAGTATTGGATTTGTTTCCAGCTTCTGAGACATTGAGTTGTTATTATTTGAGACTATATTGATGTTGAGATAGATAGTTAGACTCTTAGACTGTTGATGTTGATTTGAGATGCATATTTTTAGACTTCTCTTGGATTCTCATTTCTTATCATTATCGTGATATTTATCTCCCTTATAGTCTATTGTGATTGAGTATAAATATTATCATTATATTATCCTTCTTTGGAGTTGAGATATCATTGACAGGTTCTGATGTATATTCATGAGATGCGATTGTTAGTATTGATTGTCCTAGACAGCATCTACGTCATTGTTATGATGTAGGCTAGACGTTGCCACGCACTCGTACCCTTATCTCGGGTGTGGGTCGTGACATTCCTTCTGGGATCGATCGACGGACAATGCTTCATAGGCGATGATGATGACCATAATAGGGTCGAGCCGACCGTAGACGTCGCCGAGTGCAGGGGGTAAATGCGGAGGAAGTCTGATTAAAGTGTCACTGTAGGAGGAGTTGTAGATAGTTTCTTATTTTATATTATTAAAATACAATATGGAAAAAAGCCATGTAAATAGAAAGTTGTTCCATATCATAGGTGTGCAAGCCCATTAGAGCCTATATATATATATATATATATATATATATATATATATATATATATATATATATATATATATATATATATATATATATATATAAATTGGGTAAAATTATTCATCCATCATAAAGTACAACATACAACTCCTCTTGTCCCTAATGGGGTGACATAGCAGTTACATCGAAGTCAATGTTGTACAAAATCCTATTGGGGGAGTAGAAATTCCCTCGAATATATATCGATTTCGTTTCCGCCACACATGTCGAACAGACGCTACAAGTCTCAATCTAGCCGTCTTGAACCACAACTGTCGCTTACCTCTCCGTGCACGAATCCTAGTTATAATGCCTATTATATCTCTGTCCATACCACATCATACCACATCCCCCTAGTGACCTACTATATATATATTAAAAAAATAAAAATATATACAGTTACGCTCTAATGGGTTTGCAAGCCTACCTTATGATACATTTTCGTTATATTTAACGGTTGGTTCCTTAGGTATATTTACTACTATGTTGGATTCAAATGATTCCTTTCTAAATGATAAAAGAAAGATTTAATTCTATCTTAAGATTCAAATAAATCATATCAATAAATGGTAGAAGATAGATTTAATTATATATTAGGATTCAAACAAATATTTTCAATAAATATCAAGAGCTAGATTTAATATTAATACTAAATTAATATTATTATTAAGATTTACATTAATGTTAAAATTAACATTAATATTAACTTTAATTTTAATACTAACATTAACTTTAATTTTATTTTTTTATAATTATAATTATAATATTAATGTTAATGTTAATGTCAATGATAATGATAATGTTAATGTTAAAATTAAAATTAAAATTAAAATTAATGACAATGTTAATTTTAACATTAATGTTAATATTAATATTAATATTAATACTAATATCAATATAGTATTAATATTAGTTTAATATTAATATTAAATCTATCCTTTACCATTAATTTGAAAAGATTCATTTGAATCCTAAAATAGATTAAATCTTTTTCTTACCATTTGTTGAAAAGATTTATTTGAATCATAAGATTTAAACTTTTTTTACCATTTATTGAAAAAGAAAATTTGAATCCAACGTAGTAGTAAATATACCTACAGAACCTACCGTTAAATATAATAGAAAATGCAGGCTCACTCTGGCTTGTCTAAGAGTCTGAAGCCAGCTCGGCTGAGCCATCAGTTCGGAGATCGACCTTTATGCCACTCACTAACAATGGGGCCCACTTATGCGCCCTGGGTTGCTGACGCACGGGCCTTAACAGTCTGACTAGGATGATGACTGTGTATTTGGATTTTCTTTTTAGTTTTAAATTTAAAATTTAATTCTTAATTTATTTTAGCTCTATTTAACTCAAAATAAATCTAAAAATATTAAAATAAATTCAATAAATTCTAAAAAATATGTCTAGGATTTCTAATACTAAATTAGTTTGATGCCAAAATATTTTTGTACGACCCTGTAGTAAATTTCGATAAGCTGTTGATAATTTTTTTCTATATTTTAATTACCTAAAATTTCCAAAAATTTCCAACAAAATCTAAAATACCATAAATAGGTATTTGAGACTATGTATGGGTTCCTAGTGGCCATACCTAGCCTAGTGTTACACATTTAATTTTAAACACTCATAATTCCTAATTACTTTCTTAATTATAATTAATTAATACTTAGATTTTAAGGGTTTTTACAGAGGTCACCTAGTATCAATCGTACTGAAAGATATGATCAGGGTGAGCTAATCTTATAATAAACCATAATCCAAACTTAATGCAAACTATAGAAAAACAAAAACACCTAAATAACAAAAAAATAATATAAATTGTAATATCCCATTTTCACCCGCGGTATATTGGACTGGTTTGTTAGTTCAAAGGGTATGGTTAGACTTGGATTCATGCAGATGAATCATTAAGAGATCTTCGTGATTGGTGTAATGCTCCACTGCGAGCGAATGGATTGTGCTTGGTTTTTGGATTGAATAGGCTAGTTGGATTTTAGCTGTGCGAGAAATCGCGAGATTTGAACGGTAATGCAGACTTGCTTAATTTCGTCGGATTTGATGGTTTAAGGAGCATGGCTCGTTTGTATAATTCCACCAATCAAGAAGATTGTGCATCAAAAATTAATTTTATTTTTTCAAGATTTAAGGTATAATGTAATTGTGATTGCATGAGTTTTATGATGTAATTAGTTAAAAAATGATATAATGTAATCAAATTTGTAATCGCAATGCATTCAATTTTTTTTTTGTCCAGACAAACACCTAAATTAGATTTACAATATAATGTCAATTATATTACCTTGTCCAACCTTGAAAATCAGTGGTTTCTCTATCAATATATCTCCAACAACGAAACATTTTTTAGTGTAAATCATTCAGTCAATCTCCAATAACAGAATACATGAATACTATCTCTTTTGTAGTCACTAGTAATGTGCACGTGCATTGCACTTGCGTAAAAACATATTAAAATTTTTAAATATAAAATTATTATAAAAAATGTCATTTATAGGATTTGAACTCAAACAATCAAGAAAAATATCTCACACATTAACCACTTTATTTAGAGTTATTTAATTATAAATATATCATATTAGGTAGTTAATAATTTTAAAAAAAAATTAGTGGAATATTTATGTAGTTATTTAGTTATATTTTTATTATTTTTTAATTCATTTAAATGATGATATACATACGACTTATAAGGCTCATTTTTGAGTCATTTCTAAGTCGCATTACAATAGTATATTGTGTGTTGTATGTAAAATATTTTTTATGATATAATTAAAAATACTTCAAATATTTAAATATATTTGGATTTAGATTTGTTAAATAATTTATTTTTTTAATTTATTTCACTTTAAATTAAATTTTAAATTTAATTTTTATATATATATATATTTGTGGGTACAGAAAAGGGAGAGTTAGGCCCTGTTTGGTTACACTTTTAAACTCCATATTTTGAGTTTAAAAGTCAAAGTGGCCCAAAAGAGTGTTTGGCTGTTACCAACTAGTTTTTTCTTTTCCAAAAAAATTCTCAAAAGCAACGCTTAAACTTTGATTTGAGAGATGGAAAAAAAGTTGTTTTCTCAAAGCAACTCTTCACTTCCTCTTCCAGAGAGAGAATTTCTACCGGGTCAAGTCATTTAGAGAGAGAGAAAGACATGATAGCTACATACGTCAGCTCCCATTCTCTCTCCTCTCTTCCTCTTCTTGACTCGACGCAGCGGAGATGACGCTCGTGGTCGAGCTCGACTAGGTGGATGCGGGACGGAGCTGGCGCTCTTCCACTCCTCCGACGTCGTCGTGTCCGTGTCTGAGTCCTCTACCTCCTTCTGCATCTCTACCCCCGTCGATGACCTCTTCCACTTCTTCTCCACCACCGTCGGAGTCCCCACCCACGCTAGAGATCCACCCGAGGGAGACGAGGCCGAGGCTGTTGGAATTATTCAATAATTAAGGGGCCACACATGTAAAATTAATTGTGTTTAGGCTATCTAAATAATTAAGCCAAATTAAAGTGGTCTATTTGAAAATTGGCTTAAGGGTATAATTGTCATGGAATTAATGTGTAGATACCGGAGATAATTCTAATTTGATGAGGGGCCAAATTAGAAATGTCAAAACATATAAATATATGTATTCATTAGGGTTATGGTCCCCAACTTATACAGCCACCAAAATAGAGGTTTTCTCTTTTTCTCTTCTGCATCCCCATCAACAGAAAGAGAGGGACAAAGGATTCGGATTCTTCTTTGTCATTAAGGGTCGTAGCAAGTTAGAAGATCGAACCCCATAAAAAGGACGACCACTTCAAGATCTATCAAGCCTAGCAATGGATTCAGGTACGCTTTCGCAATTTATTTTTTTGTCTTCATCTCATGAATCGACAGGGCACAATAAAATTTCTAACAAATGGTATCAGAGCCTTCCTGTTTGATTTATGAGGTTGAAGTTTCAGAATCAATTTTTTGTTATTGTTCAGAAATCATAGATCCTTCATTCTAATTTTAATTTAGGGTTCCAATGGTTCATAAAATAATATTTATGATACACAAATATTAGATCTACAGTTTCTCAATAACTAATTTCTTGATACACGAATAAAATTTTGTTCCGGCCAGATCATGCTGGACATGTATCTAAACGATACATCCATAATTAATGGACTAGGATGGCACTTATGTTTGTGTTGTTTGATCAAAATTGTTGGCAGTACTACACATGGTGGGTTATAATTTATGGTGGAATATAATTTATATATTTTTCTTAGTGTTGTACTATATGGCTAAATAAAGAGAACAACTATTGGGATCTTGTCTTCTACTTCTGAGTTATTTCCGTACATAAACAACTGTTCCAACATATTTGTACATCATAATTTATTTATTTTATTTTTTGCATACATGGTTCTCCATTGCTTACAAGTACATTGATTTGCTGTCAATCCTTCGTTGATTTGATTGCCATATTAAGAAAATCTTGATAGAATTCATAATTTATGTACAGTAATGATCTCTCAGTTCATGCTTAAATATTAGATATGGACGCATGTGATAATGATCGTAGAAATTCTCCATTATATTAAATATGCATGAATATGCTTATTGCTGGACATGTGATAATATGGAATGTCGGTTAGATTACAATTACTCATGCTGATAGATATTTGGTGTTACCCAATTTATAGTATTTTCCAATCTAAGTTGATCATTGGAGGACAAATTGGAATCAAATATAGACAATTTTATGTTTGGCATAAAATTTAGTTTTCAATAAATTTATGTTCTAAGTCATATATTTGATGTAATCTATTGATGTACATATCTTCAACAGATTATTTTAATATAATCTTTATGGGTTATTTGAAACAATCTATTGGTCCATATCTTAGTAAAATATTATGTAAATTTTATTATGTTGACAATGTTCAGTTTAGTCAAATTAAGAATATTCGTTTGAATCATGTAAAGAGATTCACATGCTTATGATTATCTTATTTGAGTTGTAATATTTTAATTATGCATGTACATAAAGTTTTGGACATGATTCAGTTTTGTAAAATTTAGTCAACATTCAAAAAAAATTGGTGCCTTTTGTGACTAGCAATAGTCGTCTAATATTCTAAATAGACCCATTGAAACAAGATGTCACCAAAGTGACCTCTCTTGCGTAGATTGTCTATAAGGGATGTTAGATGTTTGTGTGTGTAAATTCATGCGAGTATTAGCCGGCCCAAAGGAAGGTTAATACTTGGCCGAATTGCACACATACTTGTGGTGATAAATGTGTGACAATTATACGGTTTACATGTGAATAATAACCCGATCCAAAGATAGGCTTATTATTTGATATGACTTATTGTCAACGTTTGATCATTACACCAAGAATACCACTTGCAGTTAATATCACTATCCAAAGATTTGATATTAATAATGTACTAGGTATCTTGAGATGGGGTTCACCATTATTTGAATTTGTTTGACTATATTTTACGCTTTGGTTATTTGTTAGAGCATGTTTTTTTTGTTGCTTTGTTCTCTTTACAGTTAATATTGTTAAAATATATGCCAATAAGATTTTAATTTCATATTTAATGGGATAAACTTTAAGGTCAAAAAGAAATAAATATAGTAGCTACTAATGGCCCAGATCAAAAGAAACAACAATATAAAACTAAGGGTTGTTCTTTTGTGATAAGACAAGACACATAAGAAAAAAATATACAAAGCACCACGCATGGCGTATAAAGAAAAGTACATTTCTAAATTCGATCTGTTCTGAGGTTAATTTAGATTTAGTACCAAGAAACTCATGGTAGTTAGATTCTAGTGGGACTACCCACATTAAAGTTCTAGGCAAGGTTGCCTGAGTTACCGAAAGTCAATTGATGGTGAAAGATACATCTATGTGGGTGACGACAATTCGGTAGAAGTGAAAGCAATAGGACACTTTAGGTTATTTTTAGGAACCGGTTATTTTTTGGATTTGATAGACACTTTTATTGTACCGTCTTTTAGACGAAATTCAGTTTCAGTTTCCTTAATGGACAAATCTGGTTATCATTGTTAATTTGGAAACAATAAGTTTAGTCTATCTTTAAATTTAAATATTATTGGTAACGGTTCCCTTAAGGTTTATGATAACCTATATTCAGTTGAAACTATTGCATCTTATAATAAAACCTTGCAAGTGAAGTCATGTGGTACTAAACGCAAAATTAATAATATTTTTTAGCCTCATTATGACATAAGCATTAGGTCACTTCTCTAGAAATAGAGTTGAACGATTTGTGTCTGATGAGATTTTGATTCCATTGAATTTATAGACTTTAATGTTTATATTGAATGTGTAATGGGAAGACAGAACAAAGTTAAATTATAAGCAGCTACTTTATTGGTTATGCTACAGATCAAGGGGTTGATAATTATACAATCCCACACTAAGAATTTTTTTTGAGACGAGAAGTGTAATATTTTTTGAGGATGTTGAGTTTGGGGGAGAAATAAAGTCCGGATCATTGTCTTTGAGAAGGAATTAATTACGATTCCTACTATCACTTTTGACGATGTGCAGGATTCTATACCTGTCATGATCAAGAAGTGAATTCAGAGTCTCAATAAGACAATGTCGAATTACCTCTATAAGTCGTTGTTAAGATACCTTAACAACGACAACGTAGCGGCACCCCATTCAAGATAAGGTAATTATGATGGAACTGGGGATTCCCAGGACCCTTCCTTTGGTGTGCATATTGATCGATAGAAAGTTAAATAGATCTAATACGTGTTCTAACCCTTCATAGGCGGAAACTAGGGTTCACGAATTATACCTGCGGCAGAAAGGAGACAAGTAATTCCTGGCAATCTCGAGCGGACGACCCCAAGATCTTCTGCATGTATACCTTCCTCGAGTTGGACGTCGTGTGGGCGACGATCTCCCAACCTTTTCTTCTTCTTAGCAGCCCTCTCTTTCTCTCATTACGTGAATCAGAAATTTAGAGAAAATTTCAGATTTTTGATCAGTAATCTGGCGGCTAGAGGATAGAGGATATATATAGGCTACTGCAGGGACCATGAGGAGAAATTAGGGTTAGGCCTCCTAACGGATCTGGATATCCCGTGTTCAGCCCGAACACACAATCCAGGCCCATTAACAATAGCTCGGTCCACTAATGAGCTATTGTTGCACTACCTCCCTAATCCCAAATTATGTTTGTGGGCTCCTTTTATTATATGCTCGTTTAGCTCCCCATGTTAAGATATCGTATGTCCGTCGATCAAATTAAGTTACTGACAACTATATTGATTCGACATCTTTTATCCTTAAGTAGTACCGCTCAACTTTATTTGTCATATCGGATATAATCCACCTGCAGGGTTTACATGACAATCCTTATGAGCTCCTTAAGAGGACATCATCAACCCGATGTATCGGGACATGGATTCCATTTATAATCAACAGCCCATCATACATACAATGTTATTACCCAATTCATAGAGGTTGTTGATCCATAATGAATCTCACTATTTTATGAGTCAAAGTAATGCACACTGCATATACATGTCCGTTATTATATCCGGATTAAGAGCAAAAGCATCCATAATAACAGAGGTGTTTGTTCTCTTATGTAGTCAGTACAAAGAGAACAACCTCAAGTGGTCATGTTCAATACACACAAAGTGTACTAGTGTAAACCTATAGTCAAGATTGACTAATATCAGATTATACTACAACCTTTCCAATAGATTGTCCAAGTCCATCTAGGTTGTGAACTATTTATATACTCCATAGGAAACTGATAATATGATCTTCTGTGTGACACCACACACCATATTATCTACAATATAGAATATCAGACATTTGCATTAACACTTGCAACAAATACAATATGCAAACATTTGCCCATATGATTCTCATTCAAAATTTAAGGAAATAAGGTTACTACAAAAGTGATGCTTTTAGTATATAACCCTAACAATCTCCCACTTATACTCAAAGCATTGCTTTTCAGTATACTGTTACAAATCTCTCACTTATACTTAAAGCCATGCTGCTACACATCTGACTCCCATTCCCTCAACATGACTGTCAAAAGCCTTAGCTGGTAAGCTCTTTGTAAAGGGATCAGCTATGTTGTCGGCTGATGCTATCTTGATCACAACAACTTTTTCTTTCTTTACGAAATCTCGTATCAGGTGGTACTTGTGCTCAATGTGTTTGCCTGTCTTATGGGCTCGTGGTTCCTTCGAGTTTGCAACTGCACCACTATTATCACAATAAAGTGTAATAGACTTAGGCAAACTAGGTACCACATCTAAGTCCAACAGAAAGTTTCTGAGCCAAACCGCTTCTTTGGCTGCCTCAGAGGCTGCCACATACTCGGCTCCATGGTGGAATCAGCAATACATTTTTGCTTGATACTTCTCCACACAATGGCTCCACCTCCCAAAATAAACACATAACCTGAGTTAGATTTCCTGGAATCCCTATCTGACTGAAAATCTGAGTCTGTATACCCCAAGGGAACTAAACTATCTGCCTGGTAAACTAGCATATGCTCTTTAGTCCTTTTCAGGTACTTCAAAATATGCTTTACGGCAGTCCAGTGCTCTTGTCCTAGGTTAGACTGATATCTGCTGACCATGCCTACGACAAAGCAGATGTCTGGTCTCGTACATAGTATTGCATACATTAAGCTTCCTACTACTGAAGCATAAGGAACTGCCTTCATGTTCTCTATCTCTTTAGGTGTCCTCGGACACTGCTCCTTTGATAGAGCAATTCCATGTCTAAAAGGTAAGAAACCTTTCTTAGAATTTTGCATACTAAAATGAGTTAGTACAGTATCGATATAGGAAGCTTGGGATAAGCCCAACATCCTTTTCTTGCGATCTCGTAGAACTTTGATCCCAAGGATGTGACCTACTTCTCCCAAGTCCTTCATATCAAACTGTTTGGATAACCATACCCTTACATCAGATAATACCTTCACATTGTTTCCAATGAGCAAGATGCCATCCACATAAAGTACTAGAAATACCACCACGTTTCTGTCATACTTTCTGTATACACATGATTCATCCTGACATTGATCAAATCCATAGGATTTCATCACCTGATCAAAATATATGTTCCAAGATCTAGAAGCCTGCTTAAGTCCATAAATGGACTTCTTGAGCTTACAAACAAGATGCTCTTGGCCCTTTTCAATGAACCCATCTGGTTGCTTCATATAGATGTCTTCCTCAAGACTTCCATTAAGAAAAGCTGTCTTGACATCCATTTGCCAAATCTCATAATCGAGATGGGCTGCAATAGATAAAAGAATCCAAATAGACTTAAGCATGGCTACAGGAGAAAAGGTTTCCTCATAATCGATACCCTCTCTTTGAGTAAAACCTTTTGCTACAAGCCGAGCTTTAAAGGTTTCAACCTTACCGTCTGATCCTCTTTTTCTCTTATAGACCCACTTGCATCCAATGGCTTTTATACCAACGGGTGGTTCTACAAGCTCCCAGACCTGATTAGAATCCATAGATTCTATTTCAGATATCATTGCTTTTTGCCAAGACTCTGCATCTTTATCTTGGAGTGCTTCATTGTAGGTACAGGGATCATAATCTTGTTCCTCAGGGACGAAGTCTGACGACTCTCCCAAGAACATATATCTATCAGGTTATATCATAACCCTCCCACTACGACGAGGCACTATTGGTTGTGGTGTAACATTTGTGACACGTTGTGCGGTTATTTGTGGTTCATCCTCTTGTACTGTTGGTACTGAAGTACTTGGTGTCTCACGTCTCAGTTTTTCTAGAACAACTCTACTTGTGGGTTTATGGTTCATCACATAGTCTTCCTCTAAGAATCGGGCATTGGTGCTAACAATGACCTTCTGATCCTTAGGACTATAAAATAAACCTCCTTTCGATCCTCTTGGATAGCCTACAAACAAGCGTACTTATGTACGAGATTCCAACTTATCTGCTTTCCCATTCAGCACATGTGCTGGACTACCCCAAATGCGAACATGTTTCAGACTAGGCTTACGTCCAATCCACAGCTCTGTGGGAGTAAGAGGTACTGACTTAGAAGAAACCAAGTTCAAAATATAAGCTGCAGTCTCTAAGGCATATCCCCAAAACGAATCTGGCAAATCCGAATAACTCATCATTGATCTAACCATCTCCATAAGAGTTTTATTCCTTCTTTCGGCTACACCATTCTGTTGGGGCATTCCATGTGCAGTCAATTGGGATGAAATCCAGCCTCTGATAAATAATCCCTAAACTCTCCAAAGAGGTACTCGCCACCACGATCTGATCGTAATGACTTGATACATTTTCTATGACGTTTCTCCGTTTCAGCCTTGTACTCTTTGAATTTTTCAAAGCACTCAGACTTACGGCGCATCAAATAAATGTATCCATACCTTGAATAATTGTCAATAAATGTGACAAAATATTCAAAGCCACCTCTAGCTTGGATAGTCATGGTTCCACACAAATCAGAATGAACCAATTCCAACACATCTTTGGCCCTATACCCCTTTGCCGTAAAAGGCCTTTTGGTCATTTTACCTTCCATGCAGGATTCACAGACTGGTAGTGCCTCCACTTCCAATGAACTCAAAGGTCCATCTTCAACCAGTCTTTGAATCCTTTTTAGGTTAATATGCCCTAATCGCAAGTGTCAAAGATATGTTTGGTTCATACAAGAAGGTTCTTTTCTCTTATTTAAGTTAGATGACATATTATTCATTTTCATAAGTTGCATTGTGGGCGAAATAGGATTAATGACATACAAATTATCAACCAATGCACCAGAACAGATAAAATGTTTATTCTTTCTAATAACAATATTATCATTAAAATAAACTGAATATCCATCCTTAACTAACATAGAAACAGAAACTAAATTTCTTCTAAGTGAAGGTGATAAAGACAATCTCTCAATGTCAAAGACTTATTTCTACCAAAAGATAAAGTAACATCTCCTAATGCAACAACCGATACTTTTGTAGCATCACCCATGAACAAGCATATCTCTCCATCACTGAGACGTCTGGTTTCCTGGAACCCCTGCAATGTATTGCAGACATGATTAGTGGCTCCTGTATCTACACACCAGGTGCCGGTAGATAACACCGCTAAACATGTTTCAACTACTATTAAATGAGATATACCTTCTTTGTTCCCTTGTTTGAGAAGTGGACAATCAGTCTTCCAATGTCCTGACCCTTTGCACTTGAAACATTTACCTTTCAACTTTTTTACCGCGCCTTGAGGTCCCATGCCCTTCTTTGCTGAGTTTGCCTGTTTCTGAATGTTATTCTTCTTCTTACCGCCTTTTGGCTTAGAAGTAGAAGCCTTTTCAGAAACAAAAACATGACCACTCTGCCTAAAGAGAGATTCAGCATCTTGTAGCTCTTTTGTAAGTTCTGCCAAACTATACAACCTTTTGTTCATGTTGTAATTAAGGCAGAAATTGTCAAAACTTTTAGGCAGAGTCCCGAGAATGATATCGACCTGGGATTCTCCATCGATTTCAGCTCCAAAGATCTCCATCTCATTCAGATGACCCATCATCTTGAGAACATGATCCCTTACTGGTATACCCTCAGCCATTTTTGTATTCATCAAACATTTCATAGCAAACTGCCTAGCTGCTCTACTCTGATGTCCGAAGAGTTCCTTGAGGTTATACATCATGTCATAAGCTGTGGCCATGGCCTGATGCTGATGTTGCAGTACATTTGACATAGATGCCAGAATGTAACACCGCGCCATCTCATCTGCCTTTTTCCACTTCTTATAAGCCTCTTTGACCTCTTCATCAGAGTTAGCATCAGGCTTAGGTAGGCATTCCTCAACAAGTACATATTTGTACTCCTCAGCAGTCAGAACAATATCCAAATTACGTTTCCAGTCAATATAATTAGGTCCAGTAAGTTTATTTTCTTTAAGAATCACCATAAGTGGACTGAAAGAACCCATTTTTGAAATCCTGAGAATCACATAAATAAAATTATGTAGGGCAAAAAAACTTTTTGAATTAACTAAATATTGATTCCCTCAAAACAATAATAAGAAATTCACCAACACCTTGAACACCATGAATTTAGCATGCCACGATAGTGTGGACGTATACAAATTCAACTTTGTTCAAGTAGATTTTTCTTATTAATTTTACTATCATGTCAATATAACTTTATGACAAATAAAATTAATATGCTGGTCTTACTCTGGTCATACAAATAATAGCAGTGACTCCGATGGAGAGGATACCATTATTTGTATCTAAGTGTATACCATTACTTAATACTAAGTCCATTACCTTGTAATGAGTTCCTTCAGATGGAGAAGTGAACACATACTAGGTAACTTTCTACAATTATCCCTAAGGAAGTTTGTACTGGTGATCCATAATTATACTCATCCGATATGGAGGAAAGTACTAAAGCCAACACGCAAGTATACTTACATCACCTACAAACCAGTAATAGAGACCATATGATTTATACTAAATAAAAATCCTCTCCCACTTAGTTATTTAACAATGAGAGTTTTTCTACTAGTTGATATTATGTCCATGTTGTCCATTATTAATGTAGGCTTGGTTTTTCAAAAAAAATAACCACACAATAATAAACATGCATAATCAGAAAAAGCAAAATGACAAAAATAAGAGAAAATATCCAACTATTATGGTCATCTTTGCTGCTCCGTCCTCAACTATCTGAATCCAAAATTTGGCGCTGCGCAGATCTATTCGGGGTTCGACCTGTCGCACGGTCCGGGGCAGCGCCCCAATTTTTTTTTAGGTTTTGGCTGTCGATTCCTTCATCGAAAATCATATGTCTGCCTCTGGACTGCTTAAAACCAGCATCTCGTCCGGCGTCAGAAACAGCCACCACCGCCATCACGATTGATCAAAAATAATTAAAATTACATCAATCGTATGCCTTCCGAAGGAGTTCACACATAATCTAGATTGAAAAATTAAAATAATAAGCACGATCAACCCTCGTGATTTTAATTACATCCACAGCAACAACAACATCCACGACATGTCCGTGGTTTAAACAACACAATCAAAAAAATATGCATTGGACCATAATAGTTGGATCTAAGATGCCTGCAAAATCGAGTTAGAACAGATCTACATCTACCGACTATTACACAGCGCAGGTTTTATTGGACAACATGGACGTATCAATCAATACGTAGATCCAAAGTGGCTCTGATACCAATTGATGGAACTGGAGATTCCCACGACCCTTCCTTTGGTGTGCGTATTGATCGATAGAAAGTTAAACAGATCTAATACGTGTTCTAACCCTTCATAGGCGGAAACTAGGGTTCACGAATTATACCTGCGGCGGAAAGGAGATAAGTAATTCCTGGCAATCTCGAGCGAACGACCCCAAGATCTTCTGCACGTATTCCTTCCTCGAGTTGGACGTCGTGTGGGCGACGATCTCCCAACCTTTTCTTCTCCTTGGCAGCCCTCTCTTTCTCTCCTTACGTGAATCACGAATTTAGAAAAAATTTCAGATTTCTGATCAGTAATCTGGCGGCCAGAGAATAGAGGATATATATAGGGTACGATAGGGACCATGAGAAGAAATTAGGGTTAGGCCTCCTAACGGATCTGGATATCCCGTGTTCAGCCCGAACACACAATCCAGGCCCATTAACAATAGCTCGGTCCACTAATGAGCTATTGTTGCACTACCTCTCTAATCCCAAATTATGTTTGTGGGCTCCTTTTATTATATGCTCGTTTGGCTCCCCATGTTAAGATATCGTATGTCCGTCGATCAAATTATGTTACTGACAACTATATTGATTTGACATCTTTTATCCTTAAGTAGTACCGCTCAACTTTATTTGTCATGTCGGATATAATCTACCTGCAGGGTTTACATGACAATCCTTATGAGCTCCTTAAGAGGACATCATCAACCCGATGTATCGGGACATGGATTCCATTTATAATCAACAGCCCATCATACATACAATGTTATTACCCAATTCATAGAGGTTGTTGATCCATAATGAATCTCACTCTTTTATGAGTCAAAGTAATGCACACTGCATATACATGTCCGTTATTATATCCGGATTAAGAGCAAAAGCATCCATAATAACAGAGGTGTTTGTTCTCTTATGTAGTCAGTACAAAGAGAACAACCTCAAGTGGTCCTGTTCAATACACACAAAGTGTACTAGTGTAAACCTATAGTCAAGATAGACTAATATCAGATTATACTACAACCTTTCCAATAGATTGTCCAAGTCCATCTAGGTTGTGAACTATTTATATACTCCATAGGAAACTGATAATATGATCTTCTGTGTGACACCGCACACCATATTATCTACAATATAGAATATCAGACATTTGCATTAACACTTGCAACAAATACAATATGCAAACATTTGCCCATATGATTCTTATTCAAAATTTAAGGAAATAAGGTTACTACAAAAGTGATGCTTTTAGTATATGACCCTAACAAATTATTCCTAAGAAACAAACTCAACAACCTCAAGAACCGGTAATATTAAGATGGTCCACCAGAGAAAGGAGAAATATAATTTTAGATAATATTGTCATATTTCTCTAGGAACGTGAGGAAGACTGTGGATACTGGAAGATGATCTAATCAACTTTCGTCAGGCCATGGAAAGTTCCAGTTCTCAAAGTAGATTGTTACAATAAATAAGGAGTATAAGTTCATGCAAGACAATAAAGTTTAAGAACTTGTCCCATTACCAAAAGGTATGAAATCTATTGGTTGCAAATGGACATTTAGAACCAAGAAGGATTCGAAGGGCCATGTGGAGAAGTATAAAGTATGTCTTGTAACTAGTGACTTTACTCAAAATTTTGGGATTGATTTTACAGAGTTTTTCTCTTCGGTATCATTGAAAAACTGCTTTAAAACAATCATAGCACATGTTGCACATTTTGATCTTGAGTTACATCAAATGGATGTCAAAATGACGTTTCTCAATTGTAACATTGACGAAACTATTTATATGGTACAGCCAGAAAACTTTGTGTCGAAAGATCCAAATAATATGGTTTGCAAATTGACAAAATTCATTTATGGACTCAAGCAAGCTTCTCGTCAGTGGTACTATAAATTTCACCAAGTTGTTACCTCGTTTGGTTTTGAGGTTAACGTTGTTGAAGATTGTGTGTATCACAAATTCAGTGGGAGTAAATTTTTTTGTTTTGTTTTGTATGTTGATGATATACTGCTTGCCACAAATGATATAGGCATATTGCATGACACTAAGAAATTTCTATCAAATAACTTTGAGATGAAAGATCTTGGTGACGCCTCTTTTGTATTAGGAATTCAAATACACCGAGATCGTTCTCGAGGTATTCTTGGATTATCACAAAAGAGCTATATCGATAAAGTGCTTAAAAGATTTGGCATGCACGAATGCAAACCAGGTGACACCCCAGTCGCTAAAGGAGACAAGTTCAGTCTCAATCAGTGCCCTAAGAATAGCCTTGAAATTAAGAAAATACAATAGATTTTTCCTTTATGATCAGTTGTAGGGAGTCTAATGTGTCACGCCCCAGAACCAAAATACTGGAGAACGGGGGAATGACTCAGCCAGCTACGTATTACGGGTAGAGGAATATCGTATAATACGATCAATGCTGTCTAAAAGACGAGGGGGTGCATACTACATGAAAGTCTCACTATGGTCGCTTCACATCTATTGTCTCAATCATTCAAATAAGAAACAGTAATAGAGAACATGTAAGATAAAGCAGTAAGGCGTCCCAAACGCTCAGTTAAAATGTTCTTGATATCTGGCTTTACAAAACATAGCCGATGATGAAGCAAGGTATATACAATTGTTTATCAGCTGCAGCCTGACTTAGTTACAATTATGTAAAAGTAAGTACAAGATGATCCGACCAACATGTCGGTGCCAAACGGCAAAGTATAAAGTAATTAATAAGACGAACGGGGAAGTAAGGAACCCACTCGAGTCCTCCTGCGATCATTCCTCTAGTATTGACCATCTTGGAGGTGGAAGTAAGCTGAGTGCTCGGGAACCGGCTCTAAATCTGGCCATGCAAAACCAGAGAGGTTAGACCTCTAATAGCAAGTACCCCAAGGAAGCACGATATGAGGAATTAGAGCCAGTAATAAGAAATATGATAAATAGATCTTTGCTAGCTACTGGGATTCACATAATCATCACGACACTTCGAACCAACCTCCCAACCAAACAAGGACAGAAGTTGGCACGTCATGTCCTGACATTCTGATCATCTCAGTTAGTTAACAGAGTAAGTACAGTACACAAACAAGTCAACTTAAACGGCCATGCAGCTACTACGGCTTGCTACTGTGAGTTCCAAGTTATCCTGGAATTATGCAATAAGGATTCCTCAGTTCTTACTATGTGCAAGCAAGGCTAGTCTACCCAATCAATCAATTGCGCCAATCATGAATTAGACGAGTCCCAGTGGTACGCCCCATCATCAATATACAATATACAATAATATAAGCAGATACCGCTCCCTGCCCGTGTGGCAGATTTGCAGTATATGTGGGAACCAGCCGGCCTATCGGGTACTAATAGTCCCAAAGAGGGTTGCCATGTAAGAACTCGGGAATCCATTCTCTCCATGCAATTATTATTTTATTTAACTTAGTAGCCTCTATGTTAAGTGAAATTCCATGCCGCGGATCATGGTCATTCAGAATGAGTACTTTCGTACAAAGTACGATATGCCCAACTCTACAACGATACCCGTGCAGTTAGGTTGTAGGTCTTACATAGCGTAATGCAACAATTAAAAATAACCACAGAATAATCATACCTTGACCATAAAGTACACATGCTGCTTTTGTAAAATAAATAAATAAATTATAGCCTGCATGTATCTATATGCCAATATTCGGGATTGGCCAATCGATTGCAATAGTTCATAGTTAATATGAACGTGTCTCATTCATTAAATTTAAATAAGACGACTAGCCAGTCTCTTAGTTCCAATTAGGAATGCATGATCAATTATTAGTCAAGGTCACAATCAATATCAATCAATGTCAATTCGGGACAAGAATCAGTCAAAAGGCATCATGGGCTAGAGTTTATGCGGCCGGGAAATTATAGAAGTTCATGCGGCTGAGAATCAATTCTCATGCGGCTGAGAATGCATATGTGGTCAGGATCTCATGCGGCCAGGAAGTACCATGCGGCTGCGAAAAATCATGCGGCTACGGAAATTCATGCGGCCACGGAAGTTCATGCGGCCACGAAAATTCATGCGGCCACGGAAGTTCATGCGGCTACGAAAATTCATGCGGCCACGGAAGTTCGTGCGGCCACGAAAATTTATGCGGCCACGGAAGTTCATGCGGCCACGGAAGTTCATGCGGCTACGAAAATTCATGCGGCTAAGCACTGTTCTTCTTCTCCAATTTTCGAGAAGAAGAACCATGAAGCCATTGCTTCTAAGCTCCATAAATCCTTCATTCCAAGCCCAAATTCGGACTTCCATAGGTCAAAATAGGGTAGAACGAAATTCTCTGCAACATGGAACCATCAAAACTTAAAAATAACAAGGTTAAGTAGATCAAAAATCAAGAAATCCAAAAATACAATAAACATAGATCTACATGAATTTAGCCATAGAAATTGAAAATGCTAAGTATTAAAGTATCTAAGAATCTTGAGAGGAAGACAATGGAACAACAAAAATGGAGATCCATCAAGAAGTAAGTTGGCACTTGCCTATGCGGCTGGGTAGGTGGGGGAGAGTTTATGAGGAAGAAGAAGAGTAATGGTGAAGTAATTAAGAGAGAGAAAGGGAATGGGGCTTTAAATGAAGGAGTGGTGGTAGGTGGGGAGTTGGGTTCATGTTGAACCATACAAGGCCGAAAAATAAACCAACTCGGGCCGAACCAAAAAGCAAAACAGAAAGTAAAATGCAGAAAGTAAAATGCAGAAAAATAATTAGCGAGAAATTAAAGGAATTTTAATACGGAACAATACCTAATAAATATTAAATAAATACATTCCAGCAGTACATGTATTTAAAATACGTATTATGGGAACGGGAAGTAACATAATGTATGCTCAAGTATGTACGCGTCAGGATATTGCGTACATATTAGGATGTTAGGCAGATACTTAAGCAAATATGGATGGAGCATTGGATAGCAGCCAAACTACTTAAGTAATTAATAGAGAACAAGAAATTATATGCTCTTTGTAGGAGATCGGATAATTCTGGAGATCATAAGGTATTCCGACTCCGATTTTGTTGGATGCCAACACAGTAGGAGATCCACATCAGGTTATGCTGACTAATGGAGATATATTTTGGATGAGTATCAAACATGCACTCATAATTTCTTCCACCATGGCAGCAAGGTTTATAACATGCTGTGGAGCATCTATGCAGGGAATATGGTTACGAAATTTTGTCACAAGGCTGCGCCTACAGTACGGTGTTGAAAGACCACTTAAATTATGGTGTGACAATAAATCAGCAGTAATGTATTCCAATAACAACAAAAACTTGTATAAGTCAAGGATATTGACATAAAGCTTCTAGTTGTGAAAGAAAAAAAAATTCAAAATAGTTAAAGTGTCTATATAGCACATTATGACAAACTCCATTTTAGCGGATCCGCTCACAAAAGCATTTTCACCCAGGATCTTTCATGAGCATACTACTCATATGGGTGTTATCTCAATTAAGTATATAGCAATATAGTGGGAGTTTGTGTAACACCCCAGTCCCAAAATACGTAGGACTAGGATACGTATACATGTCAGCTACGCATCGAGAGGACTCCAGCCCAGCTCGAATACATATAAGCTGTCTGGTTATTCTAGATTAACTATATCTCAATCTACATAATAATGATAAATATGACGAATCAAGTGCAGTAAGGCTGATCAGGCCATGATACACTGATTCTAGATTAGATACATATGTTAGAGTGGATCCCCAATAACACATTTATCATGAACAAGCTAGAAGAAAATAGAAGCTTGTACAAGACTAGGCTATAATGTAGCAAGAATCAAATATAGGACAAAATCGAAATACGGAAGATATGATAATAACACACTATGTATACCTGAAGTCTCGGTGTAGCAAACATCATCCATCAGTGTACCGTGCCATCAACTAATACCTGAAGAGATCACCAGGTCCTCAGAGGACTAGCAAGACACATAATATACATGCCTATTGTAACAGTTTTAACATGCAAGGAAGGATAGAAAATAGTACAAGAAATAAAGACTGCAGAGTAGTACAAGAATAAAATATAAGAAAATGGTATGTCGTCGAGAATCGTGCTGATAAACATGACTAAGTTAAATCGGAGTAAACCGCAGCTCAGTGGGGACTCACGATCCTATAGATCACAGCTCAGTGGGGGCTCACAACCTATAGTAGGTCTCTATCGCAGCTCAGTGGGGGCTCACAACAGAGAGTAGTCAAGTATAGTCATCGTCTATCACAAGGTCCTCGTCTAGAACTACGAGTCAAGTCAAGTCAAGATGTCAACAAGTCAAGTCCATCTCAATCATGTCAGAGGGACACGACAGAGGTTAAGCAAAACTATCACTAGACATGAACACGATAGAAAATATATGGCTAGTAACAAGAGAAAAGAAAGAGTAATAATCTACGTGCACGTAAAACTAGAAAGTATCCATGATATGAAGCGAAAGAGAAATAGATACCAAGTGAGACACAAAAGAATAGCAGCATAGAATAGCATGTAAGTACTGTAAATTTTGGCAAGGTGTACTTGCCTGAGGGTTGCACGAAGAACCAATAATATATCGCCAATTAACAAGTCAAAAAGTCCAAGTCTCACAACTGCCTCCAAAAGCTGTAATAAAAGTTACCATCATTTTCAGATTAGTCAAATTAGCTAGGATTGCCTGTCCTTAAGTCCAATTCTGGACACAGGGGCAAAACGATAATTTTGGGTTAAAACAGTATCCGTCGTTGGACCCGCTTTGCACCGAAAAGTGTGCCAGAGTCAATGGTCTCTAAAGTTGTCAAACTACATGTCTACGAATTTGTTTTGATGACACGAACCCAACGGTATGTCCAATTTTGGATTCCGATGAGCCGTGCACGAAATCGCCCGTTGAGTTGGACCGTAGGGCCCGCAAAACGGCGATCCGATCAACAGTCTCAGAATCGGACCAAACTTGGCATACAGGACCGAAAAAAATGATACAGTCATGTTGGCACAAGTTTCGTCTCGATCTGACGAGCGTGCACAAAGTAATTGGAAAATTTGCACAGAGGCCGATACGGTAAATTTCGACGGATACGCATCAAATTCGTCGCGCACATGCAACCAATTTAAATTCCGTCAAAGCCCACACGACCATAAAGCCGTTACGCACCTTTCGGTGCCTTCGGTTCGCGACCACGTCGCCCGGATTGGCGGGACGTACGTTGTATCGGAGATTTTTATAATTTTTTAAACTATTTTGAAACCGATTTTTCTTCGTTTTGGAAAACAGATTACTCGGCACATAAGCGATGAATTCAGAAACTAAAAAATAGATTCTGAAGCCCTATAGGTTGCCTAAAATACTGGTTAGATAGATTTTGAAAATTCCTATTAATCTTCCTAAAATTACTCTTCCAAATTGGTGTGGTCCCAGCTTTTGGTACTATTTCCTTGTGTCAGAAACTAAAATTTTTTTCTAGGTTTTGGCCTCGATTATACAGGGTCATTGGCACGATTTGACCTAAATTAGGTAATAGGATTTGTAGGTGGTTAAGTTGTGATTCAAATGGGCCAACTAGTTCGAATTTCCATCGTGAGATGGGGGAGAACCATACCTCTGAAATCAGGATCGGGGACTGTTGCCTCTGCCGATGCTCTGTTGCGCGCTGCTGCTATCCGCGCGGCTGTGTGGTGGTCCGGCGACCCCACGACGGTGCAGGTGGCCAAGGAAGTTCGCATGGGAGAGGGAAGAATAGCTGGGGATGCACGAACTCAAATGGTTTGAGTTTGTTCAGTCGATTTCTGTTTATATTGATTTTATATATCGATATTGAGTTCAAGATTCAACTAGATTTTTCCAAGAATTTAAACCAAGATTTTGGCTGAATTCAATCCAATCTGGGAGAGAATTGGATTAGCTTTGCATAGAAGAAAATTTGGTTTAAAATGGTCTAGGTTTGATCGATTTCTGTAATCGAATTTTCTCCAAAAGAGAACATAGCCACTCGGCCAAACCCAGTTGGAGCATATCACGAGATTTTGTAAATCTCGTGATAATTTGAATCCTAGTTCTCTTTCTTATTTCTTGATTATATATATGTATATATACATATATATATTCACACACAAATGATAACCACATAAAATATTCATAGAAATATAAAAAAAACATTTATAACATATGTATATATTCATAATTTCTATTTACTAAAATATACAAATTCTATTCCAAATTATAATTCACATAAAAATATATTCTTTTAGTTATATATATATTTATATATATAAACCTAGTATATATAGTAGTCAAAGTATATTTCTATATACACATGCACTCCCATAAATTCTAAAATCTTCTTGGCAATTATCATCACAATATCACAATAATAATACTAATATTAAATATCCTTTATATTTTATATACATATATGCATCAAATATTTAGAAAATATTTTACTTAGCCCAATAACATAAGGTACGAAACGTATACGTATACAATAATATACACCTATATGGACGTATCTCGACTCACTACATGCCTACATGGGCTTGGTTTGGTCCGGTCTGGTTTGGTCCAACCGGTCATCAAAAAAATCAATATATTAAATAATATCTAATTGAATTGATTTAAATGGGTCAACTCGCAACTTGGCCTGGTTTTTCTAGTTCGAACATTACCATGGCTAGGCTTCCCCTAGCATGGATAGTACACTAGTCAAGGCACACTGCTACCTCTTTCGTACCAAAGTTCATGGTCATCTTGCACTCTAAACTTACCCATGACTAAAATATTAGGCTATTATATATATATATATATATATATATATATATATATATATATATATATATATATATATATATATATATATATATATATATACAAAATTATATTTAAATCTAATTGACTGTATAACATCCCAAAATAAATCCATAATAATTATACTGTCATGGAAACCCTAACATGGCTTCCTACCAGGTGGGGTTGGCTAGGTTAGGATCCAAATGTATTTCCTAATCAAATCGAACTCTAAGAGTCAATCAATAAGTCACTCGTGCCATTCGCAAATAAATAGCACATGGGAACTTGATTGAGTGGCACACCCTTGGCATGTGTGTCGTCAACTCAAAATGGGTCAAAACTATTTATTGATTCAACTGGTTTTGATTGATGTCGAGTCATGCACTCAAGTTGGAAGTTCGGTCTAGAATTACGGTAAATACTCAAATGACCTAAATTGACCCAAAATTGTGCGAAGCCAAAAGAATGCTAGGGGACAAGTTTGGATGGGACATGATATACTAAATTGAAGGTCATCCTGTCTACTACAAAACTTATGAAGGACGTTTCAAGAGATGGGCAAGTCTTATGCTCCAAAAATCAAAGACACGGAAAAGTACATCTATAATTATAATTAATAAGCAAATACAATACAATAAATATACAATCATCTAATCGTATAAAATAAATAAAAAAAATCCCCGAAAATCAGGGTCTTTATAATCTACCCACCTTAAAAGAATTTCGTCCTCGAAATTAAAATAAGGCTCACTAACAAAGAACCGTGCTAGGGTAACTATGAATAGTTTAATGGATACGCTAGGTCTCTACGGGGTCGCCTAATAAGTCAAGTAATAATCAAGTCTAAATAATTTGGATTTGTAACCTCTATATCGTAAAACTATAAATAGTTATGTCTAGTGGCTCTTCATGGTACCAGCGGTCTTGCAAAGATCACGTTGAAGACGTGATCCTCCTTACCATACTATTATTACAATTATATGAGTCTTCTAACCAAGATAAGTGGTACCTACTAATCCGCCTACTCCTCACTTTAACTAACAAGGTATAATAGTAAATGGGTTAGGTTAGTCTATGCTTAGGTTCTTCTTTTAGAGGGTCAGTCTCCGTACTAAAACTAGCACTCTATTCTTGATCTAGCGACTACCATAAGAGCATAACCTAGCATGATCATATATTTAGTTCTATACTGAGGACGTCTACCCACCTTTGGTTAAACTACCTCATCAAATACTTGATGTTCTATGACGTATGGCTCCTCTAATCCCCATTATCTATCAAGCAATCATAATACAATAAGCAGACTAACTTACACTATAACCTAAGAATTTCTGATAAATCCTATATAGCACGATTATTCGTCACTCCGAAATTGGAAGGGACGAGAAGCAATGATACGAGAAAGCAAAGGAAGAGTAATCGAGAGCAAATACGAAGTTCAAGGGCGGTAGAGAAATTTCTAAAAGAATTGTCAAGGCAGTTGTGGATTGAGATTCCTAAGGATTTAAATCAGGTCGTAGGCCCGCTCGGTACAGTAACGTAACCGAAATGGCTAACTCGACCTGCATGGGCCACCACAAAAATATGTAACGCCCCAATCCCAAAATACGTAGGACTAGGATACGTATACATGCCAGCTACGCATCGAAAGGACTCCAGCCCAGCTCGAATACGTATAAGCTATCTGGTTATTCTAGATTAACTATATCTCAATCCACATAATAATGATAAATATGACGAATCATGTGCAGTAAGGCTGATCAGGCCATGATACACAGATTCTAGATTAGATAAATATGTTAGAGTGGATCCCCAATAACACATTTATCATGAACAAGCTAGAAGAAAATAGAAGCTTGTACAAGACTAGACTATAATATAGCAAGAATCAAATATAGGACAAAATTGAAATACAGAAGATATGATAATAACACACTATGTATACCTGAAGTCTTGGTGTAGCAAACATCATCCATCAGTGTACCGTGCCATTAACTAATACCTGGAAAGATCACCAGGTCCTCAGAGGACTAGCAAGACACATAATATACATGCCTACTGTAACAGTTTTAACATGCAAGGAAGGATAGGAAATAGTACAAGAAATAAAGACTACAGAGTAGTACAAGAATAAAATACAAGAAAATGGTATGTCGTCGAGAATCGTGCTGATAAACATGACTAAGTTAAATCAGAGTAAACCGCAGCTCAGTGGGGACTCGCGGTCCTATAGATCACAGCTCAGTGGGGGCTCACAACCTATAGTAGGTCTCTATCGCAGCTCAGTGGGGGCTCACAACAGAGAGTAGTCAAGTATAGTCATCATCTATCACAAGGTCCTTGCCTAGAACTACGAGTCAAGTTAAGTCAAGATGTCAACAAGTCAAGTCTATCTCAATCATGTCAGAGGGACACGACAGAGGTTAAGCAAAACTATCACTAGACATGAACACGATAGAAAATATATGGCTAGTAACAAGAGAAAAGAAAGAGTAATAATCTACGTGCACGTAAAACTAGAAAGTATCTATGATATGAAGCGAAAGAGAAATAGATACCAAGTGAGACACTGTCACGACCCACACCCGCTTTTCGGACGCGAGTTCGTGAGCAAGCCAGCTACGTATCGAGCGGACCCCAGCCCGACTCGAGTACGTATAAGCTATCAAGGTCATGGGTATCATGTCTAATCTAAACTATATCTCAATCCACATGAATCACATAAAACAAGAATGAACAAGTATGGGTCATGGTCTGCAGCCCATTAGCATATTGTTCGATTAGACTCCAAGAATGATATGAGTCTATAAATAAGCAGAGTATATCATGGTACTGAATATAAAGCACGAAAAGATAATAAAGAAATATCACAAGCAAATACCTGTATCAAACATCGTAATCCTCTACCATCCTGCTCTGCTAACTAACTCCATGCAGTCGCTAAACCTGAAGAGATCATCAGGTCCTCAGAGGACTAGCAAGATACATAAAATCGAGCCTTTCTAACAGTTTATTATGCATGGAGAAAAATACAGGATAAACAAGTAAAACTGAGTAATGAATAAGCACGAATCTATACACTGTCAACACGAAAATGAACTGCTGAACAAGGACTAGAGAACTCATGTCAAGATGTCAACGGATAACCGAAACGAATACTCAAACCCTCGTTCCTAGTGTGGACTCGCAGGTTTGAACAACTACTAATCCTCGTCCCTAGTGTGGACTCGCAGATTAGCATCACCCTCGTCCCTAGTGTGGACTCGCAGGCTAGCATCTACTACTAACCCTCGTCCCTAGTGTGGACTCGCAGGCTAGCATCACCCTCGTCCCTAGTATGGACTCGCAGGCATAAATCCTATACTACTAACCCTCGTCCCTAATGTGGACTCGCAGGCTAGCATCTACTACTAACCCTCGTCCCTAGTGTGGACTCGCAGGCTAGCATCACCCTCGTCCCTAGTGTGGACTCGCAGGCGTAAATCCTATACTACTAACCCTCGTCCCTAATGTGGACTCGCAGGTTAGCTTCAAGGTTCAAGACACGAAGGCACGACTCAATCAAGGCACGACCAATAAGACACAAGGCTAACTGTGAACACGGTCTACAAATCAATGGTACCAACATATGAACAGGATATGAAAGATACATATCAATAATATGAGAAAACTGGATAATAAATAAGACAGTGCATGTAAATAAAGCTGTGTAGAAAGGCAAGGTATACTTGCCTGTGGTCCTGAGCTGCTGTCACTGTTTACAACCCGTATGGAAATCCAAGTAGCCTGTTTTGAATATATATGAGATCAATATATGATTTTAAATATCAAGCCAACTCTAATTATTTCTATTAGGCCCTTAATTTGGTACTTCTATTTCTTGACATTATCTACTTATCTATTTTAGTAGACTAACCCATATTGTGAATTACCAAGTCAGTAAGTGCTTCAAATGTAGAGTTACCTATCTGCTAGGTCTTTGCGTCTTAACCATGTTTGATTTCTCTAACTAGATAGGTTGGCTTGCTTGTGATTGAAACTACAGTTACAATTTTCTACTGTCTTGATGCTCTCTTTTACTATTACTATTGGTACTGCCTCACAATCAAAAGTACGATCAATTACGGATACCATAGTATATACCATCATCTATCCGAAATCTAGATTATATAGCATATAGTATGAATGCAATTTAGTGAAAGGTTTGGGCCATTTTACTGATACAATGCTAATTCTCCAAGACATGACTCATGTTTGGTCACATATATAATTCCAATACCAGAATCCTCAAGATGCAAAGGCATAATAAGCACGCAATAATTAGAGGTACTATATTTCCTGTATTAACATTTCCTACTAATATATCACGTTGCAATTTCTTGTTTCCCTAACTTGCTAATAATAATCTGGACCAAGCATACTATCGCCTACAAATAATCTAAAAAAAACTGTAGGCAGAGCAACTAGAAGGAATGTTCTGGTGGTTGTCATTAAATATTAGCAAAGATTTTGCATGGACATACCCTTAAAGAAGCAAACACTGTAGCAATACGAGTGGCCATTGTCTCTAAACAGACATTATATTTACGAGGATTTTTTGCATTGTCCCCAAATAATTCCTCTAAATCCCTCTCATGATCGGTAACAAAGCCCTGACTATCCATGGCAAAGTACTCCAAGTTCATCTCACTCAATGCACCTATGCGAGGCAAAACACTAGTGTCACTCCTGATCAGACCCACCAATTCTTTAGATACAGGTGAACTAAGGAATACATGAGCCTTTCTGTACAAAGGGCTTTTTCCTGACATGTCAGAAAGGAACATAACAACATTTTATTTTAATGGTTGGATAAAGAATATAGCATCCATAGATGTCATTGGCTGCCTTCTTTAAATATAGTTAAACATGCTTTGATTTTAAGACACATGAAGAACAGAGCAGTTTTCAGTAATACAAAACAACTTCACTACATGACTTGTATTCATTTTCAAGGAGTGAAAGATAACACATAAACCCTCAAAACTAAAGGAACATATGTTTGACTGAATGTTAATATTCGAAAAGACTAAACTCAAGTTGAAAGTGGACTGATACATCAGTGGGCATATCTCACCCCTGTAATTACTCCTCTTCTCTGATCCAAGTACTGCCTATCTCCTAGGTGAAAAGGTGTAAGGTCCATTTACTAATGACTGCACTCTCTTCAAATAGCAGGGTAAGCAGGTGTCCTCTTGATACTGGCATCCTGTGATGTTCAGTCCTCCCCTACGAATTCCTACTGATTTGAGGTTTTACTGAAATCTCTGATACCTTACCTAGTCTCTGTGATACTTGCAGGCCCCTCCATCCACATAGGAGATTTCCTGGAACTCATCTTACGCCTCATGACTGGTACATCAGTCGAATGACAAGTCCATCGACTGATATACTTGGATAATGACGAACATATCAGTCTAAGTTTTCCCCCAATCCTTGTCAACTGCTATAAATCTACTCTACCTTCCTTTAGATAACAGAGCATCCCATTGTGTTTTCACACGGTTTGATATACTCACTTCTATCCTATAAACCACAATTACCATTCTCCGGACTTCTGTAGTTAATAGTCAACAACTATAGTAGCCTACTTGCTATGAGTCCTCAAAGAACTTCCATGAAAATACACAGGTTCCTATGGACCCTGTTACAAACTCTACCTCTGATACTGTTATGTCATCTTAATGACTGATACCCATATATTCGACTAAGCGATTTCGATATCAGGTATCAAATCGGATACCAATCATCTATCCCCGATACTCGAAGCTATACTCTATTTCCTATCATTCAAAACATCCATCTCATTGCTTCTGTACAAGCACACATCTATTTCCTGGCTCCTATCTCCCTACAACCCGACTACCCATATGCAATTAACCAACTGCCACCAGGTTTCCATTGGAGTTGTCTAGGTGATGGGGTACGTGTGATTTGCTGAACTACAGGGGCGACTACTCTGTTCTCAACATACTCCGGAATCTCTCCTGTTACCTACTATACCTCTGTTGCAGTAGGTAGTTCATGTCTCCGGACTCCTATTACACTGTTACATGCTATGTCTAAGGAATAATGCAAGGAAGGTTTATAAGGAATAACGACTCGATGTACCCCTGATATCCTGGGCTTATTGCAATGCCTAAAGTGCTTACTTTATACTGTAATCTCAGGCCTATAGCAGTAATCCTAGCTTGCCTATGTGTAGAGCTCGTGCTTGGTACTACCTGTGTATAACCATGCTAATAAGGAAAAATAGCAAACATATGGTGCTTCCTATTTAGGGAGGAGGTTTTGTGATCTTACCTCGATGAGAAGTCCTGCGGATTTGGTGATGGTGTACTGCTGGTCTCGGGATGGAAGTTAGGGCTTTGCAAAGATTAAGAAATTCTCTTAGGGTTCGTAGGAGGAAGGTCGGCTGTCTCCTCCTCTATTTATATAGGGATTTTGATTAGAATAGAGAGGGGAAAGAGATAGAGTAGATTCGAATTTGAATCGAATTTTGTGTAGTCTCTGATCCTGGTGATGGATCGTAGCAGGAACCTTTGGGATTTGAATTGAGGATTCAAATACGGAGCTATCCCCTGAGTTCGTTTAAAAACTGAATTTGAATTGGTGCTTTTGCACCAAGGTCCCTGATATAGTTGTTTTTGTAGAACAACCCAATTTCTATTTGTGTTTTACATATCACCCCTCCTTACTATGTGGCCTTCACAAATCATAATGACAATTAATAATAATATTAATAATACTAATTCTTGATAATAAAATAACCAAAAAAATTGGGTCAAAGGCTCACAGACACAAAAGAATAGCAGTATAGAATAGCATGTAAGTACTATAAAGTTTGGCAATGTGTACTTGCCTGAGGGTTGCAGGAGAACCAACAATATATCGCCAATTAACAAGTCAAAAAGTCCAAGTCTCACAACTGCCTCCAGAAGCTGTAATAAACGTTACCATCATTTCCAGATTAGTCAAATTAGCTAGAATTGCATGTCCTTAAGTCCAATTCTGGACACAGGAGTAAAACGGTAATTTCGGGTTAAAACAGTATCCGTCGTTGGACCCGCTTTGCACCGAAAAGCATGCTAGAGTCAATGGTCTCTAAAGTCATCAAACTACATGTCTACAGATTTGTTTTGATGACACAAACCCAACGGTATGTCCAATTTTGGATTCCGATGAGCCGTGCACGAAATCGCCCGTTGAGTTGGACCGTGGGGCCCGCAAAATGGCGATCCGATCAACAGTCTCAGAATCGGACCAAACTTGGCATACAGGACCAGAAAAATGATACGGTCATGTTGGCACAAGTTTCGTCTCGATCTGACGAGCGTGCACAAAGTAATTGGAAAATTTGCACAGAGGCCGATACGGTAAATTTCGACGGATACGCATCAAATTCATCGCGCACACGCAACCAATTTAAATTCCGTCAAAGCCCACACGGCCACGAAGCCGTTATGCACCTTTTGATGCCTTCGGTTCGCGACCACGTCGCCCGGATTGGCAGGACGCACGTTGTATCGGAGATTTTTATAATTTTTTAAACTATTTTGAAACCGATTTTTCTTCGTTTTGGAAAACAGATTACTCGGCACATAAGCGATGAATTCAGAAACTACAAAATAGATTCTGAAGCCCTATAGGTTGCCTAAAATACTGGTTAGATAGATTTTGAAAATTCCTAATAATCTTCCTAGAATTCCTCTTCCAAATTGGTGTGGTCCCAGCTTTTGGTACTGTTTCCTTGTGTCAGAAACTAAATTTTTTTTTCTAGGTTTTGGCATCGATTATACAGGGTCATTGGCACGGTTTGATCTAAATTAGGTAATAGGATTTGTAGGTGGTTAAGTTGTGATTCAAATGGGCTAACTAGTTCGAATTTCCATCGTGAGATGGGGGAGAACCATACCTCTGAAATCAGGATCGGGGACTGTTGCCTCTGCCGATGCTCTGTTGCGCGCTGCTGCTGTCCGCGCGGCTGTGCGGTGGTCCGGCGACCCCACGACGGTGCAGGTGGCCAAGGAAGTTCGTAGAGGAGAGGGGAGAATAGCTGGGGATGCACGAACTCAAATGGTTTGAGTTTGCTCGGTCGATTTCTGTTTATATCGATTTTATATATCGATATTGAGTTCAAGATTCAATTAGATTTTTCCAAGAATTTAAACCAAGATTTTGGTTGAATTCAATCCAATCTGGGAGAGAATTGGATTAGCTTTGCATAGAAGAATTTTTGGTTTAAAATGATCTAGGTTTGATCGATTTCTGTAATCGAATTTTCTCCAAAAGAGAACATAGCCGCTCGGCCAAACCCAGTTGGAGCATATCACGAGATTTTGTAAATCTCGTGATAATTTGAATTCTAGTTCTCTTTCTTATTTCTTGATTATATATATGTATATATATATATATTTTTATATGTATATATATATATATATATATATATATATATATATATATATATATATATATATACATATATATATATATATATATATATATATATATATATATATATATATATTCATAATTTCTATTTACTAAAATATACAAATTTTATTCCAAATTATAATTCACATAAAAATATATTCTTTTAGTTATATATATATTTATATATATAAACCTAGTATATATAGTAGTCAAAGTACATTTCTATATACACATGCACTCCCATAAATTCTAAAATCTTCTTGGCAATTATCATCACAATATCACAATAATAATACTAATATTAAATATCCTTTATATTTTATATACATATATGCATCAAATATTTAGAAAATATTTTACTTAGCCCAATAACATAAGGTACGAAACGTATACGTATACAATAATATACACCTATATGGACGTCTCTCGACTCACTACATGCCTACATGGGCTTGGTTTGGTCCGGGCTGGTTTGGTCCAACCGGTCATCAAAAAAATCAATATATTAAATAATATCTAATTGAATTGATTTAAATGGGTCAACTCGCAACTTGGCCTGGTTTTCCTAGTTCGAACATCACCATGGCTAGGCTTCCCCTAGCATGGCTAGTACACTAGTCAAGGCACACTGCTACCTCTTTCGTACCAAAGTTCATGGTCATCTTGCACTCTAAACTTACCCATGACTAAAATATTAGGCTATTATATATATATATATATATATATATATATATATATATATATATATATATATATATATATATATATATATATATATATATATATATATATACAAAATTATATTTAAATCTAATTGACTGTATAACATCCCAAAATAAATCCATAATAATTATACTGTCATGGAAACCCTAACATGGCTTCCTACCAGGTGGGGTTGGCTAGGTTAGGGTCCAAATGTATTTCCTAATTAAATCGAACTCTAAGAGTCAACCAATAAGTCACTCGTGCCATTCGCAAATAAATAGCACATGGGAACTCGATTGAGTGGCACACCCTTGGCATGTGTGCCGTCAACTCAAAGTGGGTCAAAACCATATATTGATTCAACTGGTTTTGATTGATGTCGAGTCATGCACTCAAGTTGGAAGTTCGGTCTAGAATTACGGTAAATACTCAAATGACCTAAATTGACCCAAAATTGTGTGAAGCCAAAAGAATGCTAGGGGACAAGTTTGGATGGGACATGATATACTAAATTGAAGTTCATCCTGTCTACTACAAAACTTATGAAGGACGTTTCGAGAGATGGACAAGTCTTATGCTCCAAGAATCAAAGACACGGAAAAGTACATCTATAATTATAATTAATAAGAAAATACAATACAATAAATATACAATCATCTAATTGTATAAAATAAATAAAAAAATCCCCAAAAATCAGGGTCTTTACAGTTTGTATTTTATGTATTTGGGTGCTATTTGGTTTTGGACACATTTATGTAATAAAGTAATTTGGATATTTATCTGATCAGATATATGGAAATTCAGTTCATTCTGTTTTTATTATGTTAAAGTATTGATCTCATTAAATTTAAGGATGACCAGTTGGAAATGGACATGTATTGATCACATTGCGTGTAATTTCCATGCTACACATCCATGATTGATATATGTCGTTTAGCTATATTGGTATATGTGACCATTGATGGTTTAGTCACGCTATATGTGACGAAGGCTGCTTTGATCCTATGCTGATATGGTTAATGGACGAGATTGTCCGGATATACCCTAAGGATTAAGATAGCAATTTATGAGCTCACTAAGGTTAACACAATTATAAGGTTACATATGTGGCCCAGTGGGAGATTGTTGGAATTATTCAATAATTAAGGGGCCACACATGTAAAATTAATTGTGTTTAGGCTATCTAAATAATTAAGCCAAATTAAAGTGGTCTATTTGAAAATTGGCTTAAGGGTATAATTGTCATGGAATTAATGTGTAGTTACCGGAGATAATTCTAATTTGATGAGGGGCCAAATTAGAAATGTCAAAACATATAAATATATGTATTCATTAGGGTTATGGTCCCCAACTTATACGGCCACCAAAATAGAGGTTTTCTCTTTTTTTCTTCTGCATCCCCATCAACAGAAAGAGAGGGACAAAGGATTCAAATTCTTCTTTGTTATTAAGGGTCGTACCAAGTTAGAAGATCGAACCCCATAAAAAGGACGACCACTTCAAGATCCATCAAGCCTAGCAATGGATTCAGGTACGCTTCCGTAATTTATTTTTTGGTCTTTATCTCATGAATCGACAGGGCACAATAAAATTTCTAACAAGTGGTATTAGAGCCTTCCTGTTTGTTTTATGAGGTTGAAGTTTTAGAATCAATTTTTTGTTATTGTTCAGAAATCATAGATCCTTCATTCTAATTTTAATTTAGGGTTCCAATGGTTCACAAAATAATATTATGATACACGAATATTAGATCTACAGTTTCTCAATAACTGATTTCTTGATACACAAATAAATTTTGTTCCGGCCAGATCATGCTGTAGAGATCCACCCGAGGGAGACGAGGCCGAGGCTGGTCGCCGCAGAGTACGAAGATGGGGAGCTTGTAGACATGGTGCCGAAGGGGTTCGACTACGATAATCGAGATCGATACCTACTGTGCAGGCAAAGGCGAGGGGATGGCCACATGCGGAAGAGAGATGTCCGGTCCGACGGGGGAGGATGCTCGCGGCAAGGTGAGGGGGGAGTCGTTGGCGCGGGGGCAGTTGTGCGCGAGGGGGGACGTCGTAGGAGATGGAGAGGTCGCCGATCCGGCGGGGGAGGAAGCTGTCGGAGGAGGTGTTGGCGGCTGGGTCGGTGGCGTTGGGAAGGGGAGATGAGGACACAGGCAACATGGAGGACACAAGAAATATACACACAGAAAACATAGAGGACACAAGAAACATGACACAGATTATTATTTTAAAAATTTATTACCAAACAGAATCCTAATTTTTTCTTCCAAAAAATTATTTTTCAGATGAAAGCAACCAAACGCAAAGTAAAAAAATTTAGGGGAAGTAAATTTGGTTTGATTGTCCATTATTTCACCGCATTTTGAGTTTAAACTAAAAAACCAGCCAGAACATTGTTTGGTTGTCTCCGTTTAGAAATTTGCTTTAAAAAAAAAACTCCAAAATCGAAGTTTAAACGTCGTTTTCCGGAAGAGGAAAAAACCTGCTTTCCAAAATTTTTCCTGCACTTTCCAACTAATACACTTTCTTCTCTCTCTCATTCTTTCCATTTTTTTGAGAGATGGCAGATCCCTCTTCTCCGCCCCCTTCATTCCCCCTTCCTCCTCTCCTTCGATTCCTTTTCCCCCCCTCCGCTTCCGTCTTCTCTGCTTCCTCCCAACTCTCTCTCTCTCTCTCTCTCTCTCTAGGGAATTTTTTTTTGTGGCGGCCAAACTCGACAACCCCCCGACTTCAACCGGACCACCGCCTTCCTCCTCGACAACACCCCGACTTTCTCTCCTTCCTCCTCAATTCCCTCGGTTGCGGGCGAGTCAGTCGAGGAAGGAGACGATGGTGGTGGCCAAAGTCCTCCTCACGCGGAGGTCGACCTAGAGTAGCGGCGGGCTCGACCAGCTGTCTCGTCGTCACGGGCCGAGTTGGTCGAGATGCAGTGTGGTTTCTCCGTCACGCGGAGGTCGACCTTGAGCATAGGCGTAGCGGTCGTGGGGGTGGGGCCAACGTGTCCGAACTCAAGCCAGCCATAGTTGGACACGAAGAAGATTAGGATTCAGTGGACACAATTTGGAAGGGACACAGTTTGGACACATTTGGGAGGGACACATTTGGACATGTATAGCTGTGGACAGTTAAAAAATTTATTTCTAAAAATATATAACCAAACACAAATTTTGACTTTTATTTTTTAAAACTACTTTTCAGATAAAAGTAACCAAACACAAAGTAAAAATTTATATACTCAGAAAATAACTTTATAATTTACTTTTAGAAAACTGTTTTCAAAACCACATTTCAGAAAACATATCCAAACGGACCCTTATACTCCCAAACCAAGTTTATAACTTATTTTCAGAAAACTGTTTTCAAAACAAAATTTCAAAAACCTTATCTAAACGGACCTTAATTTTTTTATACGTGATATCTTAATAAATTATAAATCTATCTGAAAGTTCTCGAATTTGACTGAACCCAAATTGACGGCCTTGTGTCAGCGACACCTGATCTGGGTGCAGACGAGCTTCGAGACTGTCACGTGGAGAGCACGTGACAAGCCCTACCTCCCCACCCCCCTCTCTCTCTCCGCATCACCTCGCCTCCTTTTTCTCTTATAAAAACAAAACTCTGCACACAGAGGCTCCTCTTTCTAATAGACCTTTTCCCCTTCCTTCCTTTCCTTTCCTTTCCTTTCCTTTCCTTCACAGATGTGTATGCATCCATACCCATCATCATCCATCCATACCCATCATCATCGTCTTCGTCTCCTCCCAATCCAATAGAGCCTTAACCCAGTTCTCTCTCTCTCTCTCTCTCTCTCTCTCTCTCTCTCTCTCTCTCTCCCTCTCTCTCTCTCTCTCTCTCTCTACTTTCTCTTTCCCTATCGATCTTGATCTGTTACTGACGAAAATCTCTTCTCTTGGAATTAGGGTTTGCGAAGGATTTAGGGTTAGGGTTTTCTCCGATGGCGGCCCAGAGGTCCAGCTTCCCGATGCGGCTGCAGCAGATCTTGTCCGGCGGCGGCGGGAGGTCCGTCTCCCCCTCCCTCAAGCTCGAATCCGAGCCGGTGAGTCCTCTTCTCAATTTTTTGTTTGATTCGGGAATTAGGGTTTTGCGGATCGATTCATTGTGTATTATTGCTGCCTGTGGGTGCTCTGGTTGGGGGCTTCTTCAAGGGAAGTTTTCTTCTTTCGGAAGTAATCTGTGGAATAAGGATGAAGTCTCCAAGGTCCTATGTATACTTGTAGTTCGTGAGGGTTTATTGTGTAATTCGTTCATTAGTGAGGTTATTTCGAGAAAAAAAGAATGAATCTTTGGAAGACTTCTTTAGGGATGGAGTGTAGGAACTGAATTTCCTTTTGTCTTTATGGATTGGTAGTGTTTTTTGAGAATCACTGTTCCTATTCGAGTTCGAACAGTATAATCCAAACCCACGGATAGTCCCACTGGTAGAAGTACAAAAGAATCACCTTTTTTTTGCCCCCCCACCCATTTTCTGATTTCCTAGATTTAATTGTTCGATTTGAGAATGAGGATTCGGGTTTTCCACAAAAAGTTAAGTAAATTGTGGAATAAGGATGTAGTCTCTACTTGTTCCTATGTATAATTACAGTATTAGTTACTGATGGTGCTGTTCGTGAGGGTTTATTTTGTAATTAGTTGGTTCGTGAGGGTTATTTCGAGAAGAAGAATCCATCTTTGGTAGATTCTTTAGGGATGGACTGTAGGAACAAAATTTCCTTTTGTTTTTTTCTGGATCAGTAGGGTTTTGTTGTAGAAAGTACGTTTCTTTTTGCCATTTGTTAGCCGAGTCACTGTTCCTAGTCGTGTTTGAACAGTACAAATACAAAATAATCACCTTTGTAAGACCTCCGATGTTCAGGTTTGTTAGATTTGGGGATTAGAAAATAGGGTCTGATTAGGGTGTATTGATTCTGGTTGGTTTGTATTCTGGAAAAAGGTATACTAGTTTGGGGAAGTAAATTTGGTTTGATTTTACTTGTTTTTGTATATTTCCGTAGTTATTGTTTTTTGTCGTATATGAAAATAATGAAAGCTTCCTGAGAGAACTAGACAATAGGAGGTAACTTTGGAGTTGCGGGGCCTTTCTTCATCTGGGCTAACTGGTTTTCTGGGGGTAGGGATTAGTTTGACCTTTTTCTGGTTTATTGTATGTGAATCAGATGTGATTGCCCCCCTCGGAAGTAGGAACTACATTTGTGGTTTCAATGGGTAAGATGATGTCATTGGAAAATTTAAGAACTGAAGGCTGAGTGGAATAGGTCTAATGGGAATATGTGGCATTTGTTTATCTCGCTCGGTCTGTTATGAATATGATATCATTTATTAGGGTGTTTTGATTATTGGTTGTGGTTGGTTATGTTAAGATGTTGGATAATGCAAGCTTTGTGCACCAGATTAATGTTTATTCTGCCTCATTCGTGCAATTAGGATACTTCATTTCTGGACACTTTTGTTGTGCTTTTGGTGAAAGGGCAGCTAAAAAGAGGATTCAGATTCTTACCATTGCCACAGTGCTTGGCAACTGTTTGGTCTGTCATTACCTTTATCCACTCTGTTTGGAAGATCGGTCTGTCGGTATTATTGTTTTTGAAGGGGGGACCAACAGAATACAACTTACCGGTATGGAAAACCTGGTTGGATAAACCCTAGACTTCGTCGCCCCTTATTCGTTCTTTTCTTCACCAATCTAACCCTAGCCAATGTTCTGCGACCCATCTTGTCTTGCTATGCCTTCTTCATCACTTCTACAAAACCAATCCCCATCAAAACACTTTTCCTTCTGCTTGTTTTCTCCATCCGATTGTCATGGACTACGTCCGATCTTGAGAAGAGGTGCCAGAAAACTTAGGCAGAGATTTAGGTTTGGGCAATGGAAAATAGGGGAAAATATTGTAGTTTTGGGGTATTTGATTAGGTTAGTTTGTGAGAGAGGAAGTATTGTATTCAGCAGTATTGGCTTTTTATAGTCATGATTAACATTTCAAGGGTAAAGTTAGTGGTGTTCCAAAAGTTCAAGGTACTTGGTTGATAATTTTCAAAGTTCACGGTATTTAGTTGCAAAAGAGTGATTATTTTAGGGTATTTTGTTGCAAATAAGACAGTAAAATAGTATGCTAATTGCTATGAACAATTTATCATGTTTTAAATATAAGAAGAAATTACATTTCTTGATTAAAATAAATTTTAAATCCGAAAAATATCAGATTTTTATTATTGATATACAAATGTAAATATCTAAAGTTACAACAGCAACAATGATAACAAAGCCTTTATCCCATTTTTTTGGGGTCGGCTGTTTGAATCCTCTTCTCTTCTTCTGTGTGTTAAGGGCCGTGTCCTCTGATAAAATGTATATTAATAAATATGTATAAAGATCTAAAGGTTATTAGAATTACTAGTATAGTTCCACTATAGTTCTATCAAAAAATGAATAAATTACTAAGGTATACATTTTTGCTTTCGTCTTCCTCTTCCTGCTCCCTCCACTCCCCTATTCTGACCACCGACCATATCGGAACTCTTGGGATGTCCAAGAGAACCCGGATATGGCTGGCCACCACATCACCCTCATGCTATGAACAATTTATCATGTTTTAAATATAAGAAAAAATTACATTTCTTGCTTAAAATAAATTTGAATCCGAAAAATGTTAGATTTTCATTATTGATATACAAATATAGAGATCTAAAGTTACAACAGCAACAATGATAACCAAGCCTTTATCCCAAATTTTTTTGGGGTCGGCTGTTTGAATCCTCTTCTCCTATTTGGCTATGTGTTAAGGCCATGTCCTTTAATAAAATGTATATTAATAAATATGTTTAAAGATCTCAAGGTTATTAGAATTACTAGTATAATTCCACTAGTTTTATCAAAAAATGAATAAATTACTAAGGTATACATTTTTTGCTTTCGTCTTCCTCTTCCTGCTCCCTCCACTCCCCTATCCTTACCTCCGACCATATCGGAACTCTTGGGATGTCCAAGTGAACCCGGATATGGCTGGCCACCACATATCCTCGTAGTTTCTTTCTTCTGCGCAAGCCTTGCCCTCTCTGCTGCTCACACAGTCCCTGCTATCTTTGCTGCCCGCACTGCTGCCTTCTTCGCTGTTTGCCATCAAGCATACTGCCTCATGTGCACCGCCTACATATGATGTTTTATGCTGTGGGTTACGGAAAATCTTAGTCGCTGTTTGCCATCAAGCATACTGCCTAGTGTGCACTGCCTAACATATGATGTTTTATGCTGTGGGTTACGGAAAATCTTGCGGAGAAGAATAAGGATAGGCCGATAGGAACAGTTTTATCCAAGCTTGTATAAATCAGATTCTTCGACTGTTTGATATCTGAAGGGCTAGAGCAAATAGTTTAAGCACTGGATAACCTCTGGTTCTACTCGTTATGGGACCTTAAGATCTTAAAAGTGCCACCAACAAACCTTAGTCGCTCAATTTGATATTAATGCCCTAGATTCTTTGGTAATTCAGTTTATCCACACACTTATTTCTCATAGTTATGCTGCACATATAGAACTTTCATTGTAGCGCGCTCTGAGTAGTTCTTCTAATTGCTGCATTTTAGATGCTAGATATTTATAGCAATGAACTACTACTTCTCCAATTATCCTAACTTGTATTTTACTGAACCGTGACCTTGATAAAGCTGTAAAAAACATTTTGATGGATGCTAACTTGCTATTTCATTTTGATCCATGCTTTCTTACTCCTCAAAGTTACGTTGCATTTTATATAACTTTCCTAGTGGTGTTTGTCCAAGAAAAAAAATTGCTGCTGCATTTTAGATGCTAATATTTCTGTCCATTTCCCCTATATTAATGCTGGCAAAAAGCAAGTATCATACATAGTTCATAATGATCAACTAACTAAAACACATTGATTCATCTCCCAATCTTGTTGAGTTTCCTCTTTATCTTCTGTTATAGTTCCCCTATATTAATGCTGGCAAAAAGCAAGTATCATACAAGTTCATAATGATCAACCAACTAAAACACATTGATTCATCTCCCCATCTTGTTGAGTTTCCTCTTTATCTTCTGTTATAGTATCGCCGTGATTGATACCATGATTTTGCTGCTTCAGGGTCATGCAAGGTTTGATCATTACTTCTTATCTTAGACTTCAGAGTCTGTCTTCCAGTCGAATCTAAGTTATTAAGAACCTTTGGGTCGATGACAGAATTGTGTATAGTCGCTTGTGGCATAGTCATTTGTAATACCTTTAATGGTAATTGTTTGCTAGTAACTTGTAAATGACAAAATGCAAAGAACTTTGGTGTACCTCATTACTCCAGATAGTATTATAAATGTTATTTAATGTTACTCCATTGTTAAAATCTTTGAAGGCCTCCTGCCCCCAAGGTTGTAAAAATCGCTAGTCGGCCGATAGTCGGTTCGCGAGGACTAGGAATTATCGGATTAATCAGGGGACTAGTTGGATTAATCGGTTTTGACTTTTTTAATTATATATATATATATATATATATATATATATATATATATATATATATATAAAATATGCAATATATGCTATATGACATATGTCATCAAAGTTTAACTTAAGTACCAAAAAAATATATATACGCAACGCATGCCCTTGTTTTGCACCTTTTCTGGAACTTCTTCTCCTTCTCTTCTTTCCCCTTCTTCTCCTTCTATGTCAGTTGCTTTTAGGTTTTTGAAAGGACTAAATTTTGGGTCGGATTTTGATCTTTTTTATCCTTTTTTTTTGAACCGAGGCTTAGTCGGCCGACTAGGCCCGTCTAGCTGCCTAGTCGGCTGTCTAGGTCCGATTATTGTTTGAGTCTTTTTTTTTTTTGCCGACTAGTCCCCTAGTCGAGTCGGCGAAGGCCGACTAACGACTAGTCGGGGACTATACGGCCGACTAGTCAGATTTTTACAATAGTGCCTGCCCCATATCATCTGATTTCTTATACTTACGCGCCACAACTACTAAACTGAGATTAGTTATAGACAACTTGAATATATTGAATGTTCCTGGAGAAACTGGAGGATACGCGTTAGGAAATAAGTAAATTGATGAAATGCCATTAATGATGCTGCAGTTTAGGGCTCGTTACTAAAAACCAAAGAACTTGTGATTTGTGCATGATTGTTCTTTTTAATTGTTAATAAATTGTTTCATTAGTTGAGTTACTGTAGCTTTATCAGGTGGTCTGTGAAGTATCCTATATTGGGACCTTCTGAAGTGTAGACACAGCTGTGGTACATTGATGTCTATGCAAACATGTATTGCATGTATACTAATTATATGTATAACAATAATTTAATTCTGATCCTCTCCATTTAATCATTTGATTTACAGAATGTTTACATGATTTAGACATTCACTTTAACACAATCTACTTAGTTTTTCTTTAAAGTGGCGCCATATGTATGAAATCTTGGTTGGCCTCATGAGTCATGACTTGTTGACTGAAGTATCCAAGTGTTATGTGCTTGTCACATTAAAAAACAAGCATTTTGCTATGCCTAGGTACTACTAGTTGACTATGCAGTTCTTTGCTATTATAAATATTTCATCTAGGTTTCAAAAGGGTGTTTATCTGTATCATTCACACTTTCTTTCCTCTTCTCAGAGTTTGAGGATTAAGTTGACCTAGGGTTCCTCGCTGGTATTTGTATTGAATACTCATCCAAACCTACCTACCCTTTTGTTACGCAAGGGTTCATTACTTAGTAGTGATAATATCCAGGTCATGTTAACGTGTCATCAACTTAAACTGTGCTGTAAGGAAATGATACTGCACTCAGTTTTGATGATTTTTTCTGCTTCTCTATAAATTAAAGGTTTGATTATTTTGTAAAGCCTTGTACACATTCTCGGAATGAAATAATGTGGGATATGTCTATTGTGTTGAACTGGAAGGCTTATGTTGGACTTTGAGATGGTGCCTTCTACACATTCTCGGAATGAAATAATGTGGTATATGTCTATTGAGTGTTGAACTGGAAGGCTTATGTTGGACTTTGAGATGGTCATTAAATGAGAAATTTCTGTACTACGATATATAGGGCTGTGAATTCTTTACTCTGAGTTTACCATAGTTGTAGGTGATTAGCATGCCTGATTTTAGTAACTTACCAGCAAGAGAGTTCTCTGTGCCATAACCTTTTTTCCGGACCAACATATTTAATCTATTTAACATATACACATGAGAGCAAATATTGGGACAGTTGTATTTTTTGTACTGTAGTTATCCACAAATGTATTTTGAATGTCTGAACCTTTGCCAACAGTTGGTTGTTCTTTGGCCAGGACAATCTGTGTATGGAAGTTACTAATTCATTCCGTTTGATATTTGAAATTTAATACACTATACTATAAACTAAGTTTTGAGTCCTTTAAGAAAGAAAAATGTATTTTGTACATATTATTGTTTCTACTTCTCAATTTCTCTTGAAACTGGTTCTGTACTTCTAGTAAATTTTTTATTTTCTTATCTTGGAAACTAACGAATATCAAAACAAGCATTTTGATGACGTTCTAATTTGTAATTACACTCTGGGTATCTGCAGCCGCCAAAAGTTAAAGCTTTCATTGATAGGGTGATTAAGAGCCCTTTACGTGATATAGCCATCCCTCTTTCAGGCTTTCGCTGGGAGTATAATAAGGTACAAATGGCTTTTACTGAATCTCAAATGGTCTTTAGGTTTGTGACTGTTGAGCCTATATCTTATTTTTGTGGCCATGATTTCAGGAAACTTATGGTCTTTCATTTTGTTATTGTAGCTCTATATCTTATTTTTATGACCATGGTTTCAGGGAAATTTCCATCACTGGAGGCCTCTGTTCCTGCATTTTGATACTTACTTCAAGACTTATATCTCTAGCAGGAAAGATCTTCTTCTATCTGATACTATTTTAGAAGAGGAGTTGTTTCCCAAACACACTGTTCTGCAGATTTTGAGAGTGATGCAGATTATTCTGGAAAATTGCCACAATAAGAGCTCATTCAATGGCCTAGAGGTATGTTGAACATCAATAAAGTGTGGTATCTTAGTTTATTTGAGGAAATTTCTTAATAAAGCAAAAAATCTGTTTTAATCTTGTGTGTGCAATTGTGACCGTGAACTCCTTTTCGGAGAACAGTGCATGAAATATGCTCAGCTTGCAGCTGACAATTGGATATTTATTCTATTTCTGACAATTGGATATTTATTATATTTCAGAATTTGAAGCTTCTACTTGCATCAACTGATCCTGAGGTTCTGATAGCTACATTGGAGACTCTGTCTGCATTGGTCAGAATAAATCCTTCTAAGTTGCATGTCAGTGGTAAGCTAATTGGATGTGGTTCTATGAACAACAATCTTCTCTCTCTAGCACAAGGTTGGGGCAGCAAAGAAGAAGGCTTGGGGTTGCATTCATGTGTGGTTGCGAACGAGAGAAACCAACATGAAGGATTGTCTTTGTTCCCAGCAGACATGGAGAATGAATGTGATGGATCACAATATCGAGTTGGTTCAACGCTTCATTTTGAATTTAATGTGGCTGCTTCACACAGTTCTGTGGAATCTAGCGAGAGAAGCAAATCCTCTAACTTATGTGTCATACACATTCCTGAGCTTCATCTGCATAAGGAGGATGACTTGATTATTTTGAAGCAGTGTGTTGATCAATTCAATGTACCTGTAGACCATAGGTTTTCATTGCTGACAAGGATTAGGTATGCACATGCATTCCGATCTCCAAGAACCTGTAGGCTCTACAGTAGAATCTGTATTCTTGCTTTCACTGTTCTGGTTCAGTCAAATGATGCTCATGACGAACTCGTATCTTTCTTCGCAAATGAACCTGAATACACAAATGAGTTGATAAGGCTTGTTCGCTCAGAAGAATCTGTCCCTGCAACTGTAAGGGCGCTTGCTATGCTTGCATTGGGAGCTCAGTTAGCAGCATATGCATCATCTCATGAACGGGCTAGGATATTGAGTGGTTCAAGCATTATTTCTGCTGGTGGAAACCGAATGGTGTTATTAAGCGTCCTCCAGAAAGCAGTCCTATCCCTCAATAACCCCAATGATCCTTCCTCTCCCGTATTTGTTGATGCTCTTCTGCAATTTTTCTTGCTTCACGTTCTATCTTCTTCAAGTTCTGGGAGTGCTATAAGGGGCTCCGGAATGGTTTCCCCTCTTTTACCACTTCTTCAAAACACTGATCCAGCCCATATTCATCTTGTCTGCTCAGGAGTTAAGACTCTCCAAAAGCTTATGGAGTATAGTAGCCCATCAGTATCCTTGTTCAAAGATCTTGGGGGAGTTGAACTTTTGGCACAAAGATTACAGACGGAGGTCCATAGAGTTATTGGCAGATCTGATGAAAATAACAGTGCTATGATCATTGGTGATACTGTAAAATCTGATGAAGATCATTTGTACTACCAAAATAGGCTTATAAAGGCATTGCTCAAGGCACTAGGTTCAGCTACATATTCTCCAGCGAATTCTACCAGGTTGCAGAACTCCCATGACGGTTCCTTGCCAGCTTCTTTATCTTTAATATTTCAGAATGTAAATAGATTTGGAGGAGACATATATTTCTCAGCAGTCACTCTTATGAGTGAAATTATTCACAAGGATCCAACATGCTTTTCTATTCTGCTCCAATCTGGCCTTCCAGATTCATTTTTGTCATCAGTGGTATCAGGGATACTCCCTTCTTCCAAAGCACTAATTTGTGTTCCTAGTGGCCTTGGTGCAATCTGCCTCAATAACAAAGGGCTGGAAGCAGTCAAAGAAACTTTTGCATTGCGTTTTCTCATAGATACGTTCACAACCAGGAAGTATTTGGTGGCTATGAATGAAGGTGTAGTGCTTTTAGCAAATGCTGTGGAGGAGCTTCTTCGACATGTATCCTCACTAAGAAGTACTGGTGTTGATATAATTATTGAAATTATTGGGAAACTTGCTTCAACAGGAAATGGCCAAGCTCCTGAATCTTCTGGGAAAATGGATGAGAACACGGCTATGGAAATGGATACTGAAGAAAAATTAAATGAAGGGCATGATTTGATGCGTCCTATGGATTCAAGTACTGATGGGATCAGTAATGAACAATTTATTCAGTTATGCGTATTTCACGTGATGGTACTGGTGCACAGGACAATGGAAAATACAGAAACTTGTAGGTTGTTTGTGGAGAAGGGAGGTATAGATACTTTGATGAAGCTTCTACTTCTGCCTAGTATCACTCAGTCCTCTGAAGGGATGCCAATTGCTTTGCACAGCACAGTTGTATTTAAGGGCTTTACTCAGCATCATTCTGCCCCTTTAGCACGTGCATTTTCTTCCTGCCTTAGAGAACATCTGAAAAAGGCCCTTGCTGGATTTAGTTCAGTTTCTGGTTCATTTTTATTGTCACCTAAAACTGCACCTGATAGTGGAGTCTTTTCTTCTTTATTTGTGGTTGAATTCCTTTTGTTTCTTGCTACTTCTAAGGATAACCGGTGGATAAGTGCGTTACTCACGGAGTTTGGAGACCCAAGCAAGGATGTCTTAGAAGACATTGGAAGGGTTCATCGAGAAGTAATATGGCAGATTTCCCTTCTTGAAGATGCAAAAGTTGAGGTTGATGGTGAGAGTTCTACTTCTGCTAACGAGGCGCAAAGGTCGGACACAGGTTCAAATGAATCTGAAGAGCAGAGGTTCAGTTCCTTTAGGCAGTATCTTGATCCACTTCTACGTCGAAGAGTATCTGGCTGGAGTATTGAGTCTCAAGTTTCAGACCTAATAAGCATATATCGTGATCTTGGCCGGGCTGCTAATGTCCCTCAGAGACTCGGAACTGATGGCTTTCCAGCTACACGTTTTGTGTCCAGTTCACAACCCCAATCACAATCATCTACTGCTTCTGATGCCGATGCTGTCAGCAAAGTGGAGGATGACAAGAAAAGATCTTACTATTGCTCGTGTCGTGACGTGATGAAGTCTCTTTCATATCATATCAACCATCTGTTTGTGGAACTGGGGAAAGCAATGCTGCTTACTGCTCGTCGTGAGAACCATCCTGTAATGCCCTCTTCTGTCACGTCCGTTGGTACTACAGTTTCCTCCATCATGTTGGACCACTTGAATTTCAGGGGCCATGTCATTTCTTCTGAAACAGAAGTCTCCATGTCGACAAAATGCCGATACCTTGGCAAGGTTATTGAATTTATTGATGGGGTACTAATAGACAGGCCGGATTCATGTAATGGAATCATGTTGAACTGCTTTTATGGATGTGGGGTAGTTCAGTCTATTCTAACCACTTTCGAAGCTACCAGCCAGTTGCTTTTTGCGGTTAATAGGGTGCCCGCTTCTCCAATGGAGACAGATGATGTAAGCTTGAAACATGAGGACACAGATAATTCTTGGATTTATGGTCCCTTGGCCACTTACTGTACACTTATGGACCACCTTTCCACATCATCATTCATCCTCTCTCCCTCTACAAAGCATTTACTTGAACAATCTTTTGCAAATGGAACTGTTCCACTCCCTCAGGATGCCGAGTTATTTGTTAAGGTGCTTCAGTCCAAAGTGTTGAAGGCTGTACTTCCTATTTGGAGTCATCCTCACTTTGTGGATTGCAATATAGAGTTCATCTGTGCCATGATCTCTATTATAAGGCACATTTACTCTGGGATTGAAGTTAGGAATGTCAGTGGAAGCACAGGTGCTCGTGTAACCGGTCCTCCTCCAGACGAATCAACAATATCAATGATAGTTGAGATGGGCTTTTCTCGTTCAAGGGCAGAAGAAGCTTTAAGACAGGTGGGAACAAATAGTGTTGAGATTGCAACAGATTGGTTGTTCTCTCATCCAGAAGAACCACAAGAAGATGATGAACTTGCCCAAGCTCTTGCCATGTCTTTAGGGAATTCAAATAGTTCTTCTAAGGATGTTGAAGCTGCAAATGCCAATAACCCTGACAACGAAGAGGTAGATATTGAATTGCCTCCCGTTGATGACATGTTATCAGCATGTTTAAGACTTCTGCAGATGAAGGAATCTCTAGCCTTCTCAGTTCGTGACCTGCTTGTCATGATTTGTTCTCAAAATGATGGTCATTATCGATCGAAAGTCGTGGAATTTATCATAGATAATATCAAAAGTTCGATGACATCTGATCCGTTGAACAACAGTTTACTGTCTGCTCTTTTCCATGTTCTTGCACTGATTCTTCATGAAGACACAGCAGCACGAGAAGTTGCCTCTAAGACAGGTCTTGTAAAGATTGTCCTGGATTTGCTTACAGACTGGAAGATGGGCTTACGGGAGGGTGAGAAACCTAATGTGCCGAAGTGGGTTACAGCATGTTTTCTTTCTATTGATCGGCTGTTGCAGGTGGACCCGAAATTGACACCAGAGCTTACTGAATTGGAACAGCTGAAAAAGGATGACATCAGTACACAAGCTCCCATCTTGATTGACAAGAACATAAAGAAGGATTCTTCCTCATCCTTGGGACAAACTGCTAGGTTTCTGGATATTGATGACCAGAAACGGCTACTAGAGATATCTTGCATGTGTATACGGAACCAGTTACCTTCGGAAACCATGCATGTGGTGCTTCGGTTGTGTGCAACACTGACCAAAGTCCACTCCGTTGCTGTTAGTTTCCTTGATGATGGTGGTTTGGATGCGTTGCTTAGCCTGCCTACCAGTAGCTTATTTTCTGGATATAACAATATCGCAAGTGCAATAATCCGTCACATCCTAGAAGACCCTCATACTTTGCAGCAAGCAATGGAGTTAGAGATACGTCACAGTCTTGTGACAGCTACCAATAGACATTCAAATGCAAGGGTTACTCTACGTAATTTTGTTCAGAACTTGTCCTTTGTCATTTCTAGGGACCCAGCAATATTTATGCAAGCTGCCCGATCTGTATGCCAGATTGAGATGGTAGGTGACAGACCATATGTTGTGCTATTGAAAGATCGCGAGAAAGATAAATGCAAGGAGAAAGAGAAAGCATCAGATAAAGATAAGCTACCTGCTATTGATGGAAAGACAGTTACTGGTGATGCATCTATAGTGGCTCCTGGCAGTGGGCATGTTAAACTGCCAGATTCAAATGTAAAAAGTGGCAAGCTACATAGGAAATCCCCTCAGAGTTTCGTAAGTGTAATTGAGCATCTCTTGGAATTGATTATCAATTTTGTTCCTCCTTTGAAAGTTGATGACATGGTTGATGGTGCTCCTGGTACGCCCTCTACAGCAGATATGGAAATTGACAGTACTACAGTATCTAAAGGGAAAGGAAAAGCTATTGCGGTTTCTCCTGAAGACAACAAAATTGCTAACCAAGAGGCTTCAGCATCTCTTGCCAAGGCAGTTTTTGTCTTGAAGTTGATGACAGAAATACTCTTGACTTATGCTTCATCAATTCAAGTGTTGCTCCGCAGAGATGCTGAATTATCTAGTCAGCGTGGAAGTTCTCAGCGAGGGCTCTCTGTTAATGCCTGTGGGGGAATCTTTCAGCATATTCTTCACAAATTGCTTCCTTATACAGGAATCCGCAAGAAGGATAAGAAGATTGATGGGGACTGGAGGCAAAAATTATCTACCAGGGCTAACCAGTTTTTGGTGGCATCATCTATTCGTTCTACTGAGGGACGGAAAAGGATCTTCGCAGAAATCAGTAATATCTTCAATGACTTTGTTGATACATCCAACGGTTGCATGGCACCTGAAGCTAGTATGCATGCCTTTGTCGATCTGCTTAATGATGTCCTTGCTGCTCGCTCACCCACAGGTTCATATATATCTGCTGAAGCTGCAGTAACTTTTATTGATGTAGGGCTGGTTCGGTCACTTACTCGCACTTTACAAGTTTTGGACTTGGATCATGCGGAGTCACCAAATCTTGTTACTGGACTTATTAAGGCTCTTGATTTGGTAATGAAGGAACATGTCCATTCTGCAGATCTTAATTCTGCAAAGGGGGGTAGCTCATCAAAGCATGAGCAGAATCAAGTAGATTCATCTTACAATGGTGACGATAGATTCCGGGCCCTGGAGACGACATCCCAACCTGATCACACTCAAGTTGCAGCTAATCAAATGGAGCCTTTCAATCCGAATCAAACTTCGTTAAGTTCAGATTCAGTGACAGATGATATGGATCATGATCGGGATTTAGGTGGGAATTTCACTCGTGAAACTGAAGATGATTTTATGCATGAAAGTTCTGAAGGTGTAGGTCTTGAGAATGGCATCTCAACTGTCGAAATTAGATTTGATATCCAACGGAATCCTGATGATGATTTAGGTGACGACGACGACGAGGATATGTCAGGAGATGAGGGAGATGAAGTTGATGAAGATGAGGATGAGGATGAGGACGAAGATGAAGAGAATAATGATCTAGAGGAAGATGAAGTCCATCAGATGTTACATCCTGACACTGATCAAGATGATCACGAGATTGATGATGATGAGTTTGATGAGGATGTATTGGAAGAAGAGGAAGATGAGGACGAGGACGATGAAGGTGTTATTCTCCGCCTTGAGGAGGGTATTAATGGAAGCATATTTGACCATATAGAGGTTCTCAGCGGGAACAATAACTTATCCAGTGACACACTGCGTGTTATGCCTCTCGATTTATTTGGCTCAAGACGCCAAAGCCGTACAACATCTATTTACAACCTTCTTGGAAGAGGAGGTGATCATGGTGGTCACCTTGAACACCCTCTTTTGGAGGAGCCTTCGTCCTTCCGGAACTTAGTTCATCAAAGACAGACTGGTGAGTTTCTTTTATATTTCGAAATTCAATCTTTTTCTATCCATGCCATTTTAGTCCTTGACAATGAGCAGTGAAAATTACCAGTATCTTTACATTCTCTGGTAACACAGTTTTTTGTTCATAACTTTAGCATATTGTCATTGTATTTTATTTTTCTCACTCTCTTTTTCCCCAGAGAATACAGTTGATATGGCCTTCTCAGAAAGGCATCATGAGAGTAATTCTGCACGATTGGACGCTATCTTTCGGACACTGAGGAGTGGGAGGCATGGTCATCGTTTCAATATGTGGTTAGACAATAGTCATCAAAGAGGAAGTGGGACTAATGCACCTACAGTGCCTCAGGGGATTGAGGAGCTGCTCATTTCCCAGCTGAGGCGGCCTACACCAGCATCTAATCAACCTTCTGAACTAGATGCGTCTACAATTCGTTCACAAGAAAACGAGGTACCCAACCAATTACCCGGATTGGAGGCTGGTGCAAGGGAAGGAACACCTGCAGAAGGCAATGACAACAATGAAAACATGATTATCCCTTCACCGGCTGCAGTATTAGATGGCTCTGGAAATCCTTTGGATGTACCTGCCGACAGTGATGTACATCGAGATAGGGATACGGTTACTGTAAATGAACAAGTGATTGATATGCAGTACGAACGTAGCGATGCAGCTGTACGGGACGTCGAAGCAGTGAGCCAAGCAAGCAGTGGAAGTGGTGCCACACTAGGGGAAAGCCTTCGTAGCTTGGAAGTTGAAGTAGGAAGCGTAGACGGACATGATGATAGTGAAAGACAGGGTCCTACAGAGAGACTTCCTTTAGGTGATTTACAGTCGACAACTAGGACAAGGAGGTCAGCAGGGAGTACAATGCAAATGGGCAGCAGAGATATTTCTTTGGAAAGTGTTAGTGAGGTTCCACCGCACCCTACTGAAGAAGCAAATCAAACTCCTCTACATGACCAGCAGCAGCTCAATAGGAATGATGATCCAGATTCAATTGACCCGGCATTTTTAGAGGCCCTTCCTGAAGAATTACGTGCTGAAGTGCTTTCTTCACATCAGAATCAGGTAGCACAGCCTTCTGGCGACCAATCTCATGCTGATGCTGATGGAGAGATTGATCCTGAATTTCTTGCTGCACTTCCCCCTGATATCAGAGAGGAGGTATTAGCTCAACAACGTGCTCAGAGGCAAAATCAATCACAAGAATTGGAAGGGCAGCCTGTTGAAATGGATGCTGTGTCAATAATTGCTACATTTCCTTCTGAAATACGAGAAGAGGTACATATAATGCAGGACATCTTATAATTAATTTAAAATATTTAACCTTTGAAACTTCAGTGATGTTTGTATGTAGTTCATACATACTATATTCTTTGTGATAACATGTATGCTTCAATGTCTATTTTCATATTCCTGCCCTTTCAGGTGCTTTTGACATCTCCAGATACTCTTCTGGCCACTCTCACCCCTGCACTTGTTGCTGAAGCAAATATGCTGCGAGAAAGGTTTGCTCATCGGTATCATAGCAGCTCTCTTTTTGGTATGCAGTCTAGAAATCGGCGAGGTGAGTCTTCCAGGCGGGGTGATATTATTGGTTCAAACCTGGACAGAAATGGTGCGGATCTTTCTTCACGAAAAGCTGCACCTGGCAAGCTGATTGAAGCTGATGGGGCCCCTTTAGTCGACACAGATGCTTTGAAAGCGATGATTAGGTTGCTTCGTGTTGTTCAGGTAATTAGTTGGTGTAATGATTTAGAGTTCTACTTATATTTTTAATTTCATGACTGAAAACTGGCATTGTTGTTGCTCACAGCCTCTATATAAAGGTCAATTTCAGAGGCTTCTTCTGAACTTATGTGCTCATCATGAGACTAGAACGTCCTTGGTGCAAATTCTAATGGACATGTTGATGCTTGATCTGAGGGGATCTGTCAATAGTTCACATAATGCTTCAGAATCACCGTTTCGGCTGTTTGCCTGTCAAAGTTATGTTATATATTCCCGCCCTCAATTCTCAGATGGTACTCTTCTTCTTTTATACTGTAGCTTTTGTTATCTTCGAAACATATACTATCCAATGGTTATAATATTCCTAGGTTTTCTTTTACATGGTATCCAATACAAGCTGTAACTTCCTTGTGATGGAGATTCCAAGACATTTCTAGCAATACTCTTTTAGGTAGTCCTTCTCGAGGGAGGTGCAGATGAGCATGTCGATGTACTTGTAATGATTAATCAAATTACTCTTAAGACTAATTGGTACTGATGTATGGCCTTTCCTCCATAAAACTAATAGTAAACTCAGAAAATGGGTATATAAGGAGAAACAATAACATACAAACAGCAAAAGATAAGTTCAGTAGTCTCTAACAAACAAGGCAACAACAGTCCACATATAAATATCAACAACTATCATACATGTTCATCAGTTTGGTAAAGACAAAGATCGTCATAAATTCAAAAGCAATAATAAGAAGAGGGAGTAAAACAAGACCGAGCAAAAGAAGAAGATAAGAGACACTAAAGAGGAAGCGGGAAAACACCAATGAGAAGATAGAGCAAGGAACAAGGGTTCGGTACTGGTGAAGGGAAATATAAAGGGAAGAAATGTCCAAGTGTTTCGTTACGATTTGGTTTAGCTTGTTGTAGCAAGAATCCAACTTGCTAGCATAAACGGTTGACATATTTTCAAGAAACCAGCCCACTTAATTGAAATAAAACTTATTAATTGGCCTGTGTTATCCACTGGACCATTTACAGGAGCTCTTAGCGGTTGTCATCATAGGATTAATCAGTCTTTAAATTCTTTTTTTCTATAACACACTACCATATCCATCTGGATGTGCTATATTGTAGACTATATCATTTCATTTGCATTCTTGTATATCTTTCTCATGTGATGAAGGAAAAATTATATTATTTTTTAGTATATAATAGAATGTCATGTTACTCTTAGCTCACATTATATTCTTCTCTGGTATATATTAACTTAACCCTTAGCTCACAGTATGTTTGCTAATTATGTAGGTGTACCACCTCTAGTTTCCAGGCGAATTCTTGAAACTTTGACGTACTTGGCACGAAATCATCAATACGTTGCAAAACTATTGCTTCACCTTGAGCTGCCACACCCAGTTTCTTGTGAACCTAGCACTTCTGGTCAGGGCCGTGGTAAAGCTGTATTGATGGAAGAAGATACACATGAGGCCCCAAAAGGAGAATTTTCTATCGTCTTACTTCTAAATCTTTTGAACCAGCCATTATATATGAGGAGTGTAGCTCATCTTGAACAGGTTTTATGTTGCTTCTGTTGTTTTTTCAATTTCTTTGGAGCATAGTCTCGTGTCCTGAGCTTGATTTATTTTGTTATCTCAGCTATTGAACCTACTAGAAGTTATCATGGCTAGTGCTGAAAATGACTCTGGTTTGTCAAATGGATCTGGAGTATCTTCTGAGCAACCAACGGGTCCTGAGGGAACCCTTCATAACGCCCAGATGAACGTTGACACTGTTCAATCTTCTGTAGTTAGAGATGATAAATCTCCAAGGGCCAAGGATCACTGCAGCTCTTCTACACCTCTTAACACTGAGAGAAATTCACGAACAGTACTTCTTGGCTTGCCACAAGGAGAACTTCGGCTTTTATGCTCATTGCTTGCACGTGAAGGGTAAGATGATCACATTGTTTTTTGGCATGGTTCGTTTGTTCAGTTACTGTTTTTAGCAAGCACCTTTTACAAAGTGAATATTGTACATCTCCATCAATGTTAAATGTTGGACTAAATGCTCATTGGTGATATTATTTAATATATTTTGTAAATAAAAAAAAATTGTTCTATTTTACTGCGTTAATGAAGGACATTAAAATTGCATATCCAAAAGGTGTATCATTCCATCAGTCATCAGCTTAATGTTTTGTAAAGATGAATGTGATTCCCTATGGAAAATTGTATCATCTTACCTCTTCGTCAATAATCTTTATAGTCTAGGGGAACTTGGAGGTAATCCTTGGATGCATGAGCTTAAACTCAAATCCATACGATGGTTCAACCTACCTGCCAATTGGCCTAGATTTTATGGCATGACCCTCTCGTGCTCATAAATGGCCTAGTAATTTGGCACCGACATAGAGGGTGTACTAGGTCGACAACCAGCCATAAAACTTTGTCAAATCTTTTATGGAACTTCCATATGCTTCGTAACCTACCTCATTCTGACGGGACTAGGCTTGGACGACAGCCATAATGAGATGAAGCACTATTCCCAATGAAGGTAGATGCAGTAGTTTACTACCTATATATAAAAATGAGAGATACAAACTTATATTATTGTGGAATCAATATACAAACTTATATTATTGAGGAATCAAGCTAATGAGTTATGCCTTGAAAGTCTAGGATGAAGTTATTGGAGGAAGGTTAAGAAATATAAGCTCAAATTTTAGAGGAACTATTCGTTTTATGTTAGAGAGCTACTATGGAAGTCATTTTCTTGTTAAAAAGATCAAGGAAAAAGTCTAAAGAATAAGTATGGTATTTGCATATGGTCATTTATTGGCATAGACGAAACTTATGATACAATACTAAGCGAGACAATGTGGTCAGATTTGAAGAAGAAACAAGCCTCTTATGGCTATATTAAGATTAATACCTTTACTGTTTCTTTCTATTTATGTATGAAATTATTAGGTAAATTCATAATGACCATTCCATGGTTTCTGATATTTGTTTATGATTCTACTTGTTGAGAGAGTAAAGGGTTGGCTTCTAAAGTCAAGTTGTGGAGTGAAACTCTGGAATCTAAAGGGTTTGAAACTAGAAGGGAAATATAGTATATTAATGTAACTTTGACCCAAAGAAAGATTGTAAAGTCGAACGATACCTTGTGATTACCTAAGCACTCTTTTAACCCGCCAAGATCATTTGCTGAAGATATGTAGTGTAATAATCACCGTTGAAAATTATATTCCTATCTGAAGCACGAGTAGTGAGTAGACTGGACAATATATTCTTCAAACATAGTAGAAAGGAACTCTGCATGTAGGTGTAATAAATCCATAGAATATCTAATGATGACCACAATTTGAGTCAACCTGATGGACCTAGCCTGTGGGACTGTCACTCGTAAGCTGGGAAGCACAGACACAGTTTTATGCCCGGAGAACCTGTATCGGATGTGTGGGACACGGAAGGATTCATGTCGGATTTGGATCCGTACATGTACTACAAAGAAATGAGTACCTGAGCCTGTTGGTTGGTCGCTGGCTCGCCACAGACGTATGCCGTCATCCCTTCATTGGGAGGGATCGAGAGGGAGAAGAATGAAGAGGGAGAAGATTAACTGAATTTGCAAATTTTGGGAAAACAGCCCTAACCCGATCCTTATACGCTAGTTAAGTTATGGGTCGAGTCTGATTGGATAAAATCCAATCCGACCCGACCAAAATCCATAACTTATGTTACATTGGATATAACCTGTAAAGCCGACCCAAATCCTTAATTAAAGTACTTAAGAACAAGTTATGTTGAATTTAACCTGCAAAGCCAACCCTATATATATATATATATATATATATATATATATATATATATATATATATATATATATTAAACGTGTTGGTTGGCATGTCATGTCCTAATTTTTCAAGGTTGTCATGTCACAGTGCCGGATTCACCCCATGTTGTCGCCATGTCTGTATCTGTGAAACATAGCTTGTTACTGAAGCGATTGTCCAACTAACATTGTGTATAGACGTAGTGAATGACTCTTAATTCTTTGCATCTCTATCGTCTCTCTTACTAAATAATATGTTTATCCTATTGTTTTGATCAATGGACCGGTTAGGTATCTCATCTCGGTGATCTGTTCAAGGACGTTGGAAATGGGGTCTATATATGTCTTATAAATAGCATCACTACGTGTCATACGAATCTAGCCTAAGCTTTGATACCAGCTTGATTCAGGACATGACCTAGAGGTAGATCTATATAGGTCAATTCATGACTAACCTAATTGAGATTCACGGAAGTTTAAATAATCAACGTAGTTTACTAAAACCTACCAACAAATAAACCTACTCAATCTCATGGGTTCAAGATTATATATCAAGGTTACCGAAGAGTTACGAAGTTGATCCACACGGTCAAGACCAATTCTCGCTATAAGAAGAAGAATCCAAACTTCCGTTCCTAGAACAACAATCAAGGACAACCTGGGTTCTCAATTTGGTTTGGTTGATACATCATGCCTATAAATAGATAAACCAAATGCACCCAAAATAATCCAAAGTACAAACAGTCCTACAATAACAACAGCAGCAAAGCCTTGATACCAATATTTTGGCTCTGGCTGTCTGAATGCTTTTCATCCATTCAGCTGTGTAAGGGTAAGGGTCATGTCCTCTGTAACTAACAAAATGAGATTCTTCTTTAAAACTTCCATCCATGTTCGTTTCAGCCTAGTTCTAGTCCTAGCGGCCCCTTTATCTACTAAAGTTCAAACTTCAAACAGTCCTAAATGCCAACAGGTAGATAACCAAATGCACCTAAAATAATCCCAAATTCCATTTAGTTCCAACTGGACATGAACTCTAACCTAAGTAGTCTTACCATCTGTGTTTAACTCTAATTTGTGCCAGTTTATGTGCCCTGTTTTGCTAAAACTTACGGGACAGTCTTTTGCACATTTCATACCCTTTCCTGAAAATAATTGCTTAGATGTCACTTATCTATGCTAGTTCCACCTACTCCCCTGGCATGATTATCAGGTGCCTTTCTTCTTTTTTTTTTTCCTGCAAAATTAGAATGTAAACATTTCTTACTATTCAGCAATGTTTCATTCACCTGTCCTCTTTAGTACTTTTCCTTTTTCACATAACGTGATATCCATTTGTATCTGCGTCAGATGTTTGTATCTGTTTCAGCAGTGGAATCTTTTTTCCTACTATTGTAATGTCCCTTTCCTTTTAGTCTCTTGTCTTGTTTCATAAACCCCAGGTTTTACCACCTCTTTTGTTATGTGATCTGCCTTTCCATATGCTGACAGGTGATTTAAATTATTGTGCAGATTGTCAGATAATGCATATCTTCTTCTGGCCGAGGTATTGAAGAAGCTTGTAGCTATTGCTCCGACCTATTGCCATCTATTTATAACAGAGCTTGCAAATTCAATGCATAATTTGACTGTATCAGCGATGAGCGAGCTGCACTTATATGAAGATGCTGAAAAGGCACTTCTGACAACATCTTCATCCAATGGTACTTCGATCTTGAGAGTTCTACAGGCATTGAGCTCCCTTGTTGCTGCATTGCATGAGAAGAAAGACCCTCAGCTTCTTCCAGAGAAGGACTATGCTGATGCTCTTTCTCAGGTATCAGAGATAAATGTATCTTTAGAATCCTTGTGGCTGGAGTTGAGTAATTCCATTAGCAAAATCGAGAGCTCTTCAGAGTCATCAGATTCTGCTGCCATGACTGGAGATTTTGCAGCGACGAGTGCAGGTGCAACACCACCCCTTCCTGCAGGCACTCAGAACATATTGCCTTACATTGAGTCTTTCTTTGTGACCTGTGAAAAATTACGTCCTGGGCAATCAGATGCAGTCCAAGAATTTGGTATTGGAACAACATCAGATATTGAAGATACTACTACTTCTGGAGGACAGAGATCATCTGGAGTTCCTCCAAAAGTTGATGAAAAGCACAGTGCTTTTGTGAAGTTCTCTGAAAAACATAGAAAGTTATTAAATGCATTCCTCAGGCAGAATCCTGGGTTACTTGAGAAGTCATTCTCTCTTATGCTTAAAGTTCCACGATTTATTGATTTTGACAATAAACGTGCTCATTTTAGATCCAAAATAAAGCATCAACATGACCATCATCACAGCCCTGTGAGAATCTCAGTGAGAAGAGCCTATATTCTTGAAGATTCATATAACCAGCTCCGTATGAGGTCTCCTCAAGATTTAAAAGGGAGGCTGACTGTGCATTTCCAGGGGGAAGAAGGTATTGATGCTGGAGGGCTTACTCGGGAATGGTACCAGTTACTATCCCGTGTTATTTTCGACAAGGGTGCCTTACTTTTCACGACTGTGGGGAACGATTCCACATTTCAACCAAATCCCAACTCTGTTTACCAAACAGAGCATCTGTCTTATTTCAAGTTTGTTGGCCGAGTGGTGAGTGCTATTTACTGGCTTTTGAAAATTAGCCTTGTGTGGTTACTGTTGTTTATATGACATTGTCTGTGATTGCAGGTTGGTAAGGCACTCTTTGATGGCCAACTTCTTGATGTCCATTTTACTCGATCTTTCTACAAACACATTCTTGGAGTGAAGGTTACTTATCACGACATTGAGGCCATAGATCCTGATTACTATAAGAACTTGAAGTGGATGCTTGAGGTGTGCTGTCTGCAATTTATGTACTTAAATTTCTTTTGTTTGGGCCCCATCCTCTTATTTTCTATCTCAGTTATAATTTTGGGACTCTAGTTGATCCTTATTGTCCATCCTATGCAGAATGACATAAGTGATGTTTTGGACCTTACTTTTAGTATGGATGCTGACGAGGAGAAGCTGATACTGTATGAGAGGGCACAGGTACCTTTTCTCCAAATATGTTGGACACCAATCATGGGCAAGTGTTGAGTCGTAAAATTACTTTCCTTATTATGGATCCATTTATCTATAGATACAAGGACAATTAATAGAAAGTTAAAAGTCCAATTCATTATGTAGTAAAAAAGTTCAGTAACGAGGGAGCAAAGTGGTGTTTGCATATGCTTAGAACTCTGATAGTTTTGTTTGGTGGTTAAACCTTGGCCAAAGGTTTTTGGCCCATTGTAGAATGGCAATCTATGTTGCACGAATACAAACACAGATACAAATAAGGACACGTAACGGATATGAGATTAATACATTTTCGATATGTACAAGGTAGTCACCTATGTTGCACGGATACGGGTACAAACATGATACTTATACTGACACCATTTTCCCGTATCCGTGCAACATAAACGACAATTTTTAGTTTTTTTTGGATATAAGTTCCTTGAATCTTCCATATTTAGAGGTTGGTACCTCAAATCTTATTAATTATAGAAAGACAGTCAAATCCCTAAGAATGTGAGTTGGCTTAAACATATTCTTAAATTTGTGCAGGTCACGGATTGTGAGCTGATTCCTGGTGGCCGGAATATCAGGGTTACTGAAGAAAATAAACATGAATATGTTGATCGTGTTGTGGAACATCGGCTTACAACAGCCATTAGACCACAGATTAATGCATTTATGGAGGGCTTCAATGAATTGATTTCTCGGGATCTGATATCCATCTTTAATGACAAAGAGTTGGAATTATTGATTAGTGGTCTTCCTGATATCGACTGTGAGTAGCCAATGCCTATTTTTGATCTATACAACACTAAATTGTTCAGCTAGCACTACAAGTTTATTTGATCATACATCTGATTGGCTTCTATGCAGTGGATGACTTGAGAGCAAATACCGAATATTCTGGCTATAGCAATGCATCTCCTGTCATACAGTGGTTCTGGGAGGTTGTCCAGGGCTTCAGCAAGGAAGATAAAGCTCGTTTCTTGCAGTTTGTGACTGGCACTTCAAAGGTATATTTTCCAAGTTAGAAGTCTGCTGTTACCAATTTGCTTATATTAGTGGGTTGGTGGTACATGGTTGAATCATTTGCATGTACTAGGAAGACCCTGAGCAAATTGTGTGGATTTAACAACAAAATAGGCATATGCAAAAATAACTTGGGTTTACATGCAATTTAAAATTTTTAAAGGGCATAGATGCAAATATATGTCATTGCTCTTGCTTATATTTTGTGCTCACTAGGCTTTTCTTTTGATCTGTAGGTTCCTTTGGAAGGTTTTAGTGCACTTCAAGGAATATCCGGCTCTCAGAGGTTCCAAATCCATAAGGCCTATGGAACCCCAGACCACTTGCCCTCAGCGCATACTTGGTATGTTTTTTATATCTGAAACTCGTTCTTCTTGAAAACCTTTAAACTAATGAAATTGATCTATAAGCTCCACCATATGGCATGAGAGTGCACTCCTGCCCTATAACTTACAGATTCATGTCCTGATTACTTACATGGGATCTTGAAGGTGAGGAGTTACAAATTTTATAGTAAACCCTTGCCTTGTTCCATTGTGGTGGAGCAACTTGTGTCATTTTGTGAGCAATAAGGTCCAAATATACCTTTTGTGATAGGGTTACATATTCATATTCATTGAGTACATGTCCTTGCACTGTTATCTTTTTTTGACTATAGTTGGTAAGTGATCGTCGTCAATATTTTTGTTTTCACAGCTTTAACCAGCTAGACCTGCCGGAATACACATCCAAAGAGCGCCTTCAAGAGAGGTTGCTTCTTGCCATACATGAAGCAAATGAAGGGTTTGGGTTCGGTTGAGATCTGGGACCTCTACTCTGTACATATTATAGAACGAGAAGAGGTATGTGCCAAAAGAGAGCGCTTCCAGCAATTGAACCTGCTCCTCTGTTGGTGGACATTTAAACGACTTGTTGGGAATGGAGTTAGCTTTGGCTTGTTACTGGGAGAAACTATTGACATTGTTAAATCATAAACTTTGTGGGTTCTTTCTCTGAAGCTTCTGGAAATGCTTTTAGTTTTCGGGTTGGAGCAGGTCACATGCATTCAGTCCCAGAAACCTGGAGTCACAAGGAATGTGGGTTTGTGAATGGTCTTTTGGTCTCATACCTATACATTCTGGTGTACATTTGTTTTCGCCATGGTTTTTTTTTTTAAATTTATGGACTTGCTTTACTGTACTGAGATTGGTCGGCCTTTGGCCATTAATAGATCTATTTAATTGAAATCCCTGTTTATATTATTTGATTAATGTACCCCTCTATCTTGACTTCATTTTGAGCCTCTCTGCTGCAGTCAGTTGTATGTGAGAAAGTTTCTTTGACTTGAAATTTTAACTTCATACAAACGATGGTCGCATAGTTTGCAGTATCGGTCGAGACCGATCCGATACAGCTGATACCTATTCGGTTTGGTATGCTCCGATTTGATACCGACCGATGACCGATACCGACATTGGAGGTCTCTTTCCGGGTCAGTTAGGCAAAAAAAAAAATGAACAAAAAAGATCAATCAGTAAGGATATAAAAGCATAGAAAGGGTATAAAATTATGTAAAATAAATAATTTTACATAATTTCTGGGCCTATATTATTGGACAGTCAAGCTTTGAGACCCCCTTTGAATTTCTTTATCACCCTTGAAATTCCTAATTGTTCTATGGTTATCCTTCTAACTTCTATCATTATTATTTCCTAATTGTTCTATGGTTATCCTTCTAACTTCTATCATTATTATTGTCTTCTCGTCTCTTTCTTATTCACAACTACTATGATGGTTCACTCTAGAGGAAGACCTTCGTCAAATGAAAATTCGTGTTTGTTGGAACGAAAAGACTTTTATCAGATGATAATAATCTTGAATAGACTAGGCAGCTTAGGCAGCATATGCAAGATGACTAAATAGAAATCGTGGCAACGAACGAGAGGATAATGCTGTTGATTTTATCTCGCTTCCGGTTGAGCACTCAAATGGAGGTTGACAATGGAGTTGGTATTTTAGTCCCACATCGGTTAGGAGGTGGGATCATGTGGTGTAAATAATTGAGATTGGTTCAGACCTTACAAGGAAATTCTCTTTTAAGGCAAATGGGCCCAATTAAATATCGCACCTCATGGGCCAACTCCGGTTCGGGTCACACCGCGTTCCCAAGTAATGCAACTGGTTCAGCCTTTCATACGTGGTCACTTACAGTCTACAATACTAATGATGCATTTATGGCACATCACTTACTTCCTAAGCATTGGGAAGAGAAAAAATTGGAGAAAAATCTCGAGGAAAAAATGAGAGAAAACTAAAAGTAGTAGTGGTTGGAAAATGAGGGGGAGGAATTTGAGAGAAAAATTCATATGAATCTCACTCAAAAAATTTCTTCCAAAAGTTGGAGAAAAATTGAGAGAGTTGAGAGGACTGTGGAAGAAATCCAACTACCCTTCAAAAAAGTAAGTATCAATTATGATTTGGAAAAAAATCAAGTTCTGTCGACTTCGATTTGGGCTATCTCAACAAGTTAAAGGCTTGTATGCAGCGAATTTGAGAGATTGACTGAAACTTCAGGAAGGTATAACATCACTTATACCATGATTCTTACCAACAACCGACTATCCATTTATGCAACAAACAAGGTTTAGAACAATTTGCATATATAATTTTGTCTAAATTATAACTTGATACCCTCAACTATTGCAGTTTTTTAACTTAATACCCTCAACTTTGATAGGTACTAACTTAATACCATCCCTCAACTAATATTTTTCAACTTGCTACCCTCCGTCACTCCACATCATTAAAAATAAATAAATTTCTAAACTACCCCCACCCATCCCCTACGGCCGCTTCTCCCTCCCCACCCTCCCCTCCCCCTCCTTCCCCTTCTTGACGGCAGTCGCGCCCCCCGGCCCCATCGCACCACCCCTCCGCGCCTATCCACCACCGCCCACCGTGCCACCCCCCGTGCCTCCCTCGAATCATCGCGTGCCTCCTTCTGCCCCCGCCGCGCATCGCGAACCCCCTGCCCTCGCCGCACGCTCCCTGTCACGCCCCGATTCGACAAACTATTCATCCCCGTTCCCATTATGCCGAATCGAACTTCCTCACTAAGGCGTGATACCGTACGAGTCTGGAGTTGCACTCGTACAAGGCAAGAACATTATATTTGATCATTTATTTGAAAGATCAAGTTAAAATTCTAAATCGCAGAGTAATTGAACACGCAGTATAGGAGGATAGAAATATGCTTTTACATTGATAGCTTGCAACCAAGTGCAAGTCATATTACATTGGATATGCTGTTGTGGCTACATTGATTGAAACAAAAGAAATATACTTGACAAGCTGCCTGAACTAAGACTTGTCGTTCCACACATTCATCCTTTTATACATTGAAAGCATTCGATGAATTGGCTTCAAAATACTTCAGAATAAGAAGATCTATAAAACGCCTCTCTGAACTTCAGTTTTGGCTTAGCGACATGCACCCCCAGAGTCCTCGTCACCTGTGGGGTTGGAGGATTAGTACACTTGAAAATGCACTAGTGAGCGGGACGAACCCACTCGTCTAAATCGACTCTAATTGTTAAGGTAGGATGCATTGGAGTTTTCTTTCTATTTAGAACTAAATGAATTCAGTTCATATTGATAGCCTTCCATTTGAAACAGTAAAGCAGACAGAAATCATAACAGTTTATCTCGATTCTTACCACGGTCGTGCGCTTCCCTGCATAAACACAGAGATAATACTTACTACCTGCATAAGACAATAGGTGAGCATGCTACTATCTTATATGTGGTCATTGGTGTTACACACCACTTGGGACTTGATCAAATTGGCATACGAAGCTACCCTTTCAGCCTAGTTTACAAGCCTTACTGAAGGTCCCGCATGCCTCACGCCGAAGCACGATAAACATTCCCCCTAGGTCGATTCGGTTTCGATGCCCCGGATACCATTTCGAGAAAAATAAACTTATACACAAGTTGTCCATGACCATGCCAATGCGTGAACAGTTAATATATGAAACAAATTGCATAGAGTGGACAATATCGAGCAACATTATCATTTTTTCCAACTCATGCAACGAATCATTTTTTCCAAAGCCGTACTTCCAATTTGGCATCCTGTAGGCACCAATTTTCCCGAGGCATCATATGCCGCAACCAACGTTTCGATTTATTTTGCAGATCATGAAATATTCTATCTTTTTTTCTAGAACCTTATCTTTTTGCTTTTTGATGTGAAACTTATATTTTCAGAGTAGTTTACTCTAAATTGATACATTTATCCCGAGTTCTTGATCTTAGTGGATTGACATGCATTTAACTTGGCATCGTCGATTTGAATAAGTTCGAGGCAAAAGAATTTCGTTTGCGAAAAGGAGTAGAAAAGAAGGAGCCGAACCACCCACCAAGTATTTGATCGTGCTGAAAGTCGAAGCGCTTCACAATGTTCAAGTTTCAGTTACGCGAGCTCCTACAATGGCATCAACACTTAGTCAGAATTCCTTATTTAATCCTTTATTTTAAAATTTGTAGAATGCATTCAGAAATTGACGCAAAAACACATTCATCAAAACCAAGCAGCGAAAACTCAAGAAAACTATACAACAGTCCGGTCCTGTCGAAGGGACTTTTATATACACAGCCTGCTGTATCTAGGACTTATTTCAATAGAAGCCGTTCCATTAGTTTCGTCCAAATCGATTTATTCGATGTCGCAAAGGGTTATCGTAAGCCAAGCTCCGCGATCGAGTCAAATAGCCATCTAAGTTCTCGACCGATCTGACTCGCCGTAAGCATATTACATAGTCCGCCGCCTATCGGAAACGGGGCAATACATAATATACCAATAAAAAAAAGTTTTGTTCCGAAACTTAAGAACAAGGGTCTGACCTTAAATTAGGTAAACAACGAAGGGTACTTTTCTTTCATCTTTGCCTCCATCTTCTACGTCAATTCTTCAACTGAATGGTTCCGCCAGAGCACGCGAACCAAGGACATCGATCGATTTTGCAATACCTTCTTCTTACGATCCAAAATTTGAATAGGCTCCTTCGAGTAAGACAAGTCAGCACGTAGCTCCAACTGATCGAAGCTAACCATGTGACTTAGATCGTACATGTATGTTTAAAGTTGTGAAACGTGAAAAACATCTTGCACTTCAGCCAAGGCAGGAGGTAGTGCGATCCGATAAGCAACAGTTGCGACTCGCTCAAGGATCTCGAAAGGGCCTACAAATCTCGGGCTCAGTTTGCCTTTAACACCGAACCGTATAATGCCACGCATGGGCGTTACTTTCAGAAATACATGGTCCTGGACCATAAATTCTAGTGGTCGTCGATGAAGATCTGCGTAACTCTTTTGTCGACTTTGCGCGATGCGAAGTCTATCTCGAATCAAGAGAACCTTTTCGACGGCCTGCTCCACTAATTCCGGCCCGAGTACCTGTCGCTCTCCGACTTCGTCCCAGCATATTGGAGAACGACACTTCCTCCAGTAGCGCTCTTCATACGGAGCCATTTGAATGCTTGACTGCTAACTGTTGTTGTACGTAAACTCCGCAAGCGGCAAATGCGTATCCCAACTAGTCTTTAGATTGATCGCACACAGACGCAACATAAGATTTGATTCACTCTCTCCGTCTAACCGTCTGTCTGGGGGTGGCATGCAGTACTAAAATTCAGTTTGGTCCCTATCGCAGCTTGCAAGCTCATCCAAAAATACGATATGAATCGCCCGTCTCTGTCCGAAACTATTATGGCCGGTACCCCGTACAGTCGAACAATCTCGTCAATGTAGATTTGCGCTAACCGGTCGATGCTCCATGCTACTTTAATTGCGATAAAATGAGACGACTTGGTCAATCTATCAACAATGACCCAAATTGCATCATTTTCTGTGGCATCTTCGAAAATCCTACAATAAAATCCATCAAGATATTGTCCTACTTCTACTCGGGAATGGCGAGATTTTGCAGCTCCCCGCTTGGCCTTTGGTGTTCTGCCTTCACTTGCTAACACGCCATGGTCTGTGACACGAAAGTAGCCACGTCTTTCTTCATGCCATGTAACCAAAAGTTTGTGTGCAAGTCCTTGTACATCTTGGTGCTCCCAGGATGTAACGAGTACTTCGTATAATGTGCCTCTGTCAGAATTTGTTTTCTGAGTTTGGCAATTTAAGGAATGCAGAGCCTTCCTTTAGTCGCATTGTCCTGTCTCCGTCTTTCGCAAAGTCAGTCGCCCTTCCTGTTGAAATCAGCTCGTACATCTTTTTCAGGAATGAATCGTCCTTCTGTGTGATCTTTATTTTGCTAAGCAGGCTCGACCCAAGCTTTAACTGAGCCAGGTGCAGATATCGATACTCAATTCCGAGTTCGATACCCATCGCTTCAAGGTCTCGTCGTATCTCACTAATTAGGGCCAGTGATTTTATAAACATTCTGCTCAGCGCGTCTGCTACGACGTTTCCCTTGCCCGACATATATTCGATCGTCAGCTCGTAGTCTTTTATTAGTTCGAGCCAACGCCGCTGCCTCAATTTGAGTTCTCGTTGGGTGAATAAGTATTTGAGGCTCTTGTGATCTGTGTATATTCTACAAGCCATACCATAGAGGTAGTATCGCCAGAGTTTCAATGCGAACACGATTGTAGCTAATTCTAGATATGCGTCGGATAGTTCTTCTCGTGCTGCTTCAACTGCCTTGAAGCATAGGAGATAACTTTGTCGTTCTGCATGAGCACGCACCCTAGGCCAGTTCTCGATGCATCACTGAATATCTGAAACCCTTCTAGTCCTTCTGGAAGTGAAAAGATTGGAGCTGAGATGAGCCGTTGCTTCAACTCTTGAAAGATGGATTCACAGTTGTCACTCTATTCAAATACGACTCCCTTCTGGGTGAGGCGAGTCAAGGTGACGTTAATTTGGAAAAGCTTCGTACAAATCTCTAGTAGTAGCCTGCCAAACCCAAGAAACTCTGAATGTCGCTAGCCGAGGTAGGTCATTTCCAATCTTCCACTATCTCAATTTTCTTTGGATCCATCGAGACACCTTCAGCAGAGATGACGTGTCCGAGGAACGTCATGCTACTCATCCAGAACTCACTTACTCTATTTTGTGTATAATTTGTTTTCACGCAGAGTTTGCAGCACCATCTTCAAGTGTTCTGCGTGTTCTTCCTGATTCTTTGAATAGATAAGGATATCGTCGATGAACACAACTAAAAATTTGTCGATTTAGGGTCGGAAGACTCGGTTCATCAAATCCATAAAAGCAGCTAGGGCATTCGTCAAACCGAACGACATGACTAGAAATTCATGATGACCATATCGAGTGCAGAAGACAGACTTTGATACGTCATCGGGCTTGATCTTCAACTGATGGTAGCCTGAACGTAGATCAATTTTTGAAAATATTGATGCACCTTACAGTTGGTCAAACAAGTCATCAATTCATGGCAGTGGATACTTATTTCGCATGATAGCCTTGTTGAGTTCTCTATAGTCGATGCATAGCTGCATCGATCCATCCTTCTTTTTTACGAACAGCACGGGAGCTCCCCACAGAGAGACACTGGGGTGAATAAATTCGTGGTCTAGCAACTCATGTAATTGCACCTTCAGCTCCTTCAGTTCTACTGGAGCCATTCGGTATGGCGCCTTTGATATCGACCGAGTATCCAGGAAGGTATCAATGCTGAATTCTATTTTTCGATCCGATGGCATCCCGGGCATCTCGTCTTGGAAAATGTCGAGAAAATCTGTCACAACATCAGTCTGCACCGTATTTGTATTATCCTTCCTTGTATCTCGAACTGATGCCAAGTATCTTGTACAGCCGGAACGCAACATTCGCCTCGTCGATATTGCCGATACCACCATCGTCGACTTTGATACGTCACCGCACGAATATGAAAACTCTGTCTCGCCAGCAAGACGAAACACAAATCTCTTCTCCGCGCTCAATCGTTGCATGGCAGACGCCCAACCAATCCATGCTCAGGATTATGTCGTACTCTTTGATTTCTAGTACGACGACTTCCAAGGATACATTTCTACCTCCGATGCAAATGTGACCGTCCCCACAAATAAAATTTACAGGCATATCGACTCCCGATGGGTGCTAACGCTAATGTTCATATCTAGTTATTGCATGGCTATTTTTTTACCAAAGTCAGCAGATATAAAAATATGGTCACACCAGAATCAAATAGTACTCGAGCAGGTATATTTTTATAGAGTAATATACCTGTTACAATAGTATCAGACACGAACGTCTCATCCCGAGTCAATGCTTAGACTCGGCCTTGCGCCCCACGGAGTTGATTCTACGGTTTCACTGGTACCGCATTTGCACCTTGCAGTGTAGGCGCTCTATACTGATTTGGAATGTTTTTCGGAGGATTTGGAACATTCCTTGTGGGGTATTGATTTGGCTTCCCCGCCTGACAAAATTGACTGAAGTGGCCTAGCTTGCCACACCTGAAGCATGTTCTTGATTGATAATCGGGCACTCGGTGCCCCCCCTTACGGCATCTATTGCAATTTTCTACGGAGAATTGACCCCGATTCTCAAACGTGTTTTGACGCTTTGGCACCTCTGGCCCCCCGACGTCATTAGGTCGTTTATTGAAATTGTTGCGGACGACTGACACGGCTCGTTGCGACATACGGTCAAAGATCCGCTCGCTATCAAGTACGGCTTCACAGTATTCACGATAAGTTTCGCATCGTTGATTCATGACGCCCCTACGCAATTTGTCGTTTAGGCCCTGTTGAAAACGTTCGCATCATTCTTCTTTGTTGGGCAGGAAGGCGCCGACAAATTTTGCAAGTTTTGAGAAGCTTGTGTCATAATCTTCAATAGTCATATTCCCTTGTCTCAACATCATGAACTCGTCCCCCTTCTGTCAACGGATGGCGTGAGGAACATATTGTTCAAGAAAAGCTTCCTTGAACATTTTCCAAGAAATTTTGGTGTTGGAGTCGGTTTCGTAGATTTCCTGCTTCTTCGTCGTCCACCAGTCGTAGGCACGTAATTACAGTTGTAATATCGTATATGCTACCCTCTGGGACCCTTCGATGCAGAAAAGATTGAACATATCCTCAATCTCTGCGAGCAATCCCACAATCATATCAGGCTCTGCTCGACCATTGAACTTAGGTGGGTTCATCTTGCGGAACTCCGTTGCTTTGAATAAGGAAGAAGAGTTCATCGTTTGTGGTTGAACTTCTTCCTCGACTTCTTCTTTGACTTTATTCCTCTCTTCAGGTGCCACAATCGTTGCGCTAGTTTTGTCAGCCATACTGCTCACGATCCTTGTCAAGGCGTCCATTTGCTTCTGTTGCGCACCGAATTGGGTTTGGATTTGCATCTGAAGCTGTTGTTGCTGTAGCTCCATCAAGCACAACATTTTCTCCATTGTAGTCTAGCTAGGGTTAGTGTCCTTCGAACTGGACGAACTATCCACAGCGTTGGTTGCTGTAGCGGAATTATTTTTATTTTTCTTAGTCATTCCTACAAAACAACGTTAGTATTTTCAAAATATCTACGAGCGTACCTGTACGGAACTTTTATTTTACACAGCATGTAAACAAGTATTCAATCGAGCAATCATAATGAACATTCCAAATAAAACATTTTTTGAAAATCCGAGGAAACATAACTGTGCTCTGATACCAATTTGTCATACCCTGATTCGACAAACTGTTCGTCTTTGTTCACATTATGCTGAATTGATCGTCCTCACTAAGGTGTGATACCGTACGAGTCTGGAGTTGCACTTGTACAAGACAAGAACATTATATTTGATCATTTATTTGAAATATCAAGTTAAAACTTCACAAATCGCAGAGTAATTGAACACGCAGTATAAGAAGATAGAAATATGCTTTTTCATTGATAGCTTGCAACGAAGTACAAGTCGTATTACATTGGATATGCCGTTGCGACTACATTGATTCAAACAAAATAAATATACTCGACAAGTTGCCTAAACTAAGACTTATCGTTCCATACATTCACCCTTTTATACATTGAAAGCCTTCTATGAATTGGCTTCAAAATATTTCAGAATAGGAAGATCTTCAAAATGCCTCTCCGAACTTCAGCTTTGGCTTAGCGACGTGCACCCCCAGAGTCCTCGTCACCTGTGGGGTTAGGGGATTAGTACACTTGGAAATGTACTAGTGAGCGGGACGAACCCACTCGTCTAAACTGACTCTAATTGTTAAGGTAGGCATGCATTAGAGTTTTCTTTCTATTTAGAACTAAATGAATTCAGTTCATATTGATAGCCTTCCATTTGAAATAGTAAAGCAGACATAAATCGTAGCAGTTTATCTCGATTCTTATCATAGTCGTGCTCGTCCCTGCATAAAACATAGATAATACTTACTACCTGCATAAGACAATAGGTGAGCATGCTACTATCTTATATGTGGTCATTGGTGTTACACACCACTTGGGACTTAATCAAATTGGCATGCGACGCTACTACCCTTTCTGCCTAGATTACAAGCCTTACTGAAGGTCCCGCATGCCTCATGCCGAAGCACGATAAACATTCCCCCCAGGTCAATTCGGTTCCGATGTCCCGGATACCGTTTTGAGGAAAACGAACTTGTGCATAAGTTGTCCATGACCATGCCAATGCGTGAACAGTTAATATATGAAACAAATTTCATAGCGTGGACAGTATCGAACAGTATTATCATTTTTTCCAACTCATGCAACGAATCATTTTCCACAAAGCTGTACTTCCTATTTGGCATCCCGTAGGCACCAATTTCCTCGAGGCATCATATGCCGCAACCAATGTTTCAATTTATTTTGTAGATAATGAAATAGTATATCTCTTTTCTAGAACCTTATCTTTTCGCTTTTTGATGTGAAACTTTTATTTTCAGAGTAGTTTACTCTAAATTGATACAATTATTCTGAGTTCATGATCTTAGTGGATTGACATGCGTTTAACTTGGCATCGGCGATTTGAATAAGTTCGAGGAAAAAAATTTCGTTTGCGAAAAGGAGTAGAAAAGAAGGGGCCGAACCACCCACCAAGTATTTGATTGTGCCGAAAGTCTAAGCGCTTCGCAACGTTCAAGCTTCAGTTATACGAGCTCCTGCAATGGCACCAATACTTAGTCAGAATTCCTTCTTTAATCTTTCGTTTCGAAATTCGTAGAATGTATTCAGAAATCGACGCTAAAACACATTCATCAAAACCAAGCAGCAAAAACTCAAGAAAACCATACAACAATCCGGTCCCGTCGAAGGAACTCTTATATAGAGCTCACTCTTCGAGACGCAGCATGCTGCATCTAGGACTTATTCCAACAGAATTCGTTCCATTAGTTGGATCGATTCTCGTAACGTTTGTCCAAATCAATTTATTCAATGCCGCAAAAGATTATCGTAAGCCATGCTCAGCGATCGAGTCAGATAGCCATCTAAGTTCCCGATCGATCTGACTCGCCGTAAGCATATTACATAGTCCGTCGCCTATCGGGAACGGGGCACTACACTCCTTGTCACGGCTGCCGTTTACCTTCCCCTCCGGCGTCGGTGGCTGCTGAAGAGAGAGGGGATGGAAGGATAATTAGGTCATTTTTTATTTTGGTTAACACTCTTATAGTAGAGGGTATTAAGTTGGTACCTATCAAATTTGTGGGTATCAAGTTGAACAATTCAAATAGTTGAGGGTATCAAGTTGTAATTTTTTTATGTTCGTCTCTGCATCAAAATATTAGGCTTGCAAAAATATTATCAATAACATGCGACCTAATTATATGATGACAAATGTGTAACTTTCCATAATTAGAAGTTGATACGTACAAGTCCATCTTTATAACAGGCACAATACCCGAGGATGTACAAGCCTCTGGGTGTCCCATCTCTCACAAGCCGACACGTTTTTGATGCCCCGAAGACAAACCTTGAGCTCAAGTTGTCCAAGACAAATGCATGATATCCAACTTCTATCAGATAAAATGTTATAATACAACAGCTAAATAACAAGTAAACATTTTTTTTCGAACATAGAGCCGTAGCTCTGTTTTTTCTTTCTCTGTTTTGTTATTTAAGTATAAGGTTTTATCAGTGGATTTTTGAACTATTTGTGTTGGAAATTTTGTGTATACTTTTGTAATGCTTCTTCTCTAGTTTTAAGCTTATTATCATGCATTTTATAAATGGATTTCCTAGTCTTTTGTTCTTGTTCTTAGTACGATGCTTTAGTTATCATCACGACACAAATACTTCTAAATCTCATCCTTATACTACTTTTCCTGTATGGATACTGTACTTACTTATTGCAACTAGTTGCTTCTATCTAGCGGGTCCACACTCGTCTAGTATAACTACGACACACATCACGAGTTCCATCTAGTCTTGTATATAATACTTGAACCATGACACAGATCACTTCTAATCAAGTTCAAGTCTCATATCATGTACTTATTGTATGATCACCTATTGATATCCTAGTAATGTGGACTTTTCTGTTTGGTTGTTTGCTAAGATATTTGTATTTTTGGACCTATATAACTCTCAATATCGGATTGCAACACAAGGCATATATCTTGAATTACAATCTAACACAAAGCGTGCATAGTATGATACGAGGGTAATCATCGATGATACCTTGTAAATTATCCTGAATAGTGCTTACATCATTCTAGGATGATTCTCTATAGTATACACAACTCAAGTATCGATAGATTAACATGATAGGTTGTTAACTAGTTTATCTTATCTTGATCACTGGGAAGACATCTGTGTTTCATGCAACCTCATTATCTCGGGTTTCAAGGATATGGCAACCCTGGTTGGTGTAGGCCCATGATCATATCTAGCATACAATATTGTCTGTATTTTCGGACACGACCAATTTATATTATTCTTCGCTTTGAAGACACCCACATATAGTGTATATTATGCATTACCTGTTTATTTTTATTCATGCGTATCAAGGCGTTCACGTCTCGTGTATATATGTATATATTTGGCCCCAGGCCGTCGGGTATCTGCAGTGCGTGAATAGATAATATTCTTTAACTTGTATCTGGTAGTAAGTAGGATTGTGATAACCCTAGTTAGTTAATTGTATCAAAACATAGGTTCATGGATGGCCGTGCATTGCTTCTATTTTATTAGTTCATCCCTGCCTTGTTTATATTTAATAATATAGCAGGTTAGGAAACATAGTCTGGCATAGATCTAGCTTCCTCCCTTTGTCCTTATTTGGTGAAGAGGTGGTTCCTAAACTGTGTAGTCTATGAATCTTATCCAAATCTTTTATTATTGTTGTTAGTATAGCTAGATGGAAAGTAGAGTCTATCATGAACCTAGCTTCTCACCTTATGTCTTATTTGGTGTTGAGGTGGTTGTTTCTCTATGTATAGTCTATGATTTCAAATCCAATATCCCTTTTTCTTTCTACAATAGTTATCTATTTTTCATGTGTTGTTTTTCTTTTGGGCTTCTTTTGTGGTACTTACTTGTTGGGGTTGACCCCATTGGTTTTCTATGACTAGATCGCATGCCAAATCCAAAGGATCTACCGTCGCTTTCGCTTAATAGAACCAGTAGGAAGGCGGCTCGTAGGCACGACAATGGGTTTCCTTTTTCATTCACTCGCATACATATATTCTTTTGTTGCTTTTAGCCAAAGGCAAGTATTTAGTCTTTGTTCCTGGGGTATTGTTCCCTCCGATTATGTCAGCATGGTTGTATATTCGTGATCACCGACTAGCTATATAATCATGTATTTATTGTGCTAGTATTACATTTTATTTATACTAGATTCATGATCATGCATGTATATAGTGTTTGGGATGCCTTACTGCTCTACATGTATGATATATTCTTGTTGATAATTGTTTGTGAAGATTAATGTAAAAGATTTATCTGACCCTAGGTAGACTCAGTGGCATGCTAGCTTGGTCACCAATACTTTTCTAAACGGTACCCGTACGAGGCCGAGCCCCTTATAGGAAGTAGTTTTTTTAAAAAAAACTTTGAATTAGCAAATCTTTTCCAAAACACCATCAATTCTTTTCGAATCTTTTCCCTACCAATCCTTACTACTTCCATCTAAACCCTATATATATATATATATATATATATATATATATATATATATATATATATATATATATATATATATATAAGGGATCACTCGGCCATTCTAGCAAATCTGACCTCATTCTCCATCGCATACCCTCCGTTCTACTATCTGGGGTGTCCGTTGGTTTACGGTAGATCCAACTCGGACATCTTCGACGGACTTGTGAACAAAACCTGAAAAAAGATCGAGGGATGGCACAACGCGACCCTCTCCCCGGACGGGAAGATGATCCTCATAAAGCATGTCCAATCTTCCATCCCCATCTACACCCTGGCCGTTTGCTCCCCTCCCAAGAAGACCTTCGCCTCCCTAGAGTCCATATTCGCCAACTTCTTTTGGGGACACCTCGACGGCAAGGACAAGCATTACTGGGCCAGCTGGGACTCGATGGCCAAACCTATCGATGCAGGTGGCCTTGGCTTCAACAAATTATCACACATCGTGGACGCCTGCGCCATAAAATTATGGTGGAAGCTTCGATCCGATGACTCCATCTGGACTCGGTTCATGAGAGTTAGATACTTCCAGCCTTGAAAATTCTCAATCTACCTGCCTTGAAAATTCTCCTAGAAATTCTCTACGTCCTTGAAAACTTCATATTTGCTCTCGATTATACTTCCTTGCTTTCCGTACCATTGATTCTCGTCCCGTTTTATTTCGAGGTGACGAACGATCGTGCTATTTAGGATTTATCAGAAGTTCTTAAGATATAGTATAATATTGCTTGATTATTGAGTTTTGGTTGTTTATAGATAGGAGGGATTATGGATTCCATATGCCCTAGATATCTGTTAGTAGAATTTTTAGGAATTAGTTAGAAGGTTATAAGGTTTCAGTGACCTGTATTTTGAGGAAGTATTGTGACCAAAGGTGGGTAGAAGTCCTCGAGGTTTCGCAGTTACAAAAGGGCTAAGAGAATGATATGAATTATTTTTGAGGAATTAAAATTTTTGGAGGTTAAGGTTAAGGTAGACTTTCTTTTTGAATTTTAAGGAATAGTTATGAATTAGAATTTCGAGGACGAGATTATTTTTAAGGTGGGTAGATTTGTAACTCCTTTTCCCAGAAAATTTTGAAATATTTTTATTATTATTTATTTTATTTAAATGGTGATTTTTAGATTTTTATAAATAATTATTTAATTAATTATTACGGTAGATGACTTTAGCCATGGTTGAGTTTTGAAGTACAAGACGACTAGGAATCATGGCACGGATAGTGCAGTGACGTACTTTGACTAGTGTTTAGCCATGGTAGGGGAATACCGAGCCATAGGTGTGTTCTAACTAAGAAAACCAGGCCAAGTTGCGACATGACCATTATAAATAATTTAATTGATTATTATTAAGGTTATCGATTATTAGGGAACCCGATTGTACCAAACCAGCCTGGACTGGACCCGAACCAAGTCCCAGCCTATGTAGGCATGTATTGAGACCAAGGACGTCCATAAAGACGTACTTTATGTATATGCAATTATTTTTGTGTCTATTCTACAATGGGGAAAGACTTTATAAATATTTATTGTATGTACATTATAAGTATCATTAATATTAAATAGCATTTTATAGTATTTATACGATTCTCTGGGGTCGAATAAAGTGTGTGTATATTTAAATAATATATATATTATTGTTCTATTTTAGTTGCTATTAGGACCATTATTATTAATAATATTGTTGTTACTAAATATAATCATTTATTATTATTGATTACTTTTATGTTATTGATTAATGGATATATATGTATAAATTTACATATTTCTATAAATAGGCCCTATATTAAGAATAAATAATAGTAAGATTTAATTTAGATTTTTATGGAGAGTATTATATATAATATATATTGTGTACACATATAGATAGATATTGGTATATATATATGACTATAAATATGGTAATATATGAATATATATGGTAAAAACAAAAATAAAAAAGCCCAAATCGAGCCTGTGAGGCAGAGCCCCCAAGCTCCCACAAAGCCTGCTCGGCCAACCGAACACCCAGGCTAAACCGAGCCTCTCCCACTCGAGACAAATTGATTCTATATAGAGAGATCGAGAGAGAGGGGAGAGGAGTAAACCCTAATCCTTAATCCCAACTCCAAACACCTGACCACCCCAGCAACCTGGGCAGCCAACCGCCACTGGTGCCACCGCCGGAGGCCGCGCGCGTAACAGAACAATAAGGAAACAGAGTAGCGGCAACGAACACGCCAACTTCGCGACGCTTTATCTTCCATCTCGTTCGATCTTTGTCGAACCAATTGCTCAGGTACGTTTACAACCTAACCATCTACGTGACCCTTTAATTAGATTCGAATATACTCGATTAGATTTCTCTGAAAATCGATCCAAAATCAACGAAAAATTATTCCGAAAACAGTTTAGAAAATAGTTTAGATGCCCTGTTCGAAGATCGATTCCGATCAACTCATGCACAACATTTAGAAGCTAATTAAAGACAATCCTAGACACCATATAGGGCATCACAACCCTTCTTGTAAATTCTGATTTTATTAAATAGATAAGAAGTTATTCGATTCTAAAGTTCAACAAAAATATGTTTTAAAAACTAGAAAATTGTCCGACACGACGTGCGTTCCGCCAAACCGGGTGACGTGGTCACACACCGTAAGCATTAAAAGGCGCGTACAGATGTTGCGGACGTGTGGGCTTTGACGGAATTCAAATTGGTTGCGTGTGCGCGACGAATTTGATGCGTATCCGTCGAAATTTACCGTATTGGCCTCTGTGCAAATTTTCCAATTACTTTGTGCACGTTCGTCAGATCGAGACGAAACTTGTGCCAACAGGACCGTATCCTTTTTCTGGTCCTTTATGCCAAGTTTGGTCCAATTCTGAGATAGTTGATCGGATCGCCGTTTTACGGGCCCCACGATCCGATTCAACGGGCAATTTTGTGCACGGTCTGCCGAAATCCTACTTTGGACATACAATTGGGTTCGTATCATCAAAAAAAATTCGTAGACATATAGTTTAACGACTTTAGAGATCATTGACTCTGGCACGCTTTTCGGTACAAAGCGAATCCAACGACGGACACCATTTTGGTCCGAAATGACCATTTTGTCCCTGTGTCCAGAATTGGACTTAAGGACAGGCAATTCTAGCTAATTTGACTATTCTGAGAATGTTGGTAATGTTTGTTTCAGCTTTCAGAGACAATTATAGGATTTGAACTTTATGGCTTACCAGTTGGCGGTGTATTGTTGGTTCTTCGTGTTACCATAGGCAAGATACCGTACCTCCCTCTACAGTTTATTTTCATGCTTATAGTTTTTTCTATTTTCATATGTTATTATCATATTCTCTAGTTGATGTGAGTTTATTTATATGTTTCATGCGTTTCATGTTTTACTAGATTATCGTCTTGCTTGTATATCAGCTTCATGATTAGATAGTGTAGTTACAACATGCTTGTTCACTTTATAGTTCATGCTAGAGTTGTTCTTACCCGTGTCTTGACACGAGTTGTATCTTGTCTCACCTGTGCCTCGACTGAGTCGTGTCTTGGAACAAGTATGTGTAACTGAACTACTACTCCTGACTTGTCTTCTTAACCCGTGAGTCCACACTTGGAACGAGGGTATTTGTCTTGATTGATTGCACCTGCGAGTCCACATTCGGGGCGAAGGTGATAGTCTTGAAACTAACCTGCGAGTCCACGCTCGAGGCGAGGGTTAGTGATTCGTTTGCACCTGCGAGTCCACACTCGGGGCGAGGGTGCCTTGTCTTGAACTAACCTGCGAGTCCACACTTGGGGCAAGGGTTAATGATTAGTTCAAACCTGCAAGTCCACTCGGGGCGAGGGTTTGGTATTCCATTGATCTTTTGTTTATTCGTTCTTCCAGCAGTTCATTTATGCATGATTGATCCCGTATCCGTGTTCATAGTTACCTGTCAGTAGCCACATCTCAGTCCTATGTCTAGTTTTCTGTTTATATCCTGTTTATATTCTTATGTATGATTAAACTGCAAGATAGGCATGTTTTTATGTATCTTGCTATGTCTCCTGAGGACCTGATGATCTCTTCAGGTTAGTTATTGCATGGAGTAGTTAGCAGTTCTGGATGGCGGATGATTATGACACTCGTGGGTTTCAGATGATTACGATATTGCTTGCAAGATTCAGGTATTGATTTTACGTTTATTATCCAGCTCGTGCTTTCCTTTCATTATCATGCGATATTTATTGATTCAGTTTATAGACTCTTGTTATATTCTTTGGAGTCTTATCGGACATTTATGCTAGTGGGCTGCAGATCACGACCCATAGTGTCATTCATGTTTCATACACTTATTGTGGATTTGAGATATAGATTTACTTTTGCCATGATTTGGCAGTTTACCATAGCCGTGACAACGTTTACATATTCGAGTCGGGCTGGAGTCCGCTTGATGTGTAGCTGGTTTGCTCAAGAGCTCGCGTCCGAAAAGTGGGTACGGGTCGTGACACCTGTGCCATGAAATTATGGTGGAAGCTTCGATCTGATGACTCCATCTGGACTCGGTTCATGAGAGTTAGATACTTCCAACACTCTCACCCCGCGATGGCCGTCACTAATAATCGATCCTCAGCATCCTAGCGCCGTATCCTCCACGTCCGACACCTCGCCGAGCCCCTTATCCGCCTGAAGCTTGGCAACGGCAACTTGTCGTTGTGCCACGAGCGTTGGCTCGATAATAAGGTCTGTCAAGTATCCTCGTCCTCACCTTCGAACTGTACGATCTGGATTTATGGGACGACACCTCGGGATTGTCACGCCCCGATTTTGGGGACAGGACCAGTGATTGGCTGGGCCCAGAAGCGACGGCTCACCTGGCCGCCGCGGACGTTAAGCTTATCGATTCCCCTGACACCTTGAGATGGACCCCTACTGCCGGAGGTACTTTTACGTTGGCTTCCGCCAAGATCGCGGTGCACGACATCGGCATGCCGATGCCGTTAATCGCCCCTTTTTGGAACTCATGCCTCCCCAACAATGGTCATTTCTGATCTGGAGAGCTCACCGGGGGAAGCTCCCCACCGACGACGTCCTCTCCACCATCAGCTTCAACCTTGCCTACAAATGCTGTTGCTGCACCGCGTACCAATCTAAAACTTCTGAGTACATCTTGCTTACCGGGGGCCTCGCCACTCAGTTATGGAGCAGCCTCTCCCACAGTTACGGGAAGGTACATCGAACCAGGGGCTTCAACGATCTCCTAGCCTGCTGGGGTGACTCTCACGGCCACCAGATCGTCGCCGCCGCTGGTATCTGGGTCCTCTGGAAGAATCGGAACAAACATAGTTACGAAGGACGTACATACAACCCAGTCAACTGATCAGGGAAACTATCCGAAAAATCCTAAAAATTGGAAGGCGCTGCACTCACTCGCCAGCCAGGTTTTGGTTGTCGTGGTGCTAATCGCGTCCCCGGCTGCGGCCTCTTTTGCTCTTGTTGCCTTTTCGCACTCGACGCGCTTACTTGTATAGGCTTCAACATTTTGCGCCTGATACATCAATGAAAGTTCCTTTGCCTATATATATATATATATTTTTTTTTTAATATATATATATATATATATATATATATATATATAGGCAAAGGGAAAATATATATATATATATATATATATATATATATATATATATATATATATATATATATATATATATATGGAAGGGATCTGTCCCGCTCGATCCAACGGTGCAGGAGGGGCGGGGATCCGCAGGCGGGTCTTTTGATCCACCCCCATATATATTTATATATATATATATCGGTTTTAAATTTTCTTCCAAAAATCCACGAAAGTAATCTCGTGATCGATTCCGACGACCCACCGACCTCCCACGCACTTAGCCGCCTCTGACCACTGCCCAGCCGCAAACTTCCGCCGCAAACGCCCCGACCATGGCAGCAGCGGACGACAACAACAAGAACAAAAACAACATCATCCTGGAACCCCTCCTTCGTGCTGTGATATCGCCCTCCCCATTCGATCATTTTGTGATCTAGTTGCATAGGTGTATGGACAACCTAATCCTCTTTACTTCCCTTCAAATAGATTAATTTAATTAGCAATATACTGACTATATATTGAGTTCTAAAATAGATAAAAAAATTGATTTCTGGACAAAGAAACTGTCCCAACCGTTATTTTGGAAGTCGATTTGCGGACCGAATATTGATAATTTTGAAAAACTAATTGAATGGAGTTGTAGTCAACATGAACAACTTCACAAAGACCTATTATTTTGTTATTTATTATTATTTTTTGTTAAAAATTTGTTCCAAAAATCAAGAAAAACTATTTTTGAAATGTAACGACCATAGTTCGTATTACATATTTTGGTATACGTGTACCTATTTTGACTCGTATTGCATGTTTCCTTGCATGGTATATTTGGGTATTTCATTACTCGGTTTATCTTAGTTTGGTTCGGCTTGGCTTGGTTTCCTTTTGAGTTCATCATGAACCAAAAGAAAACCCCCTACCTACCACCATCACCATTTATTAACCCATCCCCTTTTCTCTCTCCTCATTACTTCTCATTTACTCTTCTTCCTCACCATTTACTCTTCACCTACCTGAGAGAGAGGGAGAGCTTAGGCAAGTGCATCTTGCTTCATGGAGGAACTCAACTTTTGTTGTTCCATTCTCTTCCTTACAACATCCCGAGACACTTTAGTGCTTAGCATTTTTAATTTCCATGGCTAAATTCATGTAGATCTAAGTTTATTTTATTTTCGGATTTCTTGGGTTTTGATCTATTTAACGTTATTATTTCCAAGTTTTGATGGTTCCATGTTTTAGAGAATTTTATTCTGTCCCATTTTGACCTATGGAAGTTCAGATTCTGACCTCGGATGATGGATTTATAGAGCTTGGAAGCATGGCCTTTATGCTTCTTCTTTTTGGAAATTTGAAGAAGAAGGAGAGTGCTTGACCGCATGGATTTTTCATGCGGCAAGTTTCTTTCCTCAGTCGCAGGAAGTTTTCCAGCCGCATAAATCTTCCAGCCGCAGGAACAAATTTCTCAGCCGCATGAACTTTTCATTCCGAGCCGCACGACTCTAATTTAACTTCTAGCCGCATGAACTTTTCCTGAGCCGCATAAGACTCAGATCTTGAGCCGCATGCGCCCTGATTAATTCGGCCGCTTGTACTCGCAATCGCCTTTGTCGTATGGCATTTATTTGGACTGGGCCGCATAAGACCCATGTCTTCGAGCCGCATGAGACCCATTTTCCCTCCTGGCCGCATAAAACCCCTTCCTTCCAGCCGCATGAACTCGGATTGGTTCCTGGCCGCATGAGCTCTGATTCCTATGCCGCATGAGCCCAGTCTCCCCGAGCCACATATGCCCTTAAACCCCGACCGCATGAACCCGAGCCGCATGAGCCTGCTAATTTTGGCCGCATGAGCCCAATTACCCCTGGCCGCATGAACTCATTTTCCTGAGCCGCATGACTCCTCCCCTAGTCTTTCCCCTTTACTATTTTAATTGTTATATGTATTATGATCCTCTGTATAACTTGGGTCCCTTGATAGAATGCTTGTACTATGTTATCTTGCGCATGTACCATGAACACGATAGTGACCCGTAGTGGTGCACCCTTGACAAGTAACATGACATGATAGTGGCCCGTCGTGGTACACTTTTGACAAGTAAAACTGACATAATATACCTTGATATGCTGTTGCGACGACCAAACATGACATGCCAAGTATGAATGACCTGGACATCGTAGACGATTAAGCTTGTACAAATGAACCAGTCTTGTCTTGCATCATGTCTAGGACAGGGACCCCTGAGTACCACGGTCAGGGGTACCTACTAAAATTGACTAAGGCTAATAACTAGAATAATCCAATAGTCAAGAAGAGATTTTTCCAGCTACAGGCAATTCTGTTATCTAGGCGCACCTGGGATATGTAGCCTACCGTCGAGTAGGGCACATTTCCAGCACACAGTCATGTGGTGCACCTTTCAAGCTACTTAAGGGTACATGCATTTCTTGGACGATGTACCCACCTGAACTCAACCCCTAATTGCGTCCGGATAGCCTGGATGGTCTGTAGGACTTGTGGCTGTGGAATAATCTTACTGTATCTTGCTAGTAACTAGGCCTATGATAACCCTAGTTAGTTAAAGTATCAAGCCGTACTTATTGCTTGGCCATGATTGTTGGATGAGGTATAATCAGTCTAGTCTTGTCTTGATCCTGTACAAGATTGTTACATGACCTGATTTTTATCTTACCGATAAATGGTGGGAAACCAAGTTCCGTTCAGACGAAGGGTTACAACCCCAGTCCTTGTTTGGTTTACGGGTTGTAACCTGGTTATCTGAATAGTCCCATGTTTATCTCTTCGTATATCATTGTGAATTCCCCCAGTTCTTATTATTTATTTTATTCTTGTGCTAATTGCTGGGTTTTAGTTCTAAGTGAAGCCTCCTTTGTGGCAGTTGCTCTTTCTGAGATCTAACCCAGCTGGTTTTGCATGGCCAGGTTTCGGAGCAGCTCCAGAGGATCTATCGACCTTCCCGTCAGATGGTGACCACTAGAAGGAATCCTGGCAACGAGTGTGTTTATTTTGGCTCTCCCACTCTATTGTAAAAATATTCTTTTGAGGCATTTAGCCAACGAGCACGTGTTAGCTCGATTGTACTTTATTTACTGTCCACCTACGGGCTGTAACATGATTGACAAATCCTAGGGTTGATCATGTATAACTGAAACTCTTGCTAGTTTTCACATTTTGTAATGACTAGCTTCATGATCATCTAAATATGTAATGTATGAGACGTCTTACTATTGTATATTTGATGCTCTAACATCTTGTGACTGTTATTACTTGCTTGAGATTGAGACACTAGGCTTGTTCATGACCATAAGAGACTGATGGCTTGTAGTTAAACCCTCATATATCTAGACAGCCATGACCGTATAGTGAGATGGATTCCATTTCAATATATGTAGCTGGCTATGTATGCCCCCGCTTTCCAGTATTCTGGTTCTGGGGCATTACATGGTTTAAGTGGTGGCCCATACAGGTCCTGTAAATCAGGATATCTGAAGGTTTACCGAATAGATGTCACAATCAGTACTTGCCCTTGATCTCTGCTCGTATCCTCTAAATCCCTGAAATCTTGACCTGATCACATGCTTGTATCTTTAATCTGTCTTGGTCCTTTCTTATTGTTCCTGTGTCGTCTTCTTCAGCGGCATTGTCCCTGGTCCTACCGATCGGCAAGGCGGAGCACCTCCCGTGGACCCGCAACAACCTGGAGATCAAGCCCAACATTCAGGAGTAGCCTCCAGAGTCATGCCTACTGGGGGTCAAGATCCACCAGTTCAGCCAGTCCAACCTGCAGAGCCTGATGATGGCACCTTGGTGGGTCTCATCAAGACATTGCTAGCTTTTCAAGATCGTCGAGGTGATGCGTTGTACCAGGCAGTACAAGATGCTCTGAACAGAGGTGGTCATCCAGGTAACAGTGTAGCCAACAGTTTCAAGCGCCTGAACCCTCCCTTCTTCGATGGCAGCGAAGATGCTATTGCTGCTGATGCATAGCTTCAGGACACTGAGGTTATTCTAGAAGCGACGAAGACTCCCGAGAATGAGAAGGTGGCCGTGGTGCGCCTACAGTTATTAGATTTGGCCCGCAGCTGGTGGGTAGCACAGGCCGTTGGATTAGTGGCACCTATTTCCTGGGCAATATTCCGTGAGAGATTCCAGACCAAGTATTTTGATGCTGTAGCTCGGTACGATCTACAGACGAGGTTCACCAATTTGAAGCAAATGGGCAGGATGGTCGATGGATATGCAGTCGACTTCTCCAGACTTAGTCGGTTTGCTCCCACCTTGGTGGCGACCGAGTTTGATAGAGCCTAACGGTTCCAACAGGGACTTCACCTGGAGATTTTAATGGCAGTGGAGCAGTTTGAGCATCAGACTTTTGATGCGGTATTGAGAGCAGCTTGGAGGCATGAGTATACCTCCCAGAGGATTATGGACAGGACCAGAGGTCGGAAGCGATCTCATGGCTTCATGAACCAGTCTTCAGCACCAGCCCCGACAGCTAGGGCTTTGACCATTGGAACCCCGAGGCGGGCGGCCTCAGTGACATCGATTCAGCATTCAACCCCGACAAACCCTCAGCAGCAGAAGCAGAAGCTTTCTTCCGCAGTAGGATGTTCACATTGTGGAAAGCCAGGACATGTGGTGGCAGAGTGTCGCAGGGCGCAGGGATTGTGCCTGGCTTGTGGGGCAGTGGATCATAAGATAGGATCCTGCCCGAATAGGGGTAGTTCATCATCGTCCAACTTTACTAGTCCTTCAGTAAGAGGACCAGCACTAGTCCAGCAGCAGCAGTAGTACCCGTTGTCGAGGCCCTTGCCGCCTTAGACCCATGTATTTCAGCAGCAGAACCCCCAGCAGTATGCACAAGTCCAAGCCCAGATCCAGAATAGGCAGAGAGGTTTCCAGCAGAGGGGACCCGTACCTAGAGGACATGGTCAGGCGATGACGATGACCGTGGAAGAAGGATTGGCACCAGGTGAGGTAGTGGCAGGTAATATTCTCGTCAGCTCCTTCCTAGCATCAGCGTTATTTGATTCTGGTGCATCATATTCATTTATGTCTGCATAATTCGTGACACGGATAGGACTGGAGCCTGAGTCACTATCAGTAAGGCTCAATATACTTACTAGTAATGGTCTTGTGGGAGTAGATAGAGTGTTTTCCTCATGTCGGATCATAGTTAGCGGTAGAGAGTTCCCCGCTAGATTGATTAAATTCCCGATGGCCGATTATGATGTGGTCTTAGGGATGGATTGGTTGAGGAACCAGTATGCTAGAATAGACTGCCATATTGGTAGGGTTGTTTTTAGCATTTCAGGCGAGCCAGAGTTTTTTTTTCCCGAGGCAAAGTTGAACCTTCTCCTCCGGTATTGCGGATGGCAGTAGCAACAGTACAGTTATCCCGGATAGTCGAAGAATTTCTAGATGTTTTCCCAGAAGAGCTTCCAGGAATATCGCCAGAGTGAGAGATCGAGTTTACTACCGAATTGATCCCAGGGACAGCCCCAGTGTCAGAGAGAGTCTACAGGATGGCGCCATCAAAATTAGAAATCTTGTACAAGATGATTGAAGAACTCAGGACCAAGGGATTCATTTATGCTAGTAGATTACCTTGGGGAGCCCCGATGCTTTTTGTGAAAAAGAAGGATGGTACGTCCAGGTTATGTGTAGATTATCGTACCTTAAACTCAATAACAATCAAGAACAGATACCCTCTCCGGAGGATAGATGACTTATTTGATCAACTCAAGGGGGCAGCGGTATTCTCGAAGATTGACTTGCGGTCAGGATACCACCAGATCAGAGTCAGAGAGTAGGATATTCCGAAGACAGCTTTTAGATCGAGATATAGGCATTGAGAGTTCCTTATTATGCCATTTGGAGCGACCAATACGCCAACTGTATTCATGGACCTCATGAATCACATTTTCTTGCCTTACTTGGATCAGTTCATGATTGTGTTCCTAGACGACATTCTGGTCTATAGCAAGAATGAAACATAGCATAAGCAACATCTCAGAGTTGTTCTTCAGATTCTCAGGGAACACCAGTTGTAAGCGAAGTTCAGTAAATGCGAGTTCTGGCTCGATCGCATTTCGTACTTGGGTCATATCATCACCAGATGAGGAGTAGAAATGTATCTCCAGAAGATCGTGGCTATTGAGATATGGCCAGTACCCAGCACAGCTGCAGAAGTTCACAGTTTTCTTGGCTTGGCCGACTACTACCGACGATTTGTTTCAGACTTTGCTCAGATTTCAGCGCCATTGACCCAGTTGACCCGCAAGGATGTGCAGTATGTTTGGACAACAGAATATCAGGATTCTTTTGAGAAGTTAAAGCGAGGTTTGATCACGGCACCCATTCTCACTCTTTCAGATGGGACCGTAGGATTCTCAGTGTATTGTGACGCTTCAGGCAGAGGTTTAGGATGTGTTTTGATGCAGCGTGGGAAGGTAATAGCTTATGCATCACGTCAACTTCGTGATCATGAGAGGAATTACACAACCCATGACTTGGAGTTAGCAGCAGTAGTGTTTGCATTTAAGTTGTGGATGCACTACTTGTACGAAGATAGGGTAGAGATTTTCACCAACCACAAGAGCCTGAAGTATATTTTTACCCAGAAGGATCTTAACATGCGTCAGAGGAGATGGCTAGAGCTGCTTGTGGATTATGACGTCAACCTGCAGTATCATCCTGGGAAGGCCAACGTTGTTGCAGATGCATTGAGTATGAGAGTCGGAGTTTATTTCCTAACGGCACAGCCAGAGTTGTTAGCAGATCTTCAGAAGATGGGTATTGAAGTTGTCCTTCATACCAATGTGGCATTGATGGCTAGCATGTAAGTTCAGTCCAGTATAGTTGAGAGGATCCGGATGGCACAGTCAGCATATTCCAAGCTTCAGCGGCTCAGAGCAGAGTATGAGGCAGGACGGCGACCAGAGTTATGCATTCATGAAAATGGTACACTTCGACATGGTAAGCATCTTTGTGTACCCGGTAGAGATATCAGACAGGAGATCATGGCGGAAGCTCACAGTTCGTAGTATTCCATTCATCCGGGCGGCACAAAGATGTACCGTGATATTTGTCAGCACTTGTGGAATGGCATGAAGAGGGAGATAGCCCGGTTTGTCTCTCGGTGTTTGGTTTGCCAATATGTTAAAGTTGAACATCAGAGGCCAGCAGGACTTTTTCAGCCTTTGCCAATTCCAGAATAGAAATGAGAGCATATAACCATGGATTTCGTGACTGGATTACCTAGGTCCCCAGCCGGTAGAGATGCTATTTGGGTTATTATAGACAGGCTCACGAAGGTGGCTCACTTTCTTCCATTCAGAGTTGGTCAGTTGACGGCTCAGCTAGCAGAGATGTACCTCAGGCAGATCGTGAGATTTTATGGTATTTCAGTCAGTATCACCTCGGACAGAGATTCAAGATTTACGTTGCACTTTTGACGTAGTCTGTAAGAGAGTTTGGGAACTCTCCTCCAGTTCAGCTCAGCTTATTATCCACAGACAGATGGTCAGTCAGAGCGTACCATACGAACCCTGGAAGATATGTTAAGATCTTGTACACTCGACTTTGGAGGTTCGTGGAAAGATCACTTGCACCTGGTGGAGTTCTCGTACAACAACAGTTTCCAAGCTAGTATTCAGATGGCACTGTTCGAGGCATTGTATGGTAGGTAGTGCAGATCCCCGCTAGCATGGGACGATGTTGGAGAGAGGCAGATACTTGGTCCAGAGATGATTGCTCAGACGGTTGAGGTGGTCAGGAGAGTTAGAGACCATCTTTGCGTCATACAAGATCGCCAGCGTATTGGGCCGATTCTCATCGGTGTCTTTTTGAATTTTCTGTCGACGGCCATGTATTCCTGAGAATTTCGCGTAACCAAGGCATCATTCATTTTGGCGTACGGGAAAAGCTTAGTCCTAGGTACATTGGGCCGTTTAACATCCTGGAACGAGTAGGAGTTGTGTCCTATCATCTCGCTCTCCCGCCGTCGTTACGTAAGGTACATGATGCCTTCCGTGTATCCCAATTGCGACAGTATATCCCGGACCCGAGCCACATTCTGGATCATTCGGAATTGGTTGTTTGTACCAATCTTTCGTATGAGAAGAGGTCCGTATCCATATTGGACCGAAGAGAGAAGATACTCAAGAATAAGACTATCAAATTAGTCCGTATTGCTTGGGGTCATCACTCTTTGGGTGAGTCAACGTGGGAGCGTGAGGATGATATCTGATCGTGATATCCCGACCTGTTTAACTCGTAAGGTGTAATGTCTTTCTTATGCCTTATGCTCTCGATTTCTTGCTTGAATGAATGATTGCATGGTAAACTACTTAGTATAGCTTATCTGTGATTAGTATAGCTTGTCCTTGCCTCTCTAGCTTCTTAATTAAAATTATGAGGACGGAATTCTTTTATGGTGGATAGAGATGTAATGACCATAGTTTGTATTACGTAATTTGGGATACATGTACGTATTTTAACTCGTATTGCATGTTTCCTTGCATGGTATATTTGGATATTTCATTGCTTGGTTTATCTTGGTTTGGTTCGGCTTGGCTTGGTTTGATTTTGAGTTCATCATGAACCAAAGAAAAACCTTCTACCTACCACCATCACCATTTATTAACCCATCCCCTTTTCTCTCACCTCATTACTTCTTATTTACTCTTCTTCCTCACAATTTACTCTTCACCTACCTGAGAGAGTGGGAGAGCTTAGGCAAGTGCATCTTGCTTTATGGAGGAACTCAACTTTTGTTGTTCTATTCTCTTCCTTACAACATCCTAAGACACTTTAGTACTTAGCATTTTTAATTTCCATGGCTAAATTCATGTAGATCTAAGTTTATTTTATTTTCAGATTTCTTGGGTTTTGATCCATTTAACCTTATTATTTCCAAGTTTTGATTGTTTCATGTTGTAGAGAATTTTATTCTGCCCCATTTTGACCTATGGAAGTTCAGATTCTGACCTCGGATGATGGATTTATGGAGCTTGGAAGCATGGCCTTCATGGTTCTTCTTCTCAAAAATTTGGAGAAGAAGAACAGTGCTTGACCGCATGAATTTTTTATGCGACAAGTTTCTTTCCTCAGCCGCAAGAAGTTTCCCAGCCGTAGGAAGTTTCCCAGCCGCAGGAACCAATTTCTCAGTCGTATGAACTTTTTATTCTGAGCCGCATGACTCTGATTTAACTTCCAGCCACATGAACTTTTCCTGAGCCGCATAAGACTCAGATCTTGAGCTGCATGCGCCCTGATTAATTCGGCCGCATGTACTCGCAATCGCCTTTGCCGCATGGCATTTGTTTGGACCGGGCCGCATAAGACCCATGTCTCCGAGCCGCATGAGACCCATTTTCCCTCCTGGCCGTATAAAGACCCCTTCCTTCTAGCCGCATGAACTTGGATTTGTTCCTGGCCACATTAGCTCTGATTCCTATGTCGTATGAGGCCAGTCTTCCCGAGCCGCATATGCCCTTAAACCCTAACCGCATGAACCCGAGCCGCATGAGCCTGCTGATTTTGGCCGCAAGAGCCCAATTACCTTCAGGCTGTATGAACTCATTTTCCTGAGCCGCATAACTCCTCCTCTAGCCTTACCCTTTTACTATTTTAATTGTTATATGTATTATGATCCTCTGTGTAACTTGGGTCCCTTGATAGAATGCTTGTACTATGTTATCTTATACATGTACCATGAACACGATAGTGACCCCTAGTAGTGCACTCTTGACAAGTAACATGACATAATAGTGGTCCGCCGTGGCGCACTCTTGACAAGTAAACCTGTCCTGATATACCTTGATATGTTGTTGTGACGGCTAAACATGACATGACAAGTATGAATGACCTGGACACCTTGGACGATTGTGCTTGTACAAATGAACCAGTCATGTCTTGCATCATGTCTAGGACAGGGACCCCTGAGTACCACGGTCAGGGGTACCTACTGAAATTGACTAAGGATAATAACTAGAATAATCCAGTAGTCATGAAGAGATTTTTCCCAGCTACAGGCAATCCCGTTATCTGGGTGCCGTACCTGGGATCTGTAGCCTGCCGTCGAGTAGGGCACATTTCCAGCACACAGTCATGTGGTGCATCTTTCAAGCTACTTAAGGGTACATGCTTTTCTTGGACGATGTACCCACCCGAACTCAACCCCTAATTGTGTCCGGATAGCCTGGATGGTCTGCAGGGCTTGTGGTTGTAGAATAATCTCACTGCATCTTGCTAGTAACTAGGCCTGTGATAACCCTAGTTAGTTAAAGTATCAAGCCGTACTTGTTGCTTGGCCGTGATTGTTGGATGAGGTATAATCAGTCTAGTCTTATCTTGATCCTATACAAGATTGTTACATGACCTGATTTTTATCTTATCGATAAATTGTGGGAAACCAAGTTCCGTTCAGACGAAGGGTTACAACCCCGGTCCTTGTTTGGTTTACGGATTGTAACCTGGTTATATGAATAGTCCCATGGTTATCTCTTCGTATATCATCATGAATTCCCGTATTTCCAGTTCTTATTATTTATTTCATTCTTGTGCTAATTGCTGGATTTTAGTTCTAAGTGAAGCCTCCTTTGTGGCACTTGCTCTTTCTGGGATCTAACCCAGCTGGTTTTGCATGGCCAGGTTTCGGAGCGGCTCCAGAGGATCTACCGACCTTCCCGCCAGATGGTGACCACTAGAAGGAATCCTAGCAACGAGTGGGTTTATTTTGGCTCTCCCACTCTATTGTAAAAATATTCTTTTGAGGCATTTAGCCGACGAGCATGTGTTAGCTCGATTGCACTTTATTTACTATCCACCTACGGGCTGTAACATGACTGACAAATTCTAGGGTTGTTCATGTATGACTGAAACTCTTGCTAGTTTTCACATTTTATAATGACTAGCTTCATGATCATCCAAATATGAATGTATGTGACGCCTTACTATTGTATATTTGATGCTCTAACATCTTGTGACTGTTATTACTTGCTTGAGATTGAGACACTAGGCTTGTTCATGACCATAAGAGACTGATGACTTGTAGTTAAACCCTCATATATCTAAACAGCCGTGACCGTATAGTGAGATGGATTCCATTTCAATATACGTCGCTGGCTATGCATGCCCCCGCTATCTAGTATTCTAGTTCTGGGGCGTTACATAAAAACCAAGAATCTTTCGTACGAGATCCGTCCTGCCAAACCGGACTTTGTCATGAACTGATTACATCAAAAGGTGCGTACGAACATTATTGACGTGTGGGCTTTAATGGAATTTAAATTGGTTACGTGTGCGCGACAAATATGACCTGTATTCGTCGAAATTCAACGTATCGATATTTTTATAAATTTTCCAATTAATTTGTGCACGCTCATCAAATCATGAAGAAACTTGCGCTATTAGATTTACAGTATTATGCTGGTCCTATGACCCAAGTTTGTTCTGATTCTGAGATAGTTGACCGGATCATCATTTTGTGGGCCCCATGAACCGGTTCAACGGGCATTTTGTGATCGGCTTAACCGAATCCAAATATGGACATACTGTTGAGTTTGTATCATCATTCTGGACTTGGAGACATATAGTTTGCCGCTTTAGAGACTCTTAGATTTGGCACATTTTTCGGTACAAAGCGATGCCACTGACGGATATCGTTTTGACCCAAAATTACCTTTTTTTGCCCCTGTATCCAAATCAGACTTATCGGTAGTCAATTTTAGCTTTTTATCTCATTCCAAGAACGTTGCTGATATTTGTTTCAGCATTCGGAGACGTTCATGACGATTCCACCTTGTTGCTTCCTTTGATTTGATGGGTTTGTCTGTTGGACATTGTCAAATCACCACACCACCACCAGACAAGTATACCTTGCCATGATTATTGTTTATTTTATTTTAGCATGTTGCATTCATGATATTTATTTATTTATTTTATTTAAACTGTGCGTCTGAGTCCTACTTGGGTAAAAACGACTGTGTTAGTCGTTTTACGTTGCTTATATTTATTTTATGAATGTTGGCCTAGTTTTAGCAGACCACCTCATGTTAGTGAAGCATCATTATGTCTTAATTGGTCTTGACACATGTGTTCTATGAGTTATGAGTTGCATATAGAACTCGGACTTGTGTATTGGCTGGCCACTAGTACGTACGGGACATGCGTTAGGTTATAACTGCTAATGGAGATGCATGCTAAAAGACATTGCAGCTATTAGAGGTATATGTTATGAAAACGACATAGATAAGAGTGTAGGTTGGGACGAGCAGTTCCTTAGCGTATGGGCTACTATGCACTTTTCCTTTTTGTAACCCCTAAGCTCCATCAGAGACGCGGGTGTGATGACCCTGGTTATACTTGCAGATGGCCTCTGACGTTCGATGAGCGTTATGCATATTAGGCCCTTGGTTCCCAGGATGGAACTATGTTAATCTCATTTGTACCAGAAAGTCCATGCGTTGAAGTTTGTTCTTTAAAAGTGCATGTTTCAAATAGAATGGTTAGGAAGTCCTTTTTTATTTGTTATTTATATTCAGTATTTTATGACATGCTATGCGTATCTTGTTACATCCCTCTGAGGACGTAGTGATCTCTCCAGGTGTAGGCGATCAGGACTTTCCTAGGAGTACGGACTAGGATCGATTCTCCATTATCTATCGAGGAGGTCTTACCTTCCGATGACATTTGATTTTTTTTTTGATGGACCTCTTTAGTTTCTATTTATTTTCTTTCATTTATTTTTCGGTGGCCAGACTCTGTTTTCTTTCTAGTTGATTTAGTCAATTGGTAGTGGATTTGTCTCTACCCAGTTGTTAGTTCATCTGACATTTCGTACTTGATTCAGTTTATATATTGGAGTTGTTATTTCTTTTACTTTCTATAGATAAGATATAATGTACCCTTGACTGTGATTTATCTTCATCGAGGTAAAATCATATTACAGCTTATGTTGTATACATGGATTCCATACATTGTAGTAGTCTTCGTATACATACAGCTGACATGCTCGCATATTCCTAGTCCTATGTATATTGGGATTAGGGCGTAACACCCACTCTCTAGTATTTTGGTTCTAGGGAATGAAAAGGTTTAAGTAGTAGCCTATGCAAGGCTATTTTTTAGATTGCTAAGTCTGCAACCAAATACTTTCAACCTCTCTCCTACCCCTTACACGTGGGTCCCACCTCCTCTCTCACCCCTTGCTAGACCCTACCACTTCCCCCCTCCTCCAATCGAAGCCGGACACATAACAGTTGTAAGGAGATTGTAAGCATTTGGTTGTAGGCATAACAAAGCTCTTATTTGAAACTGTTAAATTGCTTGATATCTTTGCTCTATTTTTGTATGTATTGGTATTGTGTGTCCTTCTATTTCAGGAGCATTGTACTTGTTTCTGAGGAGGCAGTGCCAGATTGACAATCAAATGCATCGTCATCACAGAGTCAGATTCTAGGGAGCCAATAACAGACGTCAGGGGCTTCCCATCATATAGAGGTATATACAAAGTTAGTTCATTAGAGCCAACATCAGCAAACTAATCAGCCAACACTAACAAACTCGGTATGTTCAACAACTCTAGCAAAATATATGTAACACCCAGTTTTTCAAATGAGGGTAATTTTGAAATTTTGTGATTTTAATTATTTATTTACGATATTTAAATCGTGATATAATTTTTGGTGATTTTTAATCATTTTAAAAACTATTTAAAAATCATGACTTGTGGTTTTGATGTGCTGCTAGCAAAACCGTAGAGGCTGTCTGACCTAGAGCCTAACCATGTGATTGGGATATTTATTTATCATTTTTAGCCTAGGGGTAAATTGGTCATTTGACTTATTGAAATTATTTGATTAATTATCGGATTGATGGTCGTTAATTTTGACTTTTACTAGTTGTGACTTAAGAGACTAACCTAGATGTCGACTCTAGCTATGGTGACTTGATTAGCATGGTGGGACCCTAGTCTAACTTAAGTCGACTCAAGTTGACTTATTTGAATCAAGTTTCATGTAGAGAATAAGTGTCACTCCCGTTTCCTGTTATACGTATTTTTCGTATGCGTACACGAGATTTCTGGCATTTATCAGGTGGACCGTAGTTAGGCTTGTTTTGCTTAGCCTAGTCTTGGTTTAATCTTGACTTGGTTTATTTGATCATTTCGGTTCAATTTGACTTGGTTTGGCTTGGCTTGGCTTGATTTGAGATGGGGAGGGTTGATATATAACCCAACTCCTTCTCTCTCTCTTCATTCACTTCTTCATTTAATTTCTTCATCTTCTTCATTTACTCCTCCCACCTACCAAGTCCTAGGCAAGTGCAACTTGCTTCATGAGGGATCTCAAGTTTTATTGTTCCATTCTTTTCCTTACTTGATTTTAAGCCACTTTAAAACTTGACATTTTTTATTTTGGTGGATGGATTCATGTAGATCTAAGTTTGTATTATTTTCAGTTTTTTAGGTTTTGATCTATTAAACTCTATTATTTTCAAGTTTTGATGGTTCCATGTTGTAGAGAATTCAATTTTACCCAAAATGGACCTTTGAAAAGTTAGATTTCGACTTGTTTTGAGAAAGTTATGGCCAAATGATTATTTGGTCATATTCTTTGTTCATCTGGCAGCATGTGGCAGTTGAGCCGCATAGATGTTGCGAATGGGCCGTATAAGCCTCATGTCGCAGTTGAGCCGCATAAGATGTCACGAATGGGCCGCATAAGCCTCATGTCGCAGTTGAGCTGCATAAGATGTCGCGAATGGGCCGCATGAGCCGCATGTCGCAGTTGAGCCGCATAGATGTCACGAATGGGCCGCATGAGCCGCATAGATGTCGCGAATGGGCCGCATAAGCCAGTTGAGCCGCATAAGATGTCGCGAATGGGCCGCATAAGCCTCATGTTGTAGTTGAGCCGCATAAGATGTTGCGAATGGGCCGCATGAGCCGCATGTCGCAGTTGAGCCGCATAGATGTCGCGAATGGTCCACATAAGCCTCATGTCGCAGTTGAGCCACATAAGATGTCACGAATGGGCCGTATAAGCCTCATGTCATAGTTGAGCCGCATAAGATGTCGCGAATGGGCCGCATAAGCCTCATGTCGCAGTTGAACCGCATAAGATGTCGCGAATGGGCCTTATAAGCCTCATGTCGCAGTTGAGCCGCATAAGATGTTGCGAATGGGCCGCATGAGCCGCATGTCGCAGAATAGGCCGCATAGTGCCTGTTTTGGCTATTTTATGTCTTATTTGCATGATTTGTGGTCAGAATTTTCCCCAACTTCAAACATGAAAGTTGTAGATCTTTTCCTTGGCTTCAAGAATATGTCACTAGTTATTTTATGCAAGTTTCTCTCATTGATGATAATTCTTGATAGTGACCCGTCGTGGTGCACTCTTGACAAGTAACTGGACATGATAATTCTTGATGGTGGTCCGTGTGACGCACCCTTGACTTGACAAAGTAAACCTACATGATAATCTCGACATGCCTTGCTAAGTAACTCTTGTCTTGACCCTGTGGGTGTTTGTGCTTGTATAAGCTACATGTCCCGTCTTGCATCATGTCTAGGATATGAATTCCTGATTTCCACGGTCAGGGATTCATACTGAATCTGACTAGGATAATGACTAGATTGATCAAGTAGTTCATAAAGGGGTTTTCCAGCTACAGACAGTCCCGTTATCTGGGTGCTTTAATTGGACTTGTAGCCTGCTGTCGATTAGGGCACATTTCCAGCATACTGTCATGTGTTGCACCTCTAAGTCACCTAATCCAACTCTCTCAACTTGTGACCAGATAACCTGGATTAGGACTGCAGGGCTTGTGGCTGTTGGAACGTTTCAATGCATCTTATTAGTAACTAGGCTTGTGATAACCCTAGTTAGTTAAAGTATCGAGCCGTACTCTTTGCTTGGCCGTGAATGATGGATGGAGTCCTATCTTGTCTTATCTTGCCTAGATCCAATACATGGCTATCTCAGGACATGCTTGTTTATGCTTTACTTTATCGATAATTGGTTAGAGACTAAGTTCTGTTCAGGTGAAGGGTTACAACCCCGGTCATTGTTTGGTTTATGGGTTATAACTTGGTTACCGGAATGATCCTTTAGTCATCTTAGCGTTTATCACCCTGTTTTCTCTAACTCATGTCTTCCGTTAACCTTTATGTATCATGTGCTAATATGCTGGTTTAGTTCTTAAGTGAAGCCTCCTTGTGGCACTTGCTCTTTCTGGGGTCTGATCCAGCTGGTTTTGTATGGCCAGATTTTGGAGTAGCTCCCGAGGATCTCCCTGTCTTTCAGCCAGATGGTGACCACTAGGCGCAACCCTGGTAATGAGTGGGTTCTTATTTTGCTCTCCCACTCCCTTGTAAAAATATTCCTTTGAGGCATTTAGCCGCCGAGCAAGTGTTAACTCGTTTGCAACTTTACTTACTGTCTGCCTACGGGCTGTAACATGATTGACAGATCCTAGGGTTGATCATGTATGACTTAAACTCTTGCTAGTCTTCACATTTTGTATTACTAGCTTCATGATCATCTGAATATGTAATGTTTGGGATGCCTTACTTTGTATGTCTGATGATCTACCATCTTGTTACATTTACTTGCTTGCTTGAGATTGAGACACTAGGCTTGTTCTTGACCCTAAGAGACTGTTGGCTTGTAGATAAACCCTCATGCATCTAGACAACCGTAATCGTATATCGAGGTAGATTATACTTCAATGTACGTAGCTGGCTATGTCTGTCCCCCGCTCTCCAGTATTCTGGTTTCGGGGCGTGACAATAAGTGATTTAGGTTCATGGACTTTTGACTTAAGGAGTGATTTCCTTTATCCTTGAAACTTGGCCCAAGCCTATTAGTTATAACCCTAACCCTAAATTTTCCCCTTTATGGCCAGCCACATAGGGATCCCAACCCTATATAATATTTCTTCCTTTGGTTCTTTTCTCTTTTGTATTGAAACAACTCTTGGAAAAGGAAAGGTATTGCCATTCTTCCCCAATCCATAACTATTCTACTTTAATTCCTTTTTGACTCTAGTTTCTTGCATTAGAGTCTAATACTACTCCATTTTCTGATTATAGAGAGAAATCTCAACTTTTGAACAATTTGGAGATTTGGGCTAGCAAGGAGAATCACTCTATTTTGGGGCTTTTCTTGCCATTTGTCACACTATAGTTAAGCCCTCTAAATTGTGTTTTTATTCTGATTTTTTTGCATCCTAGCCTAGATCTAGGTATCCCCTAGCTGTCCCTCAAGTTTGGTAAGAAATCGTATCCATTTGGTGTCCGTATCGGATACGTGTCAATGTGTATGCGCTTGTGTTTGTTAAAATGCCACATAGGAATTTATTTTAGTAATTTCTAAAACTAATTTCATGTTTTTGAAGCTCTTAATGTGTAGATTAATTATGTTTAACACAGAGCACGATTTGGGGTTGTATTCGTGTCCAAACTGGATACGTACCACATGTACGAGGTACCGCACTGTGCCCGTGCTGTCCCCTGCTGCTCGGGGTCGACACAGGACACGATACGGCTTCTCGTGACACAATTTTTGGTGGACACGAAGGGGCAACCTCTGTCACCATCCTTCCAAAATTTGGGGTGGGTTGGTAGAGTATTCGAGGAGTTATCCCCCTCGCACTGATCTCACATTGTCACTGCACGCACGAGAATTGTTCACTGATACGGGTTTGATTCATCGACACGACGACACTTGGACTCGTGTCAGGGTGATAAAACCCTAGCCCTATATCTCCTCTACAAGTGTGCACGAGCTCGACACACTTTGAGCTCTGTGTCGAGTCCACGATGACTCGACATGCGTACACGAGGACTGGGGATTGCTGTTTCCTGAATTATTTTGATTTTGGGTTTGAACACCTCGTTCCTATTGTATGGACACGAGACAACTCGTGTGACACCATTTCATGTGCACAAAACTTCACCACATGTTAATTTGCCATTTTTGGATTTCGAGTTGTGAAGATTGGGTTGAATGATGAGATATTTCTGAGTTTTGAGGAATATCAGTTTGGGTTGATATTCTGAGTTTGATGAATATCAGTTTAGGTTTTATATGAATGGGTTAGCTGGGGATAGCATCCCTCCTATAGAGGTATCACTACATATGTAGTTGTCCTGCACCGCCATAGCATTGCATTCAAATACACTGCTTTGCATTCACCATATACTTCCTTACATATCCTTCATTTATCTTCACTCACTGCCACAGGACATCAAATCTATCTTGCTACCAAGGTAATGTGCTGCACCCATCATTAGTTCACTGAACATCATATATTTATTGCACCCTTCACTGTACACATTAGCATGGTCCTGCACTCATTACATTCAGTACATCACTGTCTTGATTTCACTGCCATTCTTCCCTGTCTTGTGAGGACAGTGGGGTTCAGTCCCCAACTGGTTTGGGTACATGTGATATACCTTATATATTGGATAATGTTATCCATTATACATATACATATGTGATATTCTGATGTATATGATATAGGTTATGAGGATAATTAAGATATGATATGTATGGAATGCAATATAGTATGTATATATATGCCTTGGTGTGGTTCACATTGCTTGCTTTGCTTGTGTCTAGCCTTAATTGATAGTGTAGGCTTGGCTAGGCCTAGTGAGACTTGACTGGACTAGGATTGACCTAGTTGACTAGTATAATTGACCAAGGTTGACCAAAGTTTGACTTTGACCTAGATTAACCTAGAAATTATGTAGATTGCATTGTAATGTTCTAATTTACCATTTTGGACATGTCATAATCCATACTGCTCTATATAGGACATTGTGACTCCGGCGCAGATATCTATTTTCATCAGTTGCACAGGATATCAGGCGAGTACATTCTCTGATTGTTCTCTCATTTATTTGTCAATTACAGTACTTCAGTTCTAGTTAGTTTTATGTGATTCTATGTTACAACACGTATGGATATTTCTGGATTCATGTTGTCACGACTCGCACCCACTGTGAGGGTACAAGTACGTAACAACGCCCAGCCTACGCCGCAGTATCGGCGGTAGAACGCTGTTCTAGGTCATGAACTATAACTACATAACATGAATATACTCTCCAAAAGGAGGCCAATACAGAGGTACAACTCAATCACAATCTAAGGTAGAATGTAGCATGATGGAAATAGATAAGAAATCCCCAACTGAGGTACAGCACAAATAAATAACAAGTCTCAACATCTATAAAATATACAACTCTGAAAATAAAGACAACAGCTAAACATAAAAAAAAAACAGTCTAAGCTATCTATACTGTACAAGGGTATCATCCTCAGCAGCTGCCTGAACCTCCCCAGGGGTCCAGGTCGCGAGTGTCATCTAGGCAAACTCCAAGTAAGGGTGCAGAGTGCCTCATCATCCTCTGTAAAATTTTCAACAGGTCCAGTCAGGACGGGAGCGAGCACAGTACATCTCAACAGTTCATAGCAGGTTAGAAAATATAATCATACAGTAAAGTAAGATATAGATACTGAAGGAAATGCAGTATGTAAACAGAGAGAGAACTGTAATAGAAATATCTACTATAATTAGAGAGCTACCAGTGACTAGTGATTCAGAGTAAAATATAAACATGTGAATGGCATAGGAGATTCATGACTACAGCTAAGAGAGTGATTCATGACTACAGCTACTTGGATAATATTCACATGTCTATTTCTACTCCCCCATCCCCAATCAATACACAAGGATCTGTTCAAGTTATGTTAAGATTCGTGAAACTTCACATGGCTCATAAAATGAGTGATACGTGAAGGTGATTCATGATGGCTCTGTGAACATGAGAGTACATGTGTCACAAGCGATTCGTGAATCAGAGGAAGCATAGAGATACGTGATGATTCGTGAAACGCACAAAACATGTAGTATCCGATGCTCCCGAGGGGGATAACATCTCATGAAAAGATCCATATAGTACCAATCCGTGTGACCAACGTGATAGTATCAAGTAAAGTAATTTAAAGTAGGAAAATAATTCTAAACAGGATATGAAATGATCAGAGAATGTACTCGCCTCGTATCTGAATGTCTGAAGTAAATGTACTGTCCGAGATGAGGTACCTGACTCCTAGTTAGAGCAACACAAGTCAAGATGTACACAGGGAATGATAAATATAATCTACAATGCATCTGCATGCCGTCTAGGTCAAACTAGACTAAAGTCAATACTTGGTCAACTCCAGTCAACTAGACTAGTCAAACTAGGTCAACTAGGTCAAATCCTAGCCTAACAAGTCTAATAAGTCTTACTAGGCCTAACCAAGCCTAGTCTAGCAATCACACACCAATCACAAGGCTATACAAGCCAAACACAAGCCATCACATTCAATATTATATATAAGAGAAAGGAAGCTAACATGTAGAGCTATGTGTGTGTGTGAACATGGAGGTGTACATGAAAAGAGAAATCAACACTAGTTATGCGTTTACACTACACATGGCATGACTATGTCTAATAGTCTATTAAGAATACATCTATCCTATAGTCACTATACAATTCTACCCATACTCTATATTATGATACATTATATCATATATATCAACATACACCATATATAACTAATATATATATACAAACTTATATACTCATATATAGGGAAAACTTATATACATATATATCACAATGCATATATATATACATAGGAAGGGAGTGAAGGGGGTATGTTAGGGCTGTATTGGACTGGTTTTAGGGGAGCTTGGGAAGCTAATTGTGGACTGTTAAGGAACATGTACATGGGGCTGGGTTAAGGACTGTTAGGGACCATTCAAGGGGTTTGTGTAGGCTGTTATGGACTGGTCTTTAGATGGCTATGGGGACTGTCAACAGTGGGCAGTAACATGGAGCAAGGGGACTTGATATGAGGCCAACTAAGTGGCTGTCTAGGAAGGGTATTAAGGGACATATTTGTGTGCTTGGAGGGGCTGTTTCCAGGTTGTGTGTAGGGGCCAGATAGGGACTTATATGGACAGTTATAGGACTGTTTTAGAGGGTTAAAACAGTGCCTATACACAGGAATAGGTAATGTGACAGGAATATATATGTAGGCTGAAATCAATGTGCAAGGTGGAAGAAAAACAGTGTACTTGTGTCACAGAATTTGGGTGTATGTGTGACTGATTGTGTGACAATACAAGAGGGTTTGTGAGTGAATGCACAGGTGTATGTGAATCATGACAGTGTGTGTAAAGGAGTAGACTGTGTGTGTTAGGAATGTGAGAGGAAAATGTGAGTGTTGTGTGTGTTCAGAAAAAAGAGAACAATGAAGGAATCAACCAGTGTGTCAACCTCAGGTTTTATGTTGTCAGTTCAGAACTAAGGCTGGTTTCTAAACATCCTGAAAAATTCAGAATCCCATTACCAGTTCTCAAAACAGTTCAAACATTCAATTCACTCCCCCATGAAATCAAATCACCACCATTTCAACCTAAAATTATCACACATGCAGAATTCATATAGGTGGACTATAAGAGGGACTTAAACAACATGGCAATTGATTAGATAGGACATGTGAATGACTATAAATTAGGAAAAAAATGAGAAGGGTGCCTGTGTGTGTGTACAAAATTCAGATTTCAAGTGTAATCAGTGATTCATCAGTCTAATTCCTACTAATGAAATTCGAAACTAATGCAATGTGTAAGCTAAATCCCAAATCAATTCTAAGTTTAAAAACCAGTTAACAATTGTTTTGGAACTCAAATTTCAAAACCAAAACAACTCATTATTCTCAGGAACAACAGTGCTTTTGTTAGTCAGCCATGGCAAATTGACACTGAAAATCAGTTTATAAAGGAAGAAGTCAATGACTGTTCATATTAAAACTAATAGTTAACTCAAGACCCAATCTAACATGACAATCCTAGCAGCAGTCTACATAATGTAATGGATTAACATGGCTAATTTAGCATTTAAATTCAGTTTTGAACCTGGAATAAAATTAGGATTAAAAACAGGAAGCATCAGTCCACATTCCAACTGAATGAACCTAGCATGAACCTAATGGACTAACATATTACTCAGCTTAATCATGCAGGTATCAAGGCTCTGAAATAACCTAACATTAGAATCAAGTTAAGAGGTTAACATATACTAGCTCAACACTATGTTCAGATTTCAGTTTTAAAAAGAGCATTCACATAGGTAGAAGTATCTGTAAATACAGGGTTCGAGCCTAAATTATCATGTAGACAAATCTAACAGGAACTATTTCACATGCAGGATCAATCAAGGCACTTAAAACATCAATAAAAATAGGATTAAGAGTTAAGGAAAAGCTTAAAATCCCAAGTATCAGTTAACAGGCCATAGTCGAATCTGAAAATTGACCCAATTCAAATCAAATCCCAATCAAAACCTAAACTAACATGTGAATCTAATCTAGCATATATCATACATCAGATTTAGGATTAAATTAACAATTAAAATCACTATTTAAATCATTTAAAACTGATAATCAAAACAAAGAAACAAACAGTGCAAAACTGGACAGAATTCATCGTGCACGTGTTCAAACACGTATAGGACACGACACAAGTGTCCTAAAGTCTCATGGTCGTGTCTAGGGGTTCGTCAGGTGTACGGAGACGTGTCCAAGTGTCTGTACTGAGTCAGTTTTATGTCGTGTCAAAACAATCAGTGCGTATCAGAGGGGGTTTTACCCGCGCGTACAGTGCGCGCGCGCGGCTAGTGCGACCAGTGCGAGGAGGATTTCTCCTCGCACACAAAATGAGAGGCTCCCAAATTTTGGAAGCATGGTGGCAGTCACTGCCCCAACACTCACCCAAAAATTCGTGTGTCCTCGTGTCCTGTGTCGTGAGAAACAGACCCCGTGATGCAGGACACAGGGACAGTGCACAGACAGCGTGTTCGTGTCCCTCGTGTGGACACGACAAGACACGAAACACCCAAGTGTCCACACAAAAATCATAGAGCAACCCTAGATCTATAATCCTATTCGAACAGATTCCTAAAACAATAAAATAAATTCCTTAGAGGCATTTCTACAAACACTTAGGTATCCTATTGGATACGTGTCCGATACGGACACGAAATGGGTCCACCAAGACACGAAACTAATTCCTACTGTTAGGGGACTCCTAGATCTGTCCAAATATGCAAGAAAACTAGAATTTTATGGAGAGAATGAGAAGTTACCTATTGGTGTTCTTTTCCAAAGAAAGCTTCAAAATGGGGAATCCTTCTTGCTAATCCCAAAGCTCCAAATTGTCCCAAATTTGAGAATGACCTCCATGAACAGAAAGTATACCTAAATTAGAACCTATTGCAATTTGTTTGAGGGAAAAAGGAGATCAAATGAAATTTCTATGAATTTCTAAAGTTGGGAAAATACCTCCTCCTTAAGCTTGTTCTTTCCTAAAAGAGGCTAGCCCTAAATGGAAGAGAGTATAAATAGGGGTGGGGTTCCCAATGTGGCTGGCCATAGTGGGTTAGGGTGAGGGTTTAGTGATGGGCTATGGGCTTGGGCCTCTATGGGCTTTAGGGCTAGTTATTGATTTAAGTTTTAATCACAAGTCATGGCTTATGACTTGAATCTAACTTAAGTCAAATAACCATACCATGGGTGACCCCTAGTCTAACTAGGGTTACATGACCTAACCAAGTCCAAACACAACTAGGGTTAGCTTCTAGGTTAGCCTACCAAGGTCATTGCTAGTCAAAGTCAACCTAGTCAACCCTCATTCAAAAAATTCCAAAATAAATTCTAAAAATTCCCATAAATTCAAATAAATTATAATAAATCCAAATAACCCTAAAAATGTCAAAAATATCCTAATCACATGGCTAGGCTCTAGGGTAGGCAGTATCTACCATTTACTAGCACAACACCAAAATCACAAGTCATAAATTTAAATAGTTTAAAAATTAATAAAAAATTACTAAAAATTTTAATATGAAATAAATATCATTAATTAATAATTATAATTACAAAATTCCAAAATTACCCTCTTCTGGAAAACTGGGTGTTACAATCCTACCCACCTTATAAAAATTTTGTCCTCGAAATTAAGATGGTAGCAGTCCTGTAACACCCAGTTTTCCCGATGAGGGTAATTTTGAAATTTTATAATTATAATTATAATTTATTAATTATTATTTCATATTATAATTTTTGGTGATTTTTAATTATTTTTAAACTATTTAAAATTATGACTTGTGATTTTGACATTTTACTATTGTTTAGTTTTAATTTCGAGGAATTTGTCATCCCCAGTTTTCAGGAACAAGGATATTTTTGTCATTTTGTATTTTTGAAATATTTTTGAAATTTATTTTATTATTTATGATATTGTTTTGGGATTATTTGAGTCGGGTTCGAATTTTAACTCAATCCGACTTGAAACGGGGACCCGGGGGTAGTTTGACTCTAGTGGGACCCACACACTAGTTAGGCATGGCCCACATGATATTAATTTTAGTCCAGATGATAGAAATATTTTAGTTAGAGGTTAGACTAATTATTATGGATAAGGTTAGTGTGATTAGAGACTTTAGAATGACTAATTTAGCCCCAACCAATTAGCCCTTTCCTAATACTCATAGAATAGGTTAGTGGGAGCATTTTGGACCTTACCATAATAGGACAAATAGCCCCATATGGCCAGCCACTTTGGGAGAGGATAGGCTCAAGTTCATTTCATTATTCTCATCCACACTCTCTCTCTTGTTCTTCCCCAAATTTCTAGAGAGCAATCCCTAGCAATTTCTCCCCAAATCCTTCCATTTCTCCACCAAATCCTTCCATTTCGCCACCAAATCTTCTTCTTTCCTTCTCCATTCTAGCCAAGGAGGAAGCTACCCAAGTTTGGGAGGATTCGAAGCTCGTTCGTGTCCTTTTGGAATCTCTACGTGTCGGTGTCGCTCCGGGAAGGTTTTTCTTCGATTCGATCTACCGGGAGGTATAAATCCCTTCTCCTTTTTATTTCCTCATGCACATAGGTCTATTTTGAACCCATAGGAATGACCCCCATGGTTTTATCTCCATTTGTGTCCATTTCGTGTCCATTTGGAGGTCATAGGAGTGTCCTTTGTGTTGTGTTTGTGTCCATGTGGGAAAACCCCAAATTTGGACACACTATGTGTTGTTGTTGTGTATGAATGAATTATTACATGTTTAATCTCATATTTTTGTATTGGAGATGTGTTCTATAGTGTCTCATATATATATATTAGTGTAGAGAGTGAGTTCTTGATATATTATGTTATATACTTGTGTTCTTTTGTCTCAAACTATCCAAATCCGTCATGATTTTTATCCACGTTTTTAATTTCAGCCATAACTTAGAAATGTCATAACTTCTAGCTCAAAGCTCGGTTTAATCTTCCGTTTTTTTTAAAAGAAGCGTATTTAAGTTAGCTTTCCAAAAACATGTATTAATAGGCCTAATTCTTTCTGTAACTTTCTGGAAAATTATTTGAGTGTCAGCTGTACGAAAGACAAACGCGTTCTCGGTGTTTTCGCGATTCCGGGAGTTTCCGGAAACGAAAACGCGATCCGTTTGAAGTTTCGGAAAGCTAACACATAGATCTATAACATACTTTAATCCTAGATTTTAATTCATACTAAGATGGTACAGTATTGATTATTAGTAGGAGTTACTATTCGGCATATGCATTTTGTGCACCCTTGTGTGTAATATAATATTCTATTTGATTTTAACCCATATTAATGTATATACATTATGTAATTAAATAGAGAATGCAAGCATGAGTAAATGTTTAAATAAATGATGTATGAGGTGTAAGTATCCTATCTAATGTAAGCATGTATAAGTATGGCTTGTAATGAATATGTAGGTTCCATAGTATGTAATGTATGGTGCATATAGTAGTGCAAGAGAATAAATAAATGATGAATGAATGCAAGCATGAATGTAATATAATAATAGATGTAATGTATGCAATATACAAGTTAATGAGATGTAATGTTCTATGTTAACACAAATCCTATATTACCTCATGTACCCCCTTACACTATGTTGACACTATCACACTTGACACATTGTTCACTTACACTTTGACACTCTTTCATATGTATACACTATGTATGCCCATTTAACCCTCACTTGCCCCTTTGTCATGTTCACATACACACACATAGCCTCTTAAATAAGTATTTATGAATATAGTTAACTTAGCTATGTATGTATATTATATATATGTTAGCATATTGTGTTGTAATATATAAGTTTATATAACCATTTAAAATGCCATGATTATAGACCTAATGTTAATACCAATATATGCATGTGTATATATGTGTAGACATATATAGCTTAAAGTAATAGATTACCTAGTGTATATCCAATGTGAATTCTTGCCTAGTTGAGTATTGAATAATTGCATACTATATAGAGTTGGGTGTATGTTGGCTTGTATAGCCTTGTATTGATGTGTGCTTGCTAGGATAGTCTTGGTTAGGCCTAGTAAGACTTGCTGGGTTAGGACATGACCTAGTTTGACCTAGTTTGACTAGTGCAGTTGACCAGAGTTGACCAAGGGTTGACTTTGGCCTAGTTTGACCTAGATTCATGTAGAATGCATTGTAGTGCTTTATATTACCCTTCTGGACATGTTGTGACTTGTGCTGTTCTAATTAGGAGCCAGACACCTCTCATCGGACAGTATATTTACTTTGGACATTCAGACATCAGGCGAGTACATTCTCTGATAGTTCTTTCATTTACTTGTCAATTACTGTACTTCAGTTCTAGATAGTTTTATGTGATTCTTACAACACGTATGGATATTTCTGGATTCATGTATGCGACACACATACTATTTGTCTGGCCTCTATTTCTGGAACCACTACTGGCATCACCTTCTGGAACCACTACTGGCATCACCTACTGGAATCACTACTGGAACCACCTACTGGAATCACTCTGGAATCTTTTGCTGGTATCATTATGTTTGGCTGGACTCATCTCGATTCTCGTGTCATTTTCTGGATTCACTTGTACTTGTGGGCGGGGAAATATTGGAATAGGCATGTAAACATACCCAAATACTGGAACCACTCCCTTGGAATTATACTGGAACGATAGCCATCCCACACTTGGCCGAGTGTGCGGTGTGCCGTATTACCTACAGCCGTTCACATGTCGATCCCAATATTTTAAAACACACTGTTAGAGTATAGGCTGGACTCACCCTGGAACCTTTGATCACCAACTGGACTCACCTTATACCGGACTCATCTTGTACTGGAACCACCTGGTATCAGATTTATGTTGTCTGGATTTACTTAGGTTTTGCACTTGTTTACATTTACATTCTGGACTTATTATGTTACTTTAGTTCAGCTAGATTTATTTTACAGTCTTCATTGCCATCATTCTTCTCTTGTTTTAGTTACTTACTTTTCTTGTATCTTATCTGTTCTCCATACCATCACCTGTATATAAACTGCCATATTCATCAATAAAACTGTCTATAACTGCTTTATAGTTCTCTGTCATTTAATTAGAATTTCTTGATGAGTTGTACTCGTTCCTGTCCTGACTGGACCTGTTGATAAATTTTACAGATAGCCTGGAGGTTGCCTGCTAGCCTAGAGGAGACACAGTAGAGGTTGTATAGTTAGTTATTTCAGTTGTATTGAGTTGTATTTATTCTATGGATTACTGTATTGAGCTTTGAGATGTATTTCTGGGTTTATGTATCTTAGACACTTAGACTTCTATCTCCTGTATCTCTTTTGGATTTCATGTTTTATCTATCCTCATCATGCTCAACCTTAGATGTGATTGAGTCTGTATATGCTATGTCACCCCCATTCGGGGTGTATAAACTGTATAGTCTTATACTATTAGATGCATTGAGACCTAGGACAGCGTTCTACCGCCGACACTGCGGCGTAGGCTGGGCGTTGTTACGTTTTCGTGCCCTAACTCTAGGGTGCGGGTCGTGACAAGTCCTTCTAGGTCAAACACCCCACAATCAAAGTCTCAAACATATCGTCAAATAATCATATGCGTCTGTCCAAAATCATGTTGTCCAGAGTCTTCATCATGCTAGTGAGCAAGGCTACGATAATCACAGAGTCCTTGACTAAGGTACGTACCCTTAGGTTCATGGTATTTAAAATTTTTGCATTGCCGCATGCGACGATGAAAACCTTAAATTTCCATACCCGAGAAATACATCCAAAATCTGACTATATGTCCTTACTATGCCAACTAACACGACCATCGAAGATTCTAGATTCCATAACTGAGGTGACCTAGCCCATATGATTTTCCTAGAAAGAGAAAAAAGAAAGCAATCGTAACAAAAGAGTAATATAACAAAATTAATCAATCAACAAGGAACAGATGGAATCGGATTTCAAGGTAGTTATAAAAGGCAATTGCGGGAATGGAATTGAAAAGAACGGAACTTGCAGCAAGATCTCCAATGGTCTGTGCATCTTCGACTGTCCTGACGATAGCTCGCCCTGCTATTTCCCCTGGTCTGCTGCTGATGCTGTATGAATCACCGCTGCTGAGAGAAATCAGAAATGACGGAAGAAAATATCTGTACAGATAGAGGTGCACCTCCAATGTAGCAGAATCGCCAACCTGAGTCGGCACAACAAGAGTTGCGATCTCGAGGCCCTGATAAACAGGATGAGAGGTGGCCAGCCTCTCGATAGTATCCCCCGAACCGAAACGATAAGATCGTGTCTTCATAACCATCATGAAGGCAGATCGAAACAAGAAGCAATTTCTGAGAATGAAGCGAAAATCAAATGAGGACAGTTTATATTCAAGGGAAGTCAATAAGCAGCAAATTTAGATAAGAGGAATCTGATTAAGAGTTTTTCCTAATGTGATTGAGTACCTCCAAAAATAATCCTAATCCTGCTGCAGGCTGTAGTGATACTCTAGTTCGAATACCACTACATAAACTCGACCTGCATGGGCCACCACTAAAAACGTGTCACGACCCACACCCACTATGAGGGTACAAGTACGTAACAACGCCCAGCCTACGCCGCAGTGTCGGCGGTAGAACGCTGTTCTAGATCATGAACTATAACTACATAACATGAATATACTCTCAAAAAGGAGGCCAACACAGAGGTACAACTCAATCACAATCTAAGGTAGAATGTAGCACGATGGAAATAGATAAGAAATCCCCAACTGAGGTACAGCAGAAATAAATAACAAGTCTCAACATCTATAAAATATACAACTCTGAAAATAAAGACAACAGCTAAACATAAAAAGAAACAGTCTAAGCTATCTATACTGTGCAAGGGTATCATCCTCAACAGCTGCCTGAACCTCCCCAGGGGTCCAGGTCGCGAGTGTCATCTAGGCAAACTCCAAGTAAGGGTGCAGAGTGCCTCATCATCCTCTGTAAAATTTTTAACAGGTCCAGTCAGGACGGGAGCGAGCACAGTACATCTCAACAGTTCATAGCAGGTTAGAAAATATAATCATGCAGTAAAGTAAGATATAGATACTGAAGGAAATGCAGTATGTAAACAGAGAGAGAACTGTAATAGAAATACCTACTATAAGTAGAGAGCTACCACTGACTAGTGACTCAGAGTAAAATATAAACATGTGAATGGCATAGGAGATTCATGACTACAGCTAAGAGAGTGATTCATGACTATAGCTACTTGGATAATATTCACATGTCTATTTCTACTCCCCCATCCCCAATCAATACACAAGGATCTGTTCAAGTTATGTTAAGATTCGTGAAACTTCACATGGCTCATAAAATGAGTGATACGTGAAGGTGATTCATGATGGCTCTGTGAACATGAGAGTACATGTGTCACAAGCGATTCGTGAATCAGAGGAAGCATAGAGATACGTGATGATTCGTGAAACGCACAAAACATGTAGTATCCGATGCTCTCGAGGGGGATAACATCTCATGAAAAGATCCATATAGTACCAATCCGTGTGACCAACGTGACAGTATCAAGTAAAGTAATTTAAAGTAGGAAAATAATTCTAAACAGGATATGAAATGATCAGAGAATGTACTCGTCTCGTATCTGAATGTCTGAAGTAAATGTACTGTCCGAGATGAGGTACCCGACTCCTAGTTAGAGCAACACAAGTCAAGATGTACACAGGGAATGATAAATATAATCTACAATGCATCTGCATGCCGTCTAGGTCAAACTAGACTAAAGTCAACACTTGGTCAACTCCAGTCAACTAGACTAGTCAAACTAGGTCAACTAGGTCAAATCCTAGCCCAACAAGTCTAATAAGTCTCACTAGGCCTAACCAAGCCTAGTCTAGCAATCACACACCAATCACAAGGCTATACAAGCCAAACACAAGCCATCACATTCAATATTATACATAAGAGAAAGGAAGCTAATATGTAGAGCTATGTGTGTGTGTGTGTGAACATGGAGGTGTACATGAAAAGAGAAATCAACACTAGTTATGAGTTTACACTACACATGACATGACTATGTCTAATAGTCTATTAAGAATACATCTATCCTATAGTCACTATACAATTCTACCCATACTCTATATTATGATACATTATATCATATATATCAACATACACCATATATAACTAATATATATATACAAACTTATATACTCATATATAGGGAAAACTTATATACATATATATCACAATGCATATATATATACATAGGAAGGGAGTGAAGGGGGTATGTTAGGGCTGTATTGGACTGGTTTTAGGGGAGCTCGGGAAGCTAATTGTGGACTGTTAAGGAACATGTACATGGGACTGGGTTAAGGACTGTTAGGGACCATTCAAGGGGTTTGTGTAGGCTGTTATGGACTGGTCTTTAGATGGCTATGGGGACTGTCAACAGTGGGCAGTAACATGGAGCAAGGGGACTTGATATGAGGCCAACTAAGTGGCTGTCTAGGAAGGGTATTAAGGGACAGATTTGTGTGCTTGGAGGGGCTGTTTCCAGGTTGTGTGTAGGGGCCAGATAGGGACTTATATGGACAGTTATAGGACTGTTTTAGAGGGTTAAAACAGTGCCTATACACAGGAATAGGTAATGTGACAGGAATATATATGTAGGCTGAAATCAATGTGCAAGGTGGAAGAAAAACAGTATACTTGTGTCACAGAATTTGGGTGTGTGTGTGACTGATTGTGTGGCAATACAAGAGGGTTTGTGAGTGAAATGCACAGGTGTATGTGAATCATGACAGTGCGTGTAAAGGAGTAGACTGTGTGTGTTAGGAATGTGAGGGGAAAATGTGAGTGTTGTGTGTGTTCAGAAAAAAGAGAACAATGAAGGAATCAACCAGTGTGTCAACCTCAGGTTTTATGTGGTCAGTTCAGAACTAAGGCTGGTTTCTAAACATCCTGAAAAATTCAGAATCCCATTACCAGTTCTCAAAACAGTTCAAACATTCAATTCACTCCCCCATGAAATCAAATCACTACCATTTCAACCTAAAATTGTCACACATGCAGAATTCATATAGGAGGACTATAAGAGGGACTTAAACAACATGGCAATTGATTAGATAGGACTTGTGAATGACTATAAATTAGGAAAAAAATGAGAAGGGTGCCTGTGTGTGTGTACAAAATTCAGATTTCAAGTGTAATCAGTGATTCATCAGTCTAATTCCTACTAATGAAATTCGAAACTAATGCAATGTGTAAGCTAAATCCCAAATCAATTCTAAGTTTAAAAACCAGTTAACAATTGTTTTGGAACTCAAATTTCAAAACCAAAACAACTCATCATTCTCAGGAACAACAGTGCATTTGTTAGTCAGCCATGGCAAATTGACACTGAAAATCAGTTTATAAAGGAAGAAGTCAATGACTGTTCATATTAAAACTAATAGTTAACTCAAGACCCAATCTAACATGACAATCCTAGCAGCAGTCTACATAATGTAATGGATTAACATGGCTAATTTAGTATTTAAATTCAGTTTTGAACCTGGAATAAAATCAGGATTAAAAACAGGAAGCATCAGTCCACATTCCAACTGAATGAACCTAGCATGAACCTAATGGACTAACATATTACTCAGCTTAATCATGCAGGTATCAAGGCTCTGAAATAACCTAACATTAGAATCAAGTTAAGAGGTTAACATATACTAGCTCAACACTATGTTCAGATTTCAGTTTTAAAAAGAGCATTCACATAGGTAGAAGTATCAGTAAATACAGGGTTCGAGCCTAAATTATCATGTAAACAAATCTAACAGGAACTATTTCACATGCAGGATCAATCAAGGCACTTAAAACATCAATAAAAATAGGATTAAGAGTTAAGGAAAAGCTTAAAATCCCAAGTATCAGTTAACATGCCATAGTCGAATCTGAAAATTGACCCAATTCAAATCAAATCCCAATCAAAACCTAAACTAACATGTGAATCTAATCTAGCATATATCATACATCAGATTTAGGATTAAATTAACAATTAAAATCACTATTTAAATCATTTAAAACTGATAATCAAAACAAAGAAACAAATAGTGCAAAACCGGACAGAATTCATCGTGCACGTGTTCAAACACGTATAGGACACGACACAAGTGTCCTAAAGTCTCATGGTCGTGTCTAGGGGTTCGTCAGGTGTACGGAGACGTATCCAAGTGTCCGCACTGAGTCAGTGTTGTGTCGTGTCAAAACAATCAGTACGTATCAGAGGGGGTTTTACCCGCGCGTACAGTGCGCGCGCGCGGCTAGTGCGGCCAGTGCGAGGAGGATTTCTCCTCGCACACAAAATAAGAGGCTCCCAAATTTTGGGAGCATGGTGGCAGTCACTGCCCCAACACTCACCCAAAAATTCGTGTGTCCTCATGTCCTGTGTCGTGAGAAACAGACCCCGTGATGCAGGACACAGGGACAGTGCACAGACAGCGTGTTCGTGTCCCTCGTGTGGACACGACACGACACGAAACACCCAAGTGTCCACACAAAAATCACAGAGCAGTCCTAGATCTACAATCCTATTCAAACAGATTTCTAAAACAACAAAATAAATTCCTTAGAGGCATTTCTACAAACACTTAGGTATCCTATTGGATACGTGTCCGATACGGACACGAAATGGGTCCACCAAGACACGAAACTAATTCCTACTGTTAGGGGACTCCTAGAGCTGTCCAAATATGCAAGAAAACTGGAATTTCATGGAGAGAATGAGAAGTTACCTATTGGTGTTCTTTTCCAAAGAAAGCTTCAAAATGGGGGATCCTTCTTGCTAATCCCAAAGCTCCAAATTGTCCCAAATTTGAGAATGACCTCCATGAACAGAAAGTATACCTAAATTAGAACCTATTGCAATTTGTTTGAGGGAAAAAGGAGATCAAATGGAATTTCTATGAATTTCGAAAGTTGAAAAAAATACCTCCTCCTTAAGCTTGTTCTTTCCTAAAAGAGGCTAGCCCTAAATGGAAGAGAGTATAAATAGGGGTGGGGTTCCCAATGTGGCTGGCCATAGTGGGTTAGGGTGAGGGTTTAGTGATGGGCTATGGGCTTGGGCCTCTATGGGCTTTAGGGCTAGTTATTGATTTACGTTTTAATCACAAGTCATGGCTTATGACTTGAATCTAACTTAAGTCAAATAACCATACCATGGGTCAACTCTAGTCTAACTAGGGTTACATGACCTAACCAAGTCCAAACACAACTAGGGTTAGCTTCTAGGTTAGCCTACCAAGGTCATTGCTAGTCAAAGTCAACCTAGTCAACCCTCATTCAAACAATTCCAAAATAAATTCTAAAAATTCCCATAAATTCAAATAAATTATAATAAATCCAAATAACCCTAAAAATGTCAAAAATATCCTAATCACATGGCTAGGCTCTAGGGTAGACAGTATCTACCATTTACTAGCACAACACCAAAATTACAAGCCATAAATTTAAATAGTTTAAAAATTAATAAAAAATCACTAAATTTTTTAATATGAAATAAATATCATTAATTAAAAATTATAATTACAAAATTCCAAAATTACCCTCTTCTGGAAAATTGGGTGTTACAATCCTACCCACCTTATAAAAATTTTGTCCTCGAAATTAAGATGGTAGCAGTACTTCTAGGTCAAACACCCCACAATCAAAGTCTCAAACATACCGTTAAATAATCATATGCGTCTGTCCAAAATCATGTTGTCCAGAGTCTACATCATACTAGTGAGCAAGGTTACGATAATCACAGAGTCCTTGACTAAGGTACGTACCCTTAGGTTCATGGTATTTAAAATTTTTGCATTGCCGCATGCGACGACGAAAACCTTAAATTCCCATACCCGAGAAATACATCCAAAATCTGACTATATGTCCTTACTATGCTAACTAACACGACCATCGAAGATTCTAGATTCCATAACAGAGGTGACCTAGCCCGTATGATTTTCCTAGAAAGAGAAAAAAGAAAACAATCATAACAAAAGAGTAACATAACAAAATTAATCAATCAACAAGGAACAGATGGAATCGGATTTCAAGGTAGTTATAAAAGGCAATTGCGGGAATGGAATTGAAAAGAACGGAACTTGCAGCCAGATCTCCAATGGTCTGTGCATCTTTGACTGTCCTGACGATAGCTCGCCCTGCTAGTTTTCCCTGGTCTGCTGCTGATGCTGCATGAATCACCGCTGCTGAGAGAAATAAAAAATGACGTGAGAAAATATCTGTACAGATAGAGGTGCACCTCCAATGTAGCAGAAATGCCAACCTGAGTCGGCACAACAAGAGCTGCGGTCTCGTGGCCCTGATAAACAGGACGAGAGGTGGCCAGCCTCTCGATAGTATCTCCCGAACCGAAATGATAAGATCGTGTCTTCATAACCATCATGAAGACAGATCGAAACAAGAAGCAATTTCTGAGAATGAAGCAAAAATCAAATGAGGACAGTTTATATTCAAGGGAAGTCAATAAGCAGCAAATTTAGATAAGAGGAATCTGATTAAGAGTTTTTCCTAATGTGATTGAGTACCTCCAAAAATAATCCTAATCCTGCTGCAGGCTGTAGTGATACTCTAGTTCGAATACCACTACATAAACTCGACCTGCATGGGCCACCACTAAAAATGTGTCACGACCCGCACCCACCGTGAGGGTACAAGTACGTAACAACGCCCAGCCTACGCCGCAGTGTCGGCGGTAGAACGCTGTTCTAGGTCATGAACTATAACTACATAATATGAATATACTCTCTAAAAGGAGGCCAACACAGAGGTACAACTCAATCACAATCTAAGGTAGAATGTAGCACGATGGAAATAGATAAGAAATCCCCAACTGAGGTACAGCAGAAATAAATAACAAGTCTCAACATCTATAAAATATACAACTCTAAAAATAAAGACAACAGCTAAACATAAAAAGAAACAGTCTAAGCTATCTATACTGTGCAAGGGTATCATCCTCAGCAGCTGCCTGAACCTCCCCAGGGGTCCAGGTCGCGAGTGTCATCTAGGAAAACTCCAAGTAAGGGTGCAGAGTGCCTCATCATCCTCTGTAAAATTTTCAACAGGTCCAGTCAGGACGGGAGCGAGCACAGTACATCTCAACAGTTCATAGCAGATTAGAAAATATAATCATACAGTAAAGTAAGATATAGATACTGAAGGAAATGCAGTATGTAAACAGAGAGAGAACTGTAATAGAAATATCTACTATAAGTAGAGAGCTACCAGTGACTAGTGATTCAGAGTAAAATATAAACATGTGAATGGCATAGGAGATTCATGACTACAGCTAAGAGAGTGATTCATGACTACAGCTACTTGGATAATATTCACATGTCTATTTCTACTCCCCTATCCCTAATCAATACACAAGGATCTGTTCAAGTTATGTTAAGATTCGTGAAACTTCACATGGCTCATAAAATGAGTGATACGTAAAGGTGATTCATGATGGCTCTGTGAACATGAGAGTACATGTGTCACAAGCGATTCGTGAATCAGAGGAAGCATAGAGATACGTGATGATTCGTGAAACGCACAAAACATGTAGTATCCGATGCTTCCGAGGGGGATAACATCTCATGAAAAGATCCATATAGTACCAATCCGTGTGACCAACGTGACAGTATCAAGTAAAGTAATTTAAAGCAGGAAAATAATTCTAAACAGGATATAAAATGATCAGAGAATGTACTCGCCTCGTATCTGAATGTCTGAAGTAAATGTACTGTCCGAGATGAGGTACCTGACTACTAGTTAGAGCAACACAAGTCAAGATGTACACAGGGAATAAAAAATATAATTGTCAAGCCCCAGAACCAGAATACTGGAGAGCGGAGGCAGACATAGCCAGCTACGTATATTGAAATGGAAACCACCTCGATATACGGTCACGGCTGTCTAGATATGTGAGGGTTTTCTACAAGCCAACAGTCTCTTATGGTCATGAACAAGCCTAGTGTCTCAATCACCACAAGTAAGTAAAGTCGCAAGATGTATGATCATTAAATATATAATAATAAGGCGTCCCAAATATTACATATTCAGCTGATCATGAAGCTAGTCGCTACAAAATGTTAGGACTAGCAAGAGTTTAGTCATACATGATCAACCCTAGGATTTGTCAATCATGTTTACAGCCCGTAGGCAGACAGTAAGTAAAAGTACTTCGAGCTAACAGGTGCTCGTCGGCTAAACGCCTCAAAAGAATAATTTTTACAATAGAGTGAGCGAAATAAAATAGAAACCCACTCTTGGCCCGGATTCCGTCTAGTGTTCACCATTGGGCTGGAAGCTTGGTAGATCCTCGGGAGCTGCTCCAAAATCTGGCCACACAAAACCAGCTGGGTCAACCCCAGAAAGAGCAAGTGCCACAAGGGGGCCACGAAATAAGAACAAAAGCCAGCAATCAGCACAGAAAATCTAATATTAAAACTAAAATTACGAAAACATGTCAGGATGATATACGACGAGATAACCATAGAACTTTTCCGATAGCCAGGTTACAACCCGTAAACCAAACAAGGACCGGGGTTGTAACCCTTCATCTGAACAGAGCTTGGTTTCCCACCATTTATCGGCAAGATAAGTAATGTAAGTAATCAAGACAGGAAGCAATCTTGCATGGGATCAAGACATGACTAGACTGGTTATACCTCATTCAATCAATCACGTCCAAGCAGATCCTACGGCTTACTACTTTAACTAACTAGGGTTATCACATGCCTAATTACTAACAAGCTGCAGTGAGATTGTTCCACAGCCACAAGCCCTGCAGACCATCCAGGTTACCCAGGACAAAAGATTAGGGTTGAATTCAGGTGGGTATATCGCCCGAGGACAAATGTACCCTTAGGTGACTTAGAGGGTGCAACACGCGACGGTGTGCTGGAAATGTGCCCTACTCGACGGCAGGCTACAGATCTCAAGAGCGCCCAGGTAACGGGATTGCCTGTAGCTGTGTCATCTCTTCATGACTACTGTGTTATTCTAGTTATTAACCTTAATCTATTTTAGTAGGAGCTCCTGACCGTGGTACTCAGGAGTCCCATCCTAGACATGATGCAAGACAGGACAAGTGGATTAACAAGCAAACAAGAAAGAACCACCCACGGTGTCAAGGCAGGTCAAGTTAAGTTATCAAGATGAATCATGTCAGGGTACTTGTCAGGAGTGCGCCACGACGGGCCACTATCATGTCAGGTTGGTCATGTCAGGAGTGCACCACTATGGGTTACTGTCGTGTTATGCTAGTTCCTTGTCATACCATGCCCTGTACAATAATCATTCCAAGCATGTTAAGTAAAAATCAAGTTCATGACAAAAAGGCGTAAGGATATAAAATGGGCATAAAATATCTAATAAAATATCAAGATTCAGGACTATAGAAGAGCCAAGCTTAAGGAAATAAAACCAGAACTCCAAGAGCCAATGGTTAAGCAGGGGGGGTCAGGGGAGCAGCGTAGGTGAAAAGTCACGCACGCTGAGAGAGCAACGTAGGTAAAAAGTCACGCACGCCACAGGGAGCAGCGTAGGTGAAAAGTCACGTACGCTGAGAGAGCAACGTAGGTGAAAAGTCACGCACGCTACAGGGAGCAGCGTAGGTGAAAAGTCACGCACGCTGAGAGAGCAACGTAGGTGAAAAGTCACGCACGCTGAGAGAGCAGCGTAGGTAAAAAGTCACGCACGCTGAGAGAGCAGCGTAGGTGAAAAGTCACGCACGCTGAGAGAGCAGCGTAGGTGAAAAGTCACACACGCTACAGGGAGAAATATACGTGAAAAGTCACGCACACTCAAGGGAGCAGTGTACGTAAAAAGTCATGCACACTGAAGGGAGCAGTGTTCGTGAAAAGTCACGCACGCTGAAGGGAGCAGTGTACGTGAAAAGTCACGCACACTCAAGGAGATACGCTTCCAACAGGAAGCGTACTCAAGTCTGCGTACGCATGCTAAAGAGCGCACGCAGCTCAGTGTGCGTAAGCTAAACAGCTCTGCACACTGCTTACTGTCTTCTCCAAACAGCAGAACACCATGGATGAACCCAAGGCTTCAAAGCATCATAACTTGGCCATCCGAACTCCAAATCCAGATTTCCAAAGTTTCAACTTGGGTAGAATTGAATGCTCTTCCACATGGAAACACCAAAACCCATAAAAATCCAACTTAAGGAGATCAAACCATGCAAAATCCGAAAATAGAAATAACTTAGATCTAGAGCAAAGGAGACTTCAAATCACAAAACACCAAGTTCTAATGTTGATCACCATGTCCTAATCTAGCAAATGAACCAAGAAAATAGGGCTCTCATGAAGTGGCAAGGTGCACTTGCCTAGGGTTGGAAGAGTTGTGGAGGAAGAAGAAGAAGAAGAAGAAGGAAATTAATGGTGGAAGTTATGAGGAGAGAGAGTAGTAGGTGGGGATATAAAGAGGAGGAGTTGTGGTGCGTTGAGGGTGGAGTGTAGGGCTAGGATGTTCCAACACATAAAACCCAACCAAACCGAACCATCCCCAATAAAACTGAGCCATGCCAAAACCCAAAATACGGGAAATACCGAAATCCCACAACTTGAGAAAATAAAAATATATGCCAAAATCCAGATACGAGTATGAATACAAAATACGGGAAATACGGGAAATGAGGGTGACAACTCTACCCACCTTAAAAGAATTCTGTCCTCAGAATTTAATCAAGGAGCTAGAGATTGTCACGACAAGCTACACTAAGCACAAGCAAGTTACACTAAGCAGTTCAATCATGCAATCATACAATGCAAGCAAGGAAGGGAAAACGTAAGGCATAAGAAAGACATTATACCTCACGAGTCAAACAGGTAGGGATATCGCGATCGGATGTCGTCCTCACGCTCCCACGTTGACTCACCTAGAGAGTGATGACCCCAAGCAACACGGACTAATTTAATAGTCTTGTTCTTGAGTGTCTTCTCCCTCCGGTCCAATATAGACACGGGCCTCTCCTCATACGAAAGGTTGGTACCAATAACCAATTCCGAATGGTCTAGGATGTGGCTCGGGTCCGGAATATACCGTCGTAATTGGGACACATGGAATACATTATGCACCTCACTTAGCGACGGCGGAAGAGCGAGACGATAGGATACATCTCCTACTCGCTCTAGAATATCGAACGGCCCTATATACCTAGGACTAAGCTTTCCCTGCACGCCAAAGCGTATGACGCCGCGGTTAGGCGAGATCCTAAGGAATACATGGTCGCCGACAGCAAATTCTAAGGGACGTTGATGAGCATCGGCCCAATGGCGCTGGCGATCCTGGGCAACTCGGAGGTGATCTCTGACCTTCCTGACCACTTCAACCGTCTGGGAAATCAATTCGGGTTCGAGCATCTGCCTCTTTCCGATATCGTCCCATGCTAGCAGGGATCTGCACTTCCTGCCATAAAGAGCCTCGAAGGGTGCCATCTGGATACTGGCCTGATAACTGTTGTTGTACGAGAATTCTACCAGGTGCAGATGATTCTCCCATGAACCATCGAAGTCAAGGGTACAGGATCTCAATATATCTTCAAGGGTCTGGATTGTGCGCTCTGACTGACCATCCGTCTGCGGGTGATAAGCAGAGCTGAATTGAAGGCGAGTCCCCAAACTCTTCTGCAAACTGTGCCAAAAGTGTGATGTGAATCTTGAATCCCTGTCTGAGGTGATGCTGACTGGCACACCGTGAAGCCTGACGATCTGCCTGAGATACATCTCTGCTAACTGCGCCGTCGACTGTCCAACTCTGAATGGAAGAAAGTGTGCCACCTTGGTAAGCCTGTCCACAATTACCCAAATAGCATCTCTGTCGGCCGGAGATCTGGGCAATTCGGTCACGAAATCTATGGTTATATGTTCCCATTTCTATTCTGGGATCGATAAAGGTTGAAGAAGTCCAGTGGGCCTCTGATGTTCAGCTTTAACCTGTTGGCAAACCAAACACCGAGAGACAAACCGGGCTATCTTCCTCTTCATGCCATTCCACCAAAAATGCTGACGAATATCACGGTACATCTTCGTACCACCCGGATGAATAGAATACTGTGAACTGTGGGCCTCTGCCATGACTTTCTGTCTGATATCTCTACTAGGTACACAAAGACGAGTGCCGTACCGAAGGGTACCGTCTTCATGGATACATAACTCTGGCCTTCTTCCTGCTTCACACTCTACTCTGAGTCGCTGAAGCTTGGAATCTGCTGACTGCGCCATCCGGATCCTCTCAACTATGCTGGACTGAACCTGTAGACTGGCCATCAATGCCACACTGGTAGGAAGAACTACTTCATTTCCTATCTTCTGAAGATCTGCCAATAGTTCTGGTTGCGCCGTCAGGAAATAAACTCCGGCTCTCCTGCTCAATGCTTCTGCTACAACGTTGGCCTTCCCGGGATGATACTGCAAATCCACGTCATAGTCCACCAATAGCTCGAGCTATCTTCTCTGCCGCATATTAAGGTCCTTCTGGGTGAAAACATACTTCAGGCTCTTATGATCAGTAAAGATCTCCACTCTATCTCCGTACAAGTAGTGTCTAACCAACTTCAAGGCAAATACTATCGCCGCCAATTCCAAGTCGTGGGTCAGGTAATTCTTCTCATGATCACAAAGTTGGCGTGACGCATAAGATATTACCTTCCCATGCTGCATCAAGACACACCCAATCCTCTGCCTGAAGCGTCGCAATAAACTGTGAATCCTCCGGTCCCATCTAGAAGGGTGAGAATGGGAGCCGTTATCAAACCTCGCTTCAACTTCTCAAATGATTCCTGACACTCTGCTGTCCAAACAAACGGAACATCTTTGCGGGTCAACTGGGTCATCGACGCTGAAATCCTTACAAAATCTGAAACGAACCGCCGGTAGTAGCCGGCCAATCCAAGGAAGCTGCGAACCTCTGCCACTGAGCTGGGTACCGGCGATGACTCGATAGCCACAATCTTCTGGGGATCCACTTCTACTCCTCCTCGGGTAATGATGTGACCCAAGTATAATATACGATCGAGCCAGAACTCGTATTTACTGAACTTGGCGTACAACTGATGCTCCCTAAGCGTCTGAAGGACGACTCTGAGATGCTGCTCGTGCTCTACTTCACTCTTGCTGTAGACCAGGATATCATCTAGGAACACGATCACAAATTGGTCCAAGTAAGGCATAAAAATGCGATTCATGAGGTCCATGAATACTGTCGACGCATTGGTCGCTCCAAAGGGCATAACAAGGAACTCCCAATGTCCATACCTCGATCTGAATGCTGTCTTCGGGATGTCCTGTTCTCTGACTCTGATCTGGTGGTATCCTGACCGCAAGTCGATTTTCGAGAACACTGAAGCCCCTTTGAGCTGATCAAACAAGTCATCTATCCTCGGAAGAGGGTATCTGTTCTTGATTGTCACCGAATTCAAGGTACGATAATCAATACATAGCCTGGACGTACCATCCTTCTTTTTCACAAGAAGCATCGGGGCTCTCCAAGGCGATCCACTTGCACGGATGAATCCCTTGGTCCTCAGTTCTTCAATCATCTTGTATAAAATCTCCACCTCTGAAGGCGCCATCCTGTAGACTCGCTCTGACACTGGTGCTGTCCCGAGAATTAAGTCTATAGTGAACTCGATCTTCCGCTCTGGCGGCATCCCTGGAAGCTCTTCTGGAAAGACATCTGGAAACTCTTCAACTATCCGGGGTAACTGCACTGCTGCTACTGCCATCCGCAATGCTGGGGAAGATGGCTCCACTGCGTCTTTGGAAAACAAAAACTCTGGCTCGCCGGGGATACTAAAGACAACTCTGCCAATATGGCAGTCTATCCTAGCATACTGGTTCCTCAACCAATCCATGCCTAGGACTACATCATAGTCTGCCATAGGAAACTCTATGAATCTAGCGGGGAACTTCCTACCGCTAACTACGATCCGACACGAGGAAAATACTCGATCTACTCCCACAAGACCATTACCAGTAAGTATATTGAGCCTCACTGATAATGACTCGGGCTCCAATCCTATCCGTATCGTAAATCGTGCAGACATGAATGAATGCGATGCACCAGAATCAAACAATACCGAAGCTGGAAAGGAGTTGACGAGAATAGTACCTGCCACTACCTCACCTGGTACAACTTCTTCTTCCATAGCCATCATCATGGCCTGACCTTATCCTTTGGCTGCTGGTCCCCTCTGCTGGAAACCTCTCTGCCTATTCTGGATCTGAGCTTGGGCTTGTGCATACTGCTGGGGGTGTTGTTGCTGGAATGCCGGAGACTGAGGCGGCAAGGGCCTCGAAGACTTATACTGCTGCTGCTGAACTGGTGCTGGGGCCGGTCCTCTCACTGAAGAGCTAGAAGGGTTGGATGCAGATGAACCACCCTATTCGGGCAAGCCCCAACCCTATGATCTGCTGCTCCACAAGCCAGGCACAATCCCTGCGCCCTACGATAATCTGCCACCACATGCCCTGGCTTCCCGCAATAAGAACATCCTATCGCGGAAGTCTGCTTCTGCTTCTGCTGCTGCGGGTACGTCGGTGTCGAATACTGAACCGACGTTACTGAGGCCGCCCGTCTCGGAGTCCCAATGGTCAAACTTCTAGCTGCCGGGGCTGGAGCTGATGATTGGTGCATCTGACTATGGGACCGCTTCCTACCTTTGGTCCTATCCACGATCCTCTGGGAGGTATACTCATGCCTCCTAGCTGCTCTCAAGACCGCATCGAACGTCTGGTGCTCGAACTGCTCAACCGCCAACAAGATCTCCAAATGCAGTCCCTGCTGGAACTGCTGGGCTCTATCGAGCTCGGTTGCCACCAAGGTGGGGCCAAACCTACTAAGTCTAGAAAACCCTGATGCATAACTGTCGACTGTTCCGCCTCCTTGCTTCAAGTTGGTAAATCTGGTCTGCAAGTCGTACCGAGCCACAGCATCGAAATACTTCATCTGGAATCTCTCTCTAAACACTGCCCAAGCAATGGGTGCCACTAATCCCATGGCTTGCGCTGCCTACCAACTGCGAGCCAAATCTAACAACTGCAGGCGTACTACCGCCACCTTCTCATTCTCGGGTGTCCTAGCTGCTTCCAGAATCACCTCGGTATCCTGAAGCCATGCATCCGCGGCAATCGCATCTTCGGTGCCGTCGAAGAAAGGAGGGTTCAATCGCTTGAAGCTGTTTGCCGCCTGGTTCCCTGGATGTCCGCCTCGGGTCAAAGCATCTTGAACTGTCTGGTGCAGGGCGTCGCTTCGACGATCCTGGAAAGCTATCAAGGTTCTGATGAGGCCTACTAAGGTACCATCATCTGGCTCTGTGGGCTGGATGGGCCGAACTGGTGACTCTTCTCAAGTAGGCACAACTCTGGTGGCTACCCCGGAATGCTGGGCTTGATCTCTGGGTTGCTGCTGATCCGCAGGATGTGCTCCACCTCGTCGATCGGTAGGACCATGTACAGTGCCGCTGAAGAAGACGACACAGGGAACAATAAGGAAAGGACCAGGACAGATCAACGACATAAGCACAGGATCAGGGCAAGAATCCAGGGATTCAGAGGATACGAACAGAGATCAAGGACGAGTACTGATTGAGACATCTATCTGGTAAACTCCCACACATCTTGATTTACAAGACCTGCATGGACCACCACTTAAACCGTGTCACGCCCCAGAACCAGAATACTGGAGAGCGGGGGCAGACATAGCCAGCTACGTATATTGAAATGGAAACCACCTCGATATACGGTCACGACTGTCTCGATATGTGAGGGTTTTCTACAAGCCAACAGTCTCTTATGGTCATGAACAAGCCTAGTGTCTCAATCACCACAAGTAAGTAAAGTCGCAAGATGTATGATCATTAAATATACAATAATAAGGCGTCCCAAATATTACATATTCAGCTGATCATGAAGCTAGTCGTTACAAAATGTTAGGACTAGCAAGAGTTTAGTCATACATGATCAACCCTAGGATTTGTCAATCATGTTTACAGCCCGTAGGCAGACAGTAAGTAAAAGTACTTCGAGCTAACAGGTGCTCGTCGGCTAAACGCCTCAAAAGAATAATTTTTACAATAGAGTGAGCAAAATAAAATAGAAACCCACTCTTAGCCCGGATTCCGTCTAGTGTTCACCATTGGGCTGGAAGCTTGGTAGATCCTCGGGAGCTGCTCCGAAATCTGGCTACACAAAACCAGCTGGGTCAATCCCAGAAAGAGCAAGGGCCACAAGGGGGCCACGAAATAAGAACAAAAGCCAGCAATCAGCACAGAAAATCTAATATTAAAACTAAAATTACGAAAACATGTCAGGATGATATACGACGAGATAACCATAGAACTTTTCTGATAGCCAGGTTACAACCCGTAAACCAAACAAGGACCGGAGTTGTAACCCTTCATCTGAACAGAGCTTGGTTTCCCACCATTTATCGGCAAGATAAGTAATATAAGTAATCAAGACAGGAAGCAATCTTGCATGGGATCAAGACATGACTAGACTGGTTATACCACATTCAATCAATCACGGTCAAGCAGATCCTACGGCTTACTACTTTAACTAACTAGGGTTATCACAGGCCTAATTACTAACAAGATGCAGTGAGATTGTTCCACAGCCACAAGCCCTGCAGACCATCCAGGTTACCCAGGACGAAAGATTAGGGTTGAATTCAGGTGGGTACATCGCCCGAGGACAAATGTACCCTTAGGTGACTTAGAGGGTGCAACACGCGACGGTGTGCTGGAAATGTGCCCTACTCGACGGCAGGCTACAGATCCCAAGAGCGCCCAGGTAACGGGATTGCCTGTAGCTGTGTCATCTCTTCATGACTACTGTGTTATTCTAGTTATTAACCTTAATCCATTTTAGTAGGAGCTCCTGACCATGGTACTCAGGAGTCCCATCCTAGACATGATACAAGATAGGACAAGTGGATTAACAAGCAAGCAAGAAAGAACCACCCACGGTGTCAAGGCAGGTCAAGTTAAGTTATCAAGATAAATTATGTCAGGGTACTTGTCAGGAGTGCGCCACGACGGGCTACTATCATGTCAGGTTGGTCATGTCAGGAGTGCACCACTATGGATCACTGTCGTGTTATGCTAGTTCCTTGTCATACCATGCCCTATACAATAATCATTCCAAACATGTTAAGTAAAAATCAAGTTCATGACAAAAAGGCGTAAGGATATAAAATGGGCATAAAATATCTAATAAAATATCAAGATTCAGGACTATAGAAGAGCCAAGCTTAAGGAAATAAAACCAGAACTCCAAGAGCCAATGGTTAAGCAGGGGGGGTCAGGGGAGCAGCGTAGGTAAAAAGTCACGCACGCTGAGAGAGCAACGTAGGTGAAAAGTCACGCACGCCACAGGGAGCAGCGTAGGTGAAAAGTCACGCACGCTGAGAGAGCAACGTAGGTGAAAAGTCACGCACGCTACAGGGAGCAGCGTAGGTGAAAAGTCACGCACGCTGAGAGAGCAACGTAGGTTAAAAGTCACGCACGCTGAGAGAGCAGCATAGGTGAAAAGTCACGTACGCTGAGAGAGCAGCATAGGTGAAAAGTCACGCACGCTGAGAGAGCAGCGTAGGTGAAAAGTCACGCACGCTACAGGGAGCAATGTACGTGAAAAGTCACGCACACTCAAGGAAGCAGTGTACGTGAAAAGTCACGCACACTGAAGGGAGCAGTGTTCGTGAAAAGTCACGCACGCTGAAGGGAGCAGTGTACGTGAAAAGTCACGCACACTCAAAGAGACACGCTTCCAACAGGAAGCGTACTCAAGTCTGCGTACGCATGCTAAAGAGCGCATGCAGCTCAGTATGCGTAAGCTAAACAGCTCTGCACACTGCTCACTGTCTTCTCCAAACAACAGAACACCATGGATGAACCCAAGGCTTTAAAGCATCATAACTTGGCCATCCGAACTCCAAATCCAGATTTCCAAAGTTCTAACTTGGGTAGAATTGAATGCTCTTCCACATGGAAACACCAAAACCCATAAAAATCCAACTTAAGGAGATCAAACCATGCAAAATCCAAAAATAGAAATAACTTAGATCTAGAGCAAAGGAGACTTCAAATCACAAAACACCAAGTTCTAATATTGATCACCATGTCCTAATCTAGCAAATAAACCAAGAAAATAGGGCTCTCATGAAGTGGCAAGGTGCACTTGCCTAGGGTTGGGAGAGTTGTGGAGGAAGGAGAAGAAGAAGAAGAAGGAAATTAATGGTGGAAGTTATGAGGAGAGAGAGTGGTAGGTGGGGATATAAAGAGGGGGAGTTGTGGTGTGTTGCGGGTGGAGTGTAGGGCTAGGGTGTTCCAACACATAAAACCGAACCAAACCGAACCATCCCCAATAAAACTGAGCCATGCCAAAACCCAAAATACGGGAAATACCGAAATCCCACAAGTTGAGAAAATAAAAATACATGCCAAAATCCAGATACGAGTATAAATACGAAATACGGAAAATACGAGAAATGAGGGTGACAATAATCTACAATGCATCTGCATGTCGTCTAGGTCAAACTAGACTAAAGTCAACACTTGGTCAACTCCAGTCAACTAGACTAGTCAAACTAGGTCAACTAGGTCAAATCCTAGCCCAACAAGTCTAATAAGTCTCACTAGGCCTAACCAAGCCTAGTCTAACAATCACACACCAATCACAAGGCTATACAAGCCAAACACAAGCCATCACATTCAATATTATACATAAGAGAAAGGAAGCTAACATGTAGAGCTATGTGTGTGTGTGAACATGGAGGTGTACATGAAAAGAGAAATCAATACTAGTTATGAGTTTACACTACACATGGCATGACTATGTCTAATAGTCTATTAAGAATACATCTATCCTATAGTCACTATACAATTCTACCCATACTCTATATTATGATACAGTATATCATATATATCACCATACACCATATATAACTAATATATATTTACAAACTTATATACTCATATATAGGGAAAACTTATATACATATATATCACAATGCATATATATACATAGAAAGGGAGTGAAGGGGGTATGTTAGGGCTGTATTGGACTGGTTTTAGGGGAGCTTGGGAAGCTAATTGTGGACTATTAAGGAACATGTATATGGGGCTGGGTTAAGGACTGTTAGGGACCATTCAAGGGGTTTGTGTAGGCTGTTATGGACTGGTCTTTAGATAGCTATGGGGACTGTCAACAGTGGGCAGTAACATGGAGCAAGGGGACTTGATATGAGGCCAACTAAGTGGCTGTCTAGGAAGGGTATTAAGGGACAGATTTGTGTGCTTGGAGGGGCTGTTTCCAGGTTGTGTGTAGGGGCCAGATAGGGACTTATATGGACAGTTATAGGACTGTTTTAGAGGGTTAAAACAGTGCCTATACACAGGAATAGGTAATATGACAGGAATATATATGTAGGCTGAAATCAATGTGCAAGGTGGAAGAAAAATAGTGTACCTGTATCACAGAATTTGGGTGTGTGTGTGACTGATTGTGTGGCAATACAAGAGGGTTTGTGAGTGAATGCACAGGTGTATGTGAATCATGACAGTGTGTGTAAAGGAGTAGACTGTGTGTGTTAGGAATATAAGGGGAAAATGTGAGTGTTGTGTGTGTTCAGAAAAAAGAGAACAATGAAGGAATCAACCAGTGTGTCAACCTCAGGTTTTATGTGGTCATTTCAGAACTAAGGCTGGTTTCTAAACATCCTGAAAAATTCAGAATCCCATTACCAGTTCTCAAAACAGTTCAAACATTCAATTCACTCCCCTATGAAATCAAATCACCACCATTTCAACCTAAAACTGTCACACATGCAGAATTCATATAGGAGGACTATAAGAGGGACTTAAACAATATGGCAATTGATTAGATAGGACATGTGAATGACTATAAATTAGGAAAAAAATGAGAAGGGTGCCTGTGTGTGTGTACAAAATTCAGATTTCAAGTGTAATCAGTGATTCATCAGTCTAATTCCTACTAATGAAATTCGAAACTAATACAATATGTAAGCTAAATCCCAAATCAATTCTAAGTTTAAAAACCAGTTAAAAATTGTTTTGGAACTCAAATTTCAAAACCAAAACAACTCATCATTCTCAGGAACAACAGTGCTTTTGTTAGTCAGCCATGGTAAATTGACACTGAAAATCAGTTTATAAAGGAAGAAGTCAATGACTGTTCATATTAAAACTAATAATTAACTCAAGACCCAATCTAACATGACAATCCTAGCAGCAGTCTATATAATGTAATGGATTAACATGGCTAATTTAGCATTTAAATTCAGTTTTGAACCTGGAATAAAATCAGGATTAAAAATAGGAAGCATCAGTCCACATTCCAACTGAATGAACCTAGCATGAACCTAATGGACTAACATATTACTCAGCTTAATCATGCAGGTATCAAGGCTCTGAAATAACCTAACATTAGAATCAAGTTAAGAGGTTAACATATACTAGCTCAACACTATGTTCAGATTTTAGTTTTAAAAAGGGCATTCACATAGGTAGAAGTATCAGTAAATACAGGGTTCGAGCCTAAATTATCATGTAAACAAATCTAACAGGAACTATTTCACATGCAGGATCAATCAAGGCACTTAAAACATCAATAAAAATAGGAGTAAGAGTTAAAAAAAAGCTTAAAATCCCAAGTATCAGTTAACAGGGCATAGTCGAATCTGAAAATTGACCCAATTCAAATCAAATCCCAATCAAAACCTAAACTAACATGTGAATCTAATCTAGCATATATCATACATCATATTTAGGATTAAATTAACAATTAAAATCACTATTTAAATCATTTAAAACTGATAATCAAAACAAAGAAACAAACAGTGCAAAACTGGACAGAATTCATCGTGTACGTGTTCAAACACGTATAGGACACGACACAAGTGTCCTAAAGTCTCGTGGTCGTGTCTAGGGGTTCGTCAGGTATACGGGGACGTGTCCAAGTGTCTGTACTGAGTCAGTGTTGTGTCGTGTCAAAACAATCAGTGCGTAGCAGAGGGGGTTTTACCCGCACGTACAGTGCGCGTGCGCGGCTAGTGCGACCAGTGCGAGGAGGATTTCTCCTCGCACACAAAACGAAAGGCTCCCAAATTTTAGGAGCATGGTGGCAGTCACCGCCCCAACACTCACCCAAAAATTTGTGTGTCCTCGTGTCCTGTGTCGTGAGAAACAGACCCCGTGATGCAGGATACAGGGACAGTGCACAGACAGCGTGTTTGTGTCCCTCGTGTGGACACGACACGACACGAAACACCCAAGTGTCCACACAAAAATCATAGAGCAACCCTAGATCTACAATCCTATTCAAACAGATTTCTAAAACAACAAAATAAATTCCTTAGAGGCATTTCTACAAACACTTAGGTATCCTATTGGATACGTGTCCGATACGGACACAAAATGGGTCCACCAAGACACGAAACTAATTCCTACTGTTAGGGGACTCCTAGAGCTGTCCAAATATGCAAGAAAACTAGAATTTTATGGAGAGAATGAGAAGTTACCTATTGGTGTTCTTTTCCAAAGAAAGCTTCAAAATGGGGGATCCTTCTTGCTAATCCCAAAGCTCCAAATTTTCCCAAATTTGAGAATGACCTCCATGAACAGAAAGTATACCTAAATTAGAACCTATTGCAATTTGTTTGAGGGAAAAAGGAGATCAAATGGAATTTCTATGAATTTCTAAAGTTGGGAAAATACCTCCTCCTTAAGCTTGTTCTTTCCTAAAAGAGGCTAGCCCTAAATGGAAGAGAGTATAAATAGGGGTGGGGTTCCCAATGTGGCTGGCCATAGTGGGTTAGGGTGAGGGTTTAGTGATGGGCTATGGGCTTGGGCCTCTACGGGCTTTAGGGCTAGTTATTGATTTAAGTTTTAATCACAAGTCATGGCTTATGACTTGAATCTAACTTAAGTCAAATAACCATACCATGGGTCAACTCTAGTCTAACTAGGGTTACATGACCTAACTAAGTCCAAACACAACTAGGGTTAGCTTCTAGGTTAGCCTACCAAGGTCATTGCTAGTCAAAGTCAACCTAGTCAACCCTCATTCAAACAATTTCAAAATAAATTCTAAAAATTCCCATAAATTCAAATAAATTATAATAAATCCAAATAACCCTAAAAATGTCAAAAATATCCTAATCACATGGCTAGGCTCTAGGGTAGGCAGTATCTACCATTCACTAGCACAACACCAAAATCACAAGTCATAAATTTAAATAGTTTAAAAATTAATAAAAAATTACTAAAATTTTTAATATGAAATAAATATCATTAATTAATAATTATAATTACAAAATTCCAAAATTACCCTCTTCTGGAAAACTGGGTGTTATACATGTATACGACACACATACCATATTGTCTGGCCTCTATTACTGGAATCATTCTGGAATAGTATCATCATGTTTGACTGGACTCATCTCGATTCTCGTACTTGTACTGGATTTACTTGTATTACGGGGCAAGAAAATATTGAGTAAGACATGTAGACATACCCCAAATCTGGAATCCTCCAACTGGAATCTACTTGAAGCATAGCCATCTCTCGCCTGATCAGTGAGTGATGTGCCTGATACCTACAACCGTTTACATGTCGATCTCAGTATTTTGAAACACAATATTAGAATATAGCTGGTCTTACCTAGATTCTTGATCACTGACTAGAATCATCTTGTACTAGATTTATCTTGTATTAGATTCGTCTCGTACTGGATTTACATAGGATTTATACTTGTTTTATATTTACTGTCTGGACTTATCATGTTACTCTAGTTCAGTTAGAATCTTATTTTACAGTCTTTATTGCCATGATTCTTCTCTTGTTTTAGTTACCTTACTTTCCTTGTATCTTAACTGTTTCTCTATACCATCACCTGAATATAGACTTTCATGTTCATCAATAAAACTGTCTATAACTGTTTTATAGTTCTCTGTCATTTACTTGAGTTTTCTAGATGAGTTGTACTCGTTTCTGTCCTGACTAGACCTGTTGAAAATTTTACAGATGATTGCCCTGAGGACACTTGCCCTACTTGCTATGGACCAAGAGATGTTTTATCTACCTTTGGCCTCGACACTCAGAGTGATCAGGAGACTAACTAGCTGACTTGGTTTAGTTTCATGTTTTAGAACTTAAATTGTAATAAGTTGAGATATGTATTGTTTTGAGATTATTTGAGGTTATTATTATTTAGTAGTTGGTTTTGTTGTTATTATTTTGTCTTAGTTATAAGCTTCTGTGTTATCATATCGTGCTTAGACTGTGATTGAGATTTTATTATATCTATATTTGTCCTCCTTTGGAGTTGAGATTTTGACAAGTATATTATATAATTGCGTGAGTTGTTGGTTAGATAGTGACCTAGAACAACGTTCTACGCCGATACTGTAGCGTAGGCTGGGCGCTGTTACTTACTCGTACCCTCACAGTTTGTGCAGGTCGTCACAATATATTACCCCGCCATGGCGTCGAGCTAGTCTGGGATCATAGTATGTATCTAGCATGCAACTCGATAATTAACTTCCAACATCTTTGACCTCCCAGTTTCCAGGACGTCGATGATGCTGCTACATTTATGCATGACACTAGAGCATAGAGACCCTATTAGAGGCTTAAGGCATTCCACTAGTAGATAAAGTGGTCGGTGTGAAGCTTCAGCTATTTGACTTGCCCGAGATTAATAGGCATCCTATGAGATGGCCCTTCTATATCCGATCACTTAGGCAGTACTCAGTGACCGCTTCCAGAAGATGTAATTCCATACTACTATCCGATATGATCTTTAGCAGTAGTTCATTAAGCTTAGGCAACAAATAAGGACAATAGAGGCATATGCAACAGAGTTTTGGACTGAGCATATTTGTATTGACCATGGTGGTGACAGAGAAGGACAAAGTTTAGATGTTCAAGCAGGTATTAACATTGGAGCTACATGATAGGATTATGACACACGAGTTCTCTACCTTTGATGTAGTCTTGAGATCAACCATCAGGTAGGAGTTAGTAGCAAGGAAATTGGTAGCCAAACTAGAGGGTGGAAGAGGACGCATACCACCATAAGAGGCTCTACCCCTCATTCATCAGCACCAGCCTTAGCAGGATGAGCCATAGTGTAACGTCGTAGTCCCAAAATATGTAAGACTATGATACGTCAGTATGCCAGCTACATATTTAACCAGATTCTAGTCCGACTCAAAACGTATAAGCTGTATAAATTAGAACATATGTCCACGTAATCACAATATCATCCATAATACTAACTATACTATAAACTCTGAAAAGAAATGACAAAGGAAGAATAGATAAGAAGGCATCACTAACGGTAGCTGACGATCCCAAAGATATAGCTCCCGTTATACCTATGTTAGATCTAAGCAATAACCTGGAGAGATCACCAGGTCCTCAGAAGGGACGTAGCAAGATACATAAAAATATTCCAAATATAACAGTATATAATGTGTAAGAAAAAAATAGTCATGAAAGAATCAACTAAGGCACAAGGATACTAAGACACACAGAAACTAAGACAGTGGCATGCCATAGAGAAATGTGGTACTAAACATGACTATAAGTAAATCGGAGTAATCACAACTCGATGGGAGCTCACAGTCTTATAGTCAGTAGGCCGATGGGAACTTCTTAACTATAATAAGTCTCATTCGCACTCGATGGGAGCTCAAGAACAAGGTGGTCAGGTATAGTCACCGTCTAATAACAGGTTATAGTCAAGTCAAGACGAATACAGGTAATCGAACCCCCACATTGTGGCCAACCCTTACATGCCTGTGAAACCCTTCTATATATGTAACCCATTAAAAAGGCCCATATATATAACACTATCACAAAACCCGAACTAAAAGTCCTAACATACCACCACCGCCACCCTTGGTCGACTTGACACCCCTCTCCCTCACAAAATTCAGCAGCCCCATTGCCATTGAATCCATACAACATCATCTCCATCATTAAAATCTATCTCCTTTCATCCAAGATCCATCATTTAACCCATAATTTCACCAAATTTCATTAAAACTTTAGAAGGACTCCACCTTCACCATCAAGCCCATCAAAACTCCTTTTCCATCACCTTCAACCCATCAAGTAAGGAGTAACAAGACAAGCACAAGCAAGGAGGGGTGTTTCTTGGACAAGAAGAATTGTATTGCCATCCAATCCTCCAAAGCTTTCAGTAAAAATTCAAATTTTTCTTCAAATCCCTACGACATAATTCTCTTAGATTTATGTGCATCTATTGTTCTAGAACCCATATCTTTCCATCCTTTTTGTTATATATAATCCATGTAGATTGAATGTTAGGTTGTTGGTAGATTGGATTACGGTATGACTAGTTTGAGTCTTTTTTGGTACGATTATTTGTGAGTTTGATATTGATTTTTAAAATTTAATTTATATGTATTTTTATTACCATAAATAAAGTATTTTATACTTATTTTTATGGTATTTTTATGTCAAAACTGAACCCTAAAAATATGGGCCATTAGGCTACGTTTTCGGTTAAATTTATGGCATAATTTGGCTCATAAATAGGGACTAATTTTGGTACTAAAAAGATATTATTTTCTGAGTTTTAATAAGTTTTTAATATATTTTTATATGAGATTTGATCGATATAGTTTATAGCCATGATTTGGTAGTATTTCAGACAATTTTCGGACATGACTAGTAGGTATAATCTAGACATAACCATGAAATATACCTAAAATTCCAAATCTGAAATTCAGAGGTTAAAATCAGTATAAATCATGGTTAAATTATATATTTATGATTTTATATGATTTATATGTATGTCCTTGAGTGGGGATTTAACTTTTAACTTCGGAGGTCAAAAACTATAAAACTAGGTCTAACAACCTTAGAAGCATGTGGACTTGTTTGTAGGGAACCCATGTGTCCTATGTATAATTAGAATATTAGTAATAATTTTTTTATTATATGTGAAATCTTGATAGGCTTTGCTATTGGGGATTCTGCGAGGACTTGGACGACATCAAGTATGGATATTGATTCATTCCGAGATATCCTTTGTGCCCCTCATCCCTGTCCCTTCGGAAAGTTCCACGTCCACTACTTGAACCAGTACTACTACGAACTTCACCGTATCATCTTTTCGGCAATCCTTCCAGAGAAATCATCAACCTATAAGGTTTCTTCTCTTGAGATGTCCGCCCTCTATCATTTCTATGCTTCCACCGTTCAGCCTCCCCAAAACTATGATCAACCAAATGATCAGTTGTCGTGGCACAAAATGTCAACTTCTTTATGCCATGTACTTACATACCCATCATTTTTTCTCACTTCCATATTCATATGGATGAGCCTACCGTTCTAAAAAAGCCAACATTTCTCAAGAAGGCTCGCTGGACCAACCCACATACCCTTCTTCTGATAAGGATGAGTGTCCATCCTCTGATGACCATATGGATCCTGCTTGCTCCCATACCACCTGCCACATCCATACCAGTAGCTTCTGGACCATCCACCTCTTCCACTCCTACCTCCCTAGACTCCATCCAGGATATGTTTCGCGAGTAGTTTTGCTTGCAAAATGAGATTATTACTACTCTCTACTCCATGATCATGTTTCATCTTCGCGAGCAGGACTACCGTACTACTCTCTAGATCCATGCCTTGTCCAACTCTGTTACAGACTTCCAGTATACCCAGGCACACCATCCCTTCTCATCCTATCCAGTAATGTGTGACCCCTCGTACCAGGGCTACAAGATTGAGGATCCTTTTTTTTAGCCTTACTTTGAGCCATCTGACGTCTACTTCCCTAGTCACCCGTCCACTGATGATCCCACTGGTGGTGCAGGTCTGTAGCTGTCTTTTGCCGGATGATTCCAAGGAGATTTATCATTTATTCTGAGAAGATTTATGCTTTATGAGGAGTTTTATGTTTTGTTTAAGATTTATGAGTTATTTATTATTCATGCTTATGTACTAGAAAAATTGTACTGTTGATGTATTTGACACCTATGACTTTTTATATTAGGTTTATATTCAGACTATTTTTATTTCTGCTCTTCCTCTATTTGTTTTTGATTTAGTATCAGACTTCTTATAAGCACCTTATGACTCTTGATATGTCTGTTGAATACTCACGTTTCTGCTTATTAATATTCTGATACATAAGCTCTAGTTACTATTCGTTCATGATACTCTTATAGTTTAGAATGTATATCATGGTTACTCATGTCTCTAGATAATATGTTGTCTCCTTTGAATGTTAATCTTTAATAAGCTATGTCCTTGTTGTATATTCTTTCTCTGTTATTTGTAAGGTGTCTACCTTATGATAAATGACAAAGGGGGAGAAAAATAAAAATACAACTCTGACTATTTGGAAAATATACTGTTTTGACTATATAAAGTAACTATATTGTTTTGACTATATAAAGTAACTATATATGCATACAGGTTTTTAATATATATTTTGCTATATTTTTACTATATGAAAAGGTTTTACTTGGTTAATACTTAGCAAATACTGTTTTGACTATAAATATATCTTTCACATGCTCATCAAGCTATGGTAATATGATTAAATGATATATGATAAATGTGTACAAGTTAAAACAAGATCGTTCAGGTTCTACAAGAGTTATAGATAGCCTAAGCAGCTCGTACATTACTCAGATGAACTAATAATATATAGGAGAGTTGTATTTTTGTTAAAAGCTACCTATAAACTACGGAGGTGCTTACACATCAATCAAAGGCTACTTGCTAATTGAATTGTGTTGGTATGGTTTGTCAATTATCATAATGGGAGAGATTGTTGACACAAAGCTATCTCGGTAAACCTGATTCTAATAATTGACATAATCAAACTTAATACAAGAGCTCAACTACAAGAAGAAAAGACTGCACACAAAAGACATGACATCTGCTTCAATATAATCTTACACTTTATTAAGTCTAGGACTTATGTATATTGAATCCCACTGGTACTCCAAAAGAATACTCGATCCACAAAACAAAGTCCACTCAACCAAAGGCCTGAAACCCATTTATAAAAGTCCAATCCAAAACCCAACAACTTATTCCAAAAATAGCCAAAATCCATACATAATATGTACACCGGACTCAGTCTTGACATTTCTGGAAAACCCAGACAGTTGTGAAATCCCAGATATTGTGGCTTCCAACGTTAAAAAAAAATTCAAATATACACCCGAACTCTGTTCGAACTCTTCTATCCTATAGTGAGAAAATCTCTGAGCTAAACGTTTCAATCTCCAACATCAACTCTCCAGCCTTCTAGTTCCAAGCGTGATCTCGGTTTACAAGTCGATTTGAGTTGTAAAATCTTGGTTTATAAAAGTTTCTCTCTCCTGTTGTGAAGTCGCGAGTCCTTCAGATAAAAGCTCGTGGTTGCGAAGTCGTTGTGCCTTTCTGATCAAAGCACAATGTGTAAGGAGTTGCAAGCACTTCGAATTCAAAGATTATGTTTCACTATTTTGACTATAGTGGATTCAACTCGGAGCAAGAGTTCTCGGGCCTGGACTAGTGCTCTTAGAGGGAAACCAGGATAAAAGTCTTGGTTTTTGAGTTTGCTTTGCTTTAGTCAAAGTAGTGAAACACTGAGATTTTTATTCTGGTTTCCCTCTTAGAGGACTAGTCTAGGCCCGAGAACTCTTCTAAGAACTTCGAGCAAGAGTTCTCAGGGATGGACTAGTCCTCTTAGATGGAAACCATGATACCTCAACATATAACCAACAACCCCAAACAATAGTTAACATCGACACCATAATAAAACTAACAAAATTTAGCAAGAATGCTTATCGTTGAGAAAGGTGATAACAACATATATATGAACAAACATGGCAATTCACATCAGACAAACATCCCACAAAATGTCACATCTCATTTGAAAGTATAAATGAACATAAGAGAGTTCATATATATATGATACATCATATAATCCTTGGATAAAGTTAGGGTGGAGGTTAAATCCAAAGATTTGGAAGAACAAGCTTTCTTATTTGACTTGGCTACATGTCGATCGTGTTTCTCCTCATGTAATCTTAATCTAGTGGAAGTTATAGGAACTAACTATGGGGAAGATTACAGTCAATATATTATGGTGCGACAGTCACATCTCATTGCAGGGGCTAAAGGGTCTTGTGACATATGAAGCTACATATTTAGCTAATTGAACTAGAAAATATCCTGGATGCAGGGATAACTTCATCAAGCGAGTTTTACATAAAATTCATCGAATAACACGTAGAAATTGGATAAACTCTAAATAGGGTTTTCTTCAATACCTGAGTTGTAGTTAATTTCTCTACAACTGAAGAAGATTTGCTCACTTTTTGGCTGATTGTTCCCACTTTCTGCACAACAGTAATACAAAAAACAAACTCTTCAATGACAAAAATAGAACAAAACAAAAAAGGTCCAACCAGAGTAGAAATTGTGACACAAATAAAAATAGAACAAATTTCTCAACAATGACTTGTCAAAGTGGCAAAAAAATTATACGATTTTTGCCCTAATTTCTACTACCTTATAGAAATTAGGACAAAAATTAGAAAAGAAACACTAACCTAACCCTAAACTATAACGATATAAATTAGGAAAGAAATTAGGGCACAACCTACAATGATAGAAATTTAGGACAGAAATTAGGGCCAAACCTTGTCTTCGGCGGTGGAGATTTTATCACCGGCAACAAAATCTTTATCATCGGTGGAAGGAGAAGATGATTTTTTCGATAGGGGCAGAAAAGAAAGGAGAAGAAGGGGAGAGAGGGTTTTCTCTATGGAGGAGAGGGTTTTCTGCTTGTCGACGAGAAGGAAAGAGAAGAAGGAGATAGGGTTTTCTGCTCGTCAAAGAGAAGGGAAGAGAGGAGAAGGAGATAGACGATAAGTGTTTTCTCTATAGATTTTTTTGGTGGATCGCGATAAAACGAGATGGGTTATCGATGGGGCATGGAAAAGTAGAAAAGGTCGAGCGGGGGTTTGATCAGGGGGAATAAGAAAAGTGAGCAGGAAAATAAATTTAATTATTATTTTTTAAAATGCTCGCGTCGTTATATATGTATGAACAATATATAATGCTTATATGTAGCAAGCGTTATTATAGGCCCAAAACTCTTTGAAACTGCCATATTATGCGGTCTTACTGAAACTTTATTACTCTTATATATGAATCGTTATAGTAGTTTTTTTGCAAGCGTTATAAAAGGGTATTTTTTTTGCAGTATAATCCTTTAGATATTTGGTTATGCTCACATTATTGAAGGCTTTGACATAGTAAACTTAATTTTACCCAACGTAACCCACATACATAATGTCATGCACTCCCATAATATTAGAAAAAATTGACTTAGTTTTAAGTACATAAGGACAAACAGGTATCATATTGATTCCATGGGCAAGGAAATAATACATTTGTGTAACCTCTAACATAGAGAACCAAATGTTTATTCTAGAGAAATTCTTTAGCTTATCATTAGGGATCTACTTTACTCAAAATAGGGTAATAGAGTCACATTCCACCATGAGCTAGCAACTCTCATTAGTCAAGGAAACAATGGCCAAATACTAAAAAATCCAGAAGGTTGAAGCAAATGGCATCATTGACATGGACAATGATGACCTCCTTAGTGAAAAATTTGAGGGACGAGAATACAAACTTGACATCTACAATTTTTTTTGAATGACCAATAGCTTTCTTTCATTTATTTAGAGTTGCATTATTTTAGATTATTTTTATATAGATTATGTTGGTATTATCCGGAACTATAATTTTGGCATCTATGTTTTATGAACAATCTTTTAGATTCTTCAGCATTATTTACCGTAAATTTTAAGGACTGACACTTTGATAAAATAATATTATTGCCGTTAGGGGGAGATAAAAGTAAGATAAATGTCATGTGCCATATGAACGTCATAAATTATTATGGCATACTCCAACTTTATCTCATCTCGAATAAATTAGGAGAATTATCCCTTGTAATTCATTGCAAATAAATTACTTGATGCCTTTAATAATGTTGCATAAGTAATTATGTCACATATACCAATTATGAATGTACTTTCTAGAATAGAAGTACCAAAAGGACCAAATAAGGCAACAAATGAATCAGTTCCACATTAAGAACGTGGAAGACCTAAAGGTTCTAAAGATTCAGCTTTCCAAAAAAAGAGATTAAATAATATAACATACCCTAATGCTCTTGAAGAAGCAGCTCCTAAAGTAGCATCTCTTATAGAGAAAGTTCATGACGTTCCGAAAGATGTCTTTGAACCAAAAATCCAATTTCTCCAAAACAAAATATATCCCCCGGTCGAGTATATGCCTTAGATCCCAGAAGAAACTGATAAAGTGGTACAGACATTCAACAACAATAAAAAATCTATATTTTACATATACTCGATAGAATTTTGGAATAAAAAAGAATTTATCGACATTAGCAAATAAAAATAAAAATGGTGATAAAAATAAGGATAACACTGAACCGCGAATAGTCCTTAAATGTTGAAAAAGTCAACATTGGCCAAAATAGAAAGATACGATTCAAGCAGAACTAGCTTCTATCGTAGAACGTATTGTTGGCCCAATAATTGTATCATATTTTTGAATATGTTTAATATGTTAAGTTTAACATTTTATTATCGCTAATCTTCATACTATCACTATAGCATTTCTACTTATACTTATACCTTTGGTGATATGTGCTTATTATTTTACATATTAGTGATATGAATTTTTATTATATATATCTTAAATTTAATTGAGTGACCAAAATCAAAACTATGTTTTGATTATGGTTATTCAATTAAGTTTAAAATTATGATCTCACTAATATTTATGCTATAACTATAGCTCTTATACTTAAACTTAGCATTGTCCTACTGTGCTTTATCTTATCATATTTTCTACATGTATATTACTTTGTTCGTCTAACATGTACATGTAGAAAAGTAATAAGTAAGATCAATGTGGACATATACAATAAAGAAATTATGGTGGGCCAAAGATGACGTATCCTACAAGATTTCTCTGAATCATCCGACGACATCTCCGGAGCCACGCACTCGGGTGTTCAGCTGCCCGGTCAGCGGACGGGGGTCGAGGGGGCAGCGCCCCTCGTCGGGGGTTCGGGGGCGAAGCTCCCAAATTAGACAGCTGACGTCAAGGAAGAAGCTAATATCTATCAAAAAAAGAAGCCATGCCATGCCATCATTATTTCAAGACTCTGAAGAAGCCTGTACCTGCTACTGTATATCTGGAGTCTGTAATGAGTCTTAGGAATAATTGTAATCACAAGAAATAGATAGAAAAATTGAAAGCTAGGGTAGAAATTAGCTCATAATCATTTTCGAAAGAAAATTGGCATACCGACGGTATACCGGTCTATACCGACGGTATACCGACTTTTGTTCACAGAAAGTTTTTGTCTACGAAATTGGCATACCGACGGAATACTGATCTATACCGATTCAGTAAGGTTGAAAATCCAACGGTCGGATTTTGAACATTTAATGATCCCAACGACTATATTTCTAGCCGCTGCAATTCCAGACCGATATTCCGACGGTATACCAGTTCGTACCGACGGTATACCGATCGCTGACTGAAAAGTTGCCTTTGAGCTCTTTTCAATGCTTTGGTTATAAATGGCCTTGAACTCCTTCATTCAAGGTTGATGCTTTGAGCCTAAAAATTTCTAAACCACCAAAGCCTATCCACAAACAACTCTACAAAGCTTTCATTTGCCATCCACAAATTGTGTTAGAGTTATTGAGTTGAAAAGTAAGATCTTCATCTTGTTGTATAAGGAGATCAAAACCTATTGTGAAAGGTTGAAGTTGGAGAGTCTTCGGATCCAAACTCTCGATTGATATTGGAGAGTCTTCGGATCCAAACTCTCGGTTGAAGTTGGAGAGTCTTCGTATCCAAACTCTCGATTGAAGTCGAAGAGGCCTTCGGACTAAAGCTCTCATGTAAGAAGTTGGCGAGTTCTTCGAATCCAAACTCGTGTTGAAGTTGACGAGTTCTTCGGATCCAAACTCGTGTGTAACTATTTACTTTAATAGTGGATTAAAGCCGGAGAGAGTTTCGGGACTGGAGTGCCCCTTGGAAGGATACCAGGATATATCGTGTGTCTATATTATTGTTGCTTATTCTCTTGCACTTATATTTTTAAATTGCCCATTAGCTTGTGCTAAGTGCTTGATTAGTTAGCTTGACCCTATTCACCCCCTATAGGGTTACTACAATTGGTATCAGAGCAAGGACTCTATTGTTAGGCTTAACATCCTTAGAGTAGATTCTTGTTATTTTTCTATGGCATCGTATTCCTCCTACTCCTCCTCCGATAAAGAAGGGTTTACTTCTAGTAGCATAGACAATCATATTTCTTCTAAATGAAAGAAATATTCTAAGTGGAAAGCCATGGCTAAACAATCCTTAGAGGTTCTTGACAACCTTCATTCTATAAATGAAGAACTTTCTGAAAAGATTATTCATTTAGAAGAAGCAAATGAGTTTTTTAGAAATAAAAACAATAATTTATTATCTAGACTTGATTATCAAAACTCATCTCGTGTTTATTTAAAGAGTCTGAATGAGGCTTTAATTTTGAAAATTAAATCTCTTTCCTCATCAATAGAAGATCTCAAGACTCAATCACATGAGTTATCTTATTTGGCTGATTCCTCTATTGATGATTTAAAGAAATAAAATGATGCTTTTATCTCTAGAATTGGTTTATTTGAAAAAGAGAATGATATTTTAAATGCTAAATTTGATTCTCTTACTTGCATGTATGATGATTTGTTATTAGAACATAATATTCTTAAAACCAAATCTTCTCATGCTCACTCTAGAGATATTCATCATTCTGGTATGTCACATGTTTATAACCATGCTCATTTCAATACACGTGCACACACTAGCATTAGGTGCTTTTATTGCTCTCGCATTGGATACATGAGCTTTATATGCCCTATTCGTTGGACCTTTACTACCAATGCTAGAGTAAGTGCTATATGGGTCCCTAAAGCTAATAAATGTGGATCCATGTTTATTTGGATACCAAAGTCTTCGTCTAATGTTGTAGGTGAAGCTTCTTGTATCGGGACATATTACCGAGGAGCGTGTTGGTGGTTGCAAAGCTCAAAGGTCATCTTCCAAGCAATTGTACCAACCCAAGCATGGCCACTAGAGCCACTTTGGTAACATACTAAACGACTCTCTTTAAATGATTTATACTTGTAGAATCTAGCATGTTTCTCTTGATGTCTTGCTACTAGCTCACATTGATATCCTTTAATTGCCTTTTATATAAATCAATATAAGATATAATACTAGCATTCTTAGTTAATTTTCTTATTAATTTTTTATCTAGCATAACTAGTTACTCAGCTTAAATGATTAGTTCACACTATGTAGTTTATCACTCATTTTCTATTAGTATAACACATTTATATATGCATGCTCGTTATTCTTAATCTTTATTTATAAAGCATGCATATCACTCTAGTCCATAGGAGCTTGGTTTTGATTTGAGTTAATATGATTTTAACTCTCTGTCTTTAAAGTTTTTGAGATACTTACTTTTTTTGTCGATTTGTTTTTAATATGTCCTATTTACATTAATCGGTATTTTTGAATATATGTGTTTAGCACAAGCTTCTTATCACTTGACAAGTATACACTTATACTTCCATTTTAATCTTGTGCTTATATAATATATTCATTATTGATTCTCATATTTTATTTTGATTAAACCTCTTATGAATCAATTATGTCTTTGCCTAATAATGCTTATTTATATGTGTTTTGAATTTGTGATAGTTTTTCAAACATTCATTAAGGATACATGACTATATTCATTAAATTTCCATTTACATGTAGATCATGTATTTCTTATGTTGATATATATTTTTGTATAAATATCTTTATGTGGGCATATTAGTTAAGCTAAAGTTTTATATTGATTTGAAGAGTATTTAATTATACTTGTTACGTTCACACTTGTGCTTATCTCATACTTAACTATTGATTCGTTTGACCAAATTTGTGCTTCTTGAATCAATTAGCTTCTTCCTTCAAGTCTTCTTTTGATGATATCTTCTTGAATTTTTGGTTGGCATTATGGATACATGTTCTTAATTGATTTTGATCTTTTTATGTATGCCTATTCGTGATATATATAGTTTTATATATATAAATGATTCCTAACTTTTGATATTTATTTGTTTTATACCTTTAAGTTAGGATGTTGAGAGAGAATGTTTATTAATATCTTGCTTATGACTAATTATGGATGTTCTATTACGGATCACATAGTTTTATGCTTTACCTTGCATGTTAAATTACCTCCTTAATTAGTGCACGTTTTCTAGTTTGTATCTTTATAATTTACTATGGTGCACTATAAAAGCTCTTTGAAAAATGTACTTCTTGATATCTTTAGCATATTTAGCTTTCTTGATCTTAATAATCTTTCATTGCTCAATCCTTGGATACTATTCTTTCTTAAAATTATTGTTGCCCAATGATGTTTTTGTAGCACATAAGAATACATGTAATTGTTACATGATATTTCTCATGACTCTAACTACTATGGTTTGAGCTTTTATGTTGAGATTTTCTATTTCTAGAGAATACACCTATGTCATAATGGCTATAATATTTTGCATTCTCTAGATCGATCTATTATTTTATTATCCTGGACCAATCGCAATACTTGGCAAAGAGATTTATTTTATTATTTTTATGAATATCTTTTCAGTCATATTTTGATAAGAGTTAGTTCTTTTTTTTGCTATCTTCTTGCTCTTATCATTGCTTAGTAAAGAGTCTATAAATTATTTTGATCATTCAAAATGTATGCCCTTAATTGTGAACTCTATGCTTAAGCAAGTATCTTTAATGTTTGTGACTTAAGATTTAATAAGCACTTTTATCTTGTTAATGACTTACCTCATTAATCTTAATTAGTTATGTAGCTTGCTTAGTTATGATATATTGTTAAGCTATATAATCTATATTCACATTCACTCTTTTAGCTATTATTTTTCTTTTCAATCTATATATGATATGCTAGTTTCCAAAAACAAGATGTATGCATTGTCTTGATGTAATTTGTATTCTATTTTAGATACGTATGTCTTGTTCTCTAAAACTAGTTTGAAAAATATTTGATTTGATCTTTTTTTTTTTAAAAGAGGTTTGTGATTCCTTACTTTAACTTCCTTCCATACTAGTCATTAGTATCTCTTAAATTTTTCTTATTTTGAGTCATGATTTTATCGTATTATCATTTACATCTCTTTTTGATTATATTTACAATCATTTAAATGAGAATGAATTTTTTCCATATTTTTTATTGATTTATGAGATTTTATCATAAATATGGATTTGGGATTTTCTTTATGAGATTTGTTGGATCATGTTTAATTTGTTTATTTTTATTGATAAAAGATCCTAATGGTTGAGTAGTCCTATATTATCTTATTATCTGATTATCAAACTAATTTATTACTCTACTTTGACTACACATGGATTGCCACATATGGGCCTTTGCTATTTGAAATTTATGGATTATTATTTACCATTAGCAAGGTTTGGTTTTTACCCGTTGATGGGTACATATATGGTGAAACATACCTAGTCCATGTAAAGTAATAAATTGGTTAATTCTTTCTTAATTAGATAATCATGGACATGATATTTGATTTTTATTTTTATTTTATTTTTGAGCTATTTTCTGTCTATCATCATGATTGTTCTTAATTGACTTTATTCTTTTTTATGATGACATTTTCTCAAAGGATAACATACATTGATCTATCATATTTAAATATGAGATCCTTATATATAGATTAATGTATGCCATCTTTTGATTATACGTGCTTAATTGGAATATTCTTCTAATTTTTTTTTATCTTTAGCGGCTATTAATTGGATATCTTTTCTTGACTAAAGGTGATATTATTCGTCTTTTGACGATATTGTAGCCTTATATGCATTGAGCAAAGGGGAGAAATCCATAGTTGATTTACACCCAAATTCATTAGTTATATATTTTACGCTATAAGTGCTTTGGAACTAGACGCATATTTTGAGGGGGAACAAATTAATTGATTCACTTCATTTATAACCTGTAATATATCATATACCTAGTTCATAGTGGACCCATATTTTCTTCAATTTCATATCCTATTGATTGAGGTCATGATATTTTTATTTGTGAAGGATTTATGAGAATGTATGCAAGTATCTTTATTATTAATCTCTCTATTTTATATGGGTTAAATAAGTCAACTTGTTAATATTAACTTTCATATCTTATCTTGATGACTATTGTGCTTTCATTATTTTGACTTTTCTTATATGCTTAATTGATTTGACTTTTCTTATTGAGGACTTACCTAAAATTTATGTTTATTTATATTGGTAATACTTTGAGGGAGAGCATTCAAGTCGACTGAAAGTCTCTTTCTCAAGTAATTTTCTCCTTTACCTTCATGCTTATCTAAAGGATATTCACATAGCATGATAAGGTAATTGAGTTCAAATGCATTAACTTGGGTAAGCATATAGATTTTGCAAATAAAGAGATTATTTTATATCAATTGCTCTATTTCACTGATCATTCATTATTTGTTCCACTATTTATTTGTGGACAATTTTGACTTTAAAATGGCTTTTTGATCAATGTTTCAAGTTTATATTTCAACTGGTATTAAGTTTATATCTTTCAACTATCTCAATTGGTATTTTTTTAATATCAATTACTTTGTAATTATCTAATCCTCATGGGCTTTTGACTGAAATCCTTGATTGAAATCTTTTATTTCAATAGGTATATCACTTCCTTCCAAAACTAGAGTTTTAATTTATATAATATTATATTTTGGAGCTTCTTTCTTGGATTTCAAATTGGTAAAACTATTTTTTGAATGTTTTTTTATTTTATTTGTTTTACCAACTATATTGTATTTTGACATGCTTTTTTTTTTAAATTTGATGTTCTACATTGGCAATATAGCTTTATAAACTTGTCATTACACCCTTCTTCCATTGTTTTCTATTAGTATATCTTGATCATGACTGTCTATAACTTTCCTATGCTCTGATTTCTATGCTTGAGATTGATTTTATTTTATCTCTTAGTACGTGAGAGCCTATTTTTGATCATGTCAAAGGGGAGAAGTAAGTTTAAGTATGTATTTATAAGTAATCGAAGTAGTATACTTTTAGTGATATTTCTTATGTCTTTTGTATATTAGTGATACATGCATCTATTTTATCTATACTAAACTTAACCGATTTGCCATAATAAAAAAGGGAAAGATTGTTGGCCCAATGATTGTATCATATTTTTGAATATGGATAATCTGTTAAGTTTAGCATTTCATTATCACTAATCTTCATACTATCACTATAGCATTTCTACTTATACTTATACCTTTGGTGGTATGTGCTTATTATTTTACATATTAGTGATATGAGTTTTTATTATATATATCTTAAATTTAATTGAGTTACCAAAATCAAAACTATGTTTTGATTATGGTTATTCAATTAAGTTTAACATTATGATCTCACTAATATTTATGCTATAACTATAGCTCTTATACTTAAACTTAGCATTATCCTACTGTGCTTTATATTATCATATTTACTACATGTATATTGCTTTGTTTGTCTAACATGTACATGTAAAAAAGTAATAAGCAAGATCAATGTGGACATATGCAATAAAGAAATCATGATGGGCCAAAGATGACGGATCCCACAAGATTTCTCTGAACCACCCGACGACATCTCCGGAGCCACGAACTCGGGGGTTCAACTGCCCGATCAGCGGACGGGGGTCGAGGGGACAATGCCCCTCGTCGGGGGTTCATGGACGAAGATCCCGAAAGGTATTCAGTTTTTACAAACTGGATATCTTTAGACAGCTGACGTCAAGGAAGAAGCCATCATCTATCAAGGAAAGAAGCCATGCCATGCCATCATCATTTTAAGGCTCTGAAGAAGCCTGCACCCGCTACAGTATATCTGGAGTTTGTAATGAGTCTTAGGAATAATTGTAAACACAAGAAATGGATGGCAAAATCGAAAGCTAGGGTGGAAATTAGCCCAAGATCATTTTTGGATAAAAATTGGCATACCGACGGTATACCGGTCTATACCGACGGTATACCGATTTTTGTTCACAGAAAGTTTTTATCTACAAAATCGGCATACCGACGGAATATCGATCTATACCGACGATATACTGATTCAGTAACGTTAAGAATCCAACGGTCGAATTTCGAATATTTAATGATCCCAATGGCTATATTTTTAGTCGTTGCAATTCCAGACCAGTATTCCGACGGCATATCGATTCGTTCCGATGGTATACCGATCGCTGACTGAAAAGTTGCCTTTGAGCTCTTTTTAATGCTTTGGTTATAAATAGCCTTGAATCCCTTCATTCAAGGTTGATGCTTTGAGCCTAAAAATTTCTAAACCACCAAAGCCTATCCACAAACAACTCTACAAAGCTTTCATTTGCCATCCACAAATTGTGTTAGAGTTATTGAGTTGAAAAGTAAGATCTTCATCTTGTTGTATAAGGAGATCAAAATCTATTGTGAAAGGTTAAAGTTGGAGAGTCTTCAGATCCAAACTCTCGGTTGAAGTTGGAGAGTCTTCGGATCCAAACTCTCGGTTGAAGTCGGAGAGGCCTTCGGACTAAAGCTCTCGTGTAAGAAGTTGGCAAGTTCTTCGAATCCAAACTCGTGTTGAAGTTGACGAGTTCTTCGGATCCAATCTCGTGTGTAACTATTTACTTTAATAGTGAATTAAAATCGGAGAGAGTTCCGGGACTGGAGTATCCCTTGGGAGGATACCAGGATATATCGTGTGTCGGTATTGTTGTTGCTTCTTTACTTGCACTTATATTTTTAAATTGTCCATTAACTTTGTTTGCCATTAAGTATCAAGAACAAAAAATTAAAAGGAATTGAACTTGATTTCAAACTCGCTTGTACAAGAGAAAGCTTAGAAAGAAATCCTAGGAAACAATCTAAGTATAATTGTTTAGTTTTTAATTCTGGGGGGTGACGATAGAGGCTCGAAAAAGTGTAGCAACTCTGCCTTACTCCTTGGACTATCTGACACGATCCTTGCTCTTAAATAAATTGCCCTTCATAGGTTGCCAGCCTTTTGCATGGGTGTAGTACCCTGTTGTTTATAGTGATAGATGTTTTGAGCCGCATAGATGGCCACGTGACCACGTGGCTACAACAGCACATAAAGACCCGCTCTTTGGCCGCCAGCTGGTGCCTTATTGAGATTTTGTTGCAGCAAATCTGGGTGGTTGAGACTTGGTCAGCCTGCCATGTGCCCTATTGCAGGATAGGATCAGTCTGCTTGAGTCATTTTGAGCCGCATAGGTCTTTCAGTGTTCGGCCATGCTGGACCGCATAAGATTCATGCGGCTTAAGTCGCAGTCTCCCTTAGTCCGCATGTAGCTTGAGGACTTTTGAGCCACATAGGTTCTATATTCTGGGTCGTATGAAGCTCATACGGCTCAGGTTGCAGTCATCGTTGGCCACATGAAGCACATAGATTGAGCCGCATAAGGTTCATGCGGCTCGGGTTGTAGTCCTTCTGGCCGCATGGCCATGTCCAGTCTGATGACATAATATTTTGTCTGATCATGTCTTATCTTTTTTTTGTCAGAGTGTCAGAGTTGTCAGAGCTGTCAGTTTTGCCAATTTTGACAGAGTTTGTCAGCTTTATCAGGAGGGTTGATCAGCTTGGCCGCATAGGTAACTATTCTTTCTGTGGCTTAAATCAGTCTGGTGAAGATGGGCCTCAGGGGGCATTTTGAGTCTGTCATGCGGCTGTTCTTTATACGGAATAATTTGTTCCAAAGTACTCATGCGGTCAGTTGTAATCCGCATGAACCCCATATTTTCCATGCTTCTATAAGATCTCCTTCAAATTTTTTAAATTATAAATTTGGAATACTTTGAATAAGAAACATGAAAATATGTCAAGCCGCAGGGAATCTTCGAGTCAGGAGAAACCTTGAGTCGCAGGGAAATTTTAAGCCGCATGGAGATCTTGAGCCACAGGGCAATCTTGAGTCGCAGGGCGATCTTGAGCCGCAGGAAGATCTTGAGCTGCAGGAAGATCTTTAGCCGCAGGGCGATCTTGATCCGCAGAGCGATCTTGCCTGCCAGTTGTCACTGCTGCATTTAATGTCTTGATTTGGTTTTGGATTTGGGCTCTTTTTTTGAGATAAAGCTGACGGTTACTAAGGATAAAATCCCTAAAAGTTATCATTATCTTTAATGGATACGATAATCGAAGCGACGATGACGGTTATTAAGGATAAAAATCCCCAAGTGGTATCATTATCTTTAATGTCACGATAACCGATGTGACGTTCATCTATTTTCACTTTGAAGAGCTATAAATATGGGCCATATGGAGAGAGAATTTTTTCCTTCAACTTGTTCTTCTTCGTCTTCATCATCTTCGTCATCCTTTCTGTCCCGGTTAGCCATGGCTCCGAAAGCTTCCAAGTCTATTGGTGCTACAACCAAAGGGAAGGGACTCGCCTCTCTATCAAGAGCAGCGGGCTCTCCTTTCGTTCATCCTGACGTGTAGCCCCTTGTTAAGGGTAAGGATGGTAGGAAAACGATGACTTAAATTTGAATGGCCATATCGTATATTTTATGCACAAGCCTGTCATATATTGCCTCTATGTTTAGGCATCATCGATGCGTGCCCCATTTCTTTGGACCGCATGTATTCTATATGATGGGGCCGCATGGGCTGAGCCGCATAAGCGTCACTGACCCTCATGGATGTCTCATACCTGAGCCGCATGAGCGCTACATGGCTGAACCGCATGGATGCCTCGTGACCGAGCCGCATGTACGTCTCATAATTGATCCGCATAAGTGCCTCATGGCTTAGCCCCATGAGCACTGCATAACAAAACTGTATAAGTGCTTTATGACTGAGCCGCTTGCGTCTCATGGTTTTAAGCTGCATGTGCATCCCTCATAACTTTGCCGCATAGGGTCTGTTTGGCTGAACGTTGTTGTCACTCCCCGTTTCCAGAATGCGTATTTTTATACATGTACAACTCATGAGTATTTATTTAATATTTATCATGTATTATCCTGTATTTAAATTCCTTTAATTTTATGTTAATCAATTAATCTGCTCTTTAAATTTTCATGTTAATTTAATTTCCTGTAATTTTATTTCCTGTAGTTTATTCCTGCATTTTATTTTCTGCTTTTTCCCCTTTGCTTTGCTTGCGGGTTGTACTTGGATGAACCTCCAACCCGACCCATTGGACCCGGCCCAACTCCCACCTACCACCCCTTTGATATTTAAAGCCACCCTCTCTTTCTCTCTCTTCATAAACTCACACACCATTACTCCTCTTCTCCTTCTTCATTACTTTCTCCACCTACCAACCATAGGCAAGTACAACTTGCTTCCACATGAGAGCCCATTTTTATTGTTCTATTAGCTTCTCCTCATATCTCTAAGACACATTAGAACTTGTCATTTTCCATTTTGAGGCTTTAACCTTTGTAGATCTAGAAATTAGTTATTCTCGGATTTCAGTGGTTTTGATCTATCAAACTTCTTTGTTTGCAAGTTTTGATGGTTCCATGTTGAAGAGAGTTTTGTTCTACCCAATCTTGACCTTTGGAAAGTTGGATTTGGACTTATTTTGACCAAGTTATGGACTTTTGAAGCTTTGGGTTCAATCCATGGAGTTCTTGCTGTTTGGAGAAGACAGTGAGCAGTGTACACTAGCTTTTTAGCTGCGTCACTGAGTTGTGCGCGCCCTTTAGCGTAGCACAGTATGGAGTCCATACGCTACCTTTTTAGGAAGCGTATGTCTTGCATACGCTCACTTGGATAGTGAGGAGTCGTATGGAGTTCATACGCTGCCTTTTGGGAGCGTATGACTTGCATACGCTCACTTGGATAGTGAGGAGTCGTACGGAGTTCATACGCTGCCTTTTGGGAGCGTATGACTTGCATACGCTCACTTGGATAGTGAGGAGTCGTACGGAGTTCATACACTGTCTTTTGGGAGCGTATGACTTGCATACGCTCACTTGGATAGTGAGGAGTCGTATGGAGTTCATACGCTGCCTTTTGGGAGCGTACGACTTGCATACGCTCACTTGGATAGCAGGGAGTTGTATGGAGTTCATACGCTGCCTTTTGGGAGCGTATGTCTTCCATACGCTGACTTGGTTAGCAGGGGGTTGTGTGGACCTCATACGCCCGACTTGAGCGTAGCTTGACTTGAGCATAGCCTGACCAGAGCGTGTGGCCTTTGGCTGACTTGGTCTTATGTCAGCGTGTCACTTTGGTTTTATTTTCCTTAAGCTTGGCTTTTCTATAGCCCTGTATATTGATATTTTATTAGATATTTTATGCCTATTTTATATCCTTACGCCTTTTGGCATGAACTCGATAAAATCATGATATGTTATTATTGTTAATATCGATTGTTATGTGGAATGTGCCTTGTGTCCCGATTGATTTTTGGGATACCCAGTATGACTGGGACTTGACCATGAGAGTTATAGACTCGACCCCCGTTTAATGCTAATTGACTTTCATGCCTTGTCACCATTGATAATAATGGTTATCTTGACTAAATTGATCATGCGTTCCTAGTTGGAACTAAGAGACTGGCTAGTCGTCTTATTGAATTGAATGAATGAGACACGTTCATGTTATGGACTATTGTAATCGACTGGCTGATCCCGAATATTGACTTACATACACATGCAGGCTTCAATCTATTTATTTATTTATTTACTTATTTATTTTCTACAAAAGAAGCATGTGTACTTTATGGTCAAGGCATGATTACCGTGGTTAGATTTGATTGTTGCATTACGCTATGTAAGACCTACAACCTAGCCGTACTGGTATCGTTGTAGAGTTGTGCATATCGTACCCCGTACGAAAGTACTCATTTGAATGACCATGATCCACGGCGTGGGATTTCACTCAACATAGAGACTATTAAGTTAAATAAAATAATGATTGCATGGAGAGAATAGATTTCCGAGTTCTTACATGGCAGCCCCCTTGGGACGAGTAGTGCCCGACGGGCTGGCTAGTTCCCACAGATACTGTAAATCTGCTACACGGGCAGGGAACAGTATCTGCTTATATTATTATTGTATATTGTATATTGATGACGGGCGTCCTGCTAGGACTCGTCAAATTCATGCATGGGCCAATGGTTGACTGGATAGACTAGCCTTGCTCGCACATAGTAAGAACTGAGGAATCTCTAATTACATTATTCCAGGATAACTTGGGACTCACAATAGCAAGCCGTAGTAGTTGAATGGGCGTTTAAATTGATTTGTTTGTGCACTGTACCTACTCTGTTACCTAACTGGGATGATCAGAATGTCAGGACATGACGGGCCAACTTCTGTCCTTGTTTGGTTGGGAGGTTGGTTCGAAGTGTCGTGATGTGATATGAATCCTAGTAGCAAGCAGAGATCTATTATTATATTCTCTTACTTACTGGTTTTAGTTCTCATGTCGTGCTTCCTTGTGGTACTTGCTATTAGAGGTCTAACCTCTCTGGTTTTGCATGGCCAGATTTAGAGCCGGTCCCCGAGGATCCAGCTTACTTCTACCTCCAAGATGGTCAACACTAGAGGGATGATCGCAGGAGGACTCGAGTGGGTTCCTTACTTCACCGCTCGTTTTGTCACTTACTTTATACTTGGCCGTTTGGCACCGACATGTTAGTCGGATTGTCTTGTACTTACTTTTACATAATTGTAATTAAAGTCAGACTGCAGCTGATAACAATTGTGTATACTGTTGCTACATCAATCTGGCTATGTTTTGTAAAGCTAGATATCAAGAACATTTTGACGGAGCGTTTGGGACGCCTTACTGTTTTATCTTACATGTTCTCTATTACTGTTTCTTACTTGGATGATTGAGACAATAGATGTGAAGTAACCCTAGTGAGACTTATATGTAGTATGCACCCCCTCGTCTGATTAGACAACATTGATCGTATTATACGGTATTCATCTACCCGTAATACGTAGCTGGCTGAGTCATCCCCCTGCTCTCCAGTATTCTAGTTCTGGTGTGTGACAAGGTTTTAGTGGTAGCCCATGCAGGTCTGATTTCAGACTTGTGGGGTGTTTTGACTTATAGGATGTCTCAATCACACATATTCCCCCTTGATCTCATGATTCGTTGTCCTCAATTCTGGCTTGACATTCCAGTATCCCTTGACTTCATTGATCTTTCCCGTCCGGTCGTTTGATTGTTCTCTTGTCCCTTTTCTTAGGGGCACTTCGTCCGCATCTGTCATAGCTAGACAATAACAACAAGGGCGGCATGGGCAACCTGACCAGGCTGGTCAGCAACAAGGGTCAGAACCACTTCATGAGGCTATTCAAGAAGCGGTGATAGTAGAACCAGCAGTTGGACCGCAGTATCCGGAGGTTCCAATACCACCAATAGTTCCACCTACCCCGGTGGAATTGGACACACCAGCCCTTCTGGAGATCATGAGAGGGATGATGGCTACTCAGCAACACCAGATGTTAGCTCAGCAGCGCATGCACGCTCAGTTACAAGAGCAGAATGTACTACTCAACCAAGGATTACAGACGGCATTGGAAAGAGGGGCGATGACAGATTCAGGAGCGTCAGCCCAGTTTTGCAAGTACAACCCCCGCCGTTTCGAAGGCACGGAGGATGCCATCTCAGCAGATGCATGGCTTAAGGACATTGAGGCTATTTTGACAGCCGCTAAGGTACCGACAGAAGAACGTGTGGATCTAGTGAGATTGTTACTTCAGGATCTCGCACGTGATTGGTGGGAAGCAGAGGAAGTAGGCATCAGACGTCCTATTGCTTGGGACGACGTCACAGCAAGATTCAAGACGAAGTACAATGGGGTTGTGGCACAATTTGAGCTACAACAGAAGTTTATCAACCTCAAGCAGGCTGGCAAGACTGTAGATGCTTATGCAGCAGAATTCTACAGATTGAGTAGGTTTGCCCCAGAGATGGTAGCAACGGAGCGCCAGAGGGCGATGAGGTTCCAACAAGGGTTTCATCTTGAGCTCTTGAAATTGATAGAGGGGCACAATTACCAGACTTTTGATGAAGTATTGACAGCAACCCGCAGGCATGAGATCACCATTCAGAGGCTTGTGGCAAGGACTGGAGGTCAGAAGAGATCTCACAGTCAGATAGAAGTAGGAGGGAGAGCAGCGCCCCGAACAACAGCACCATCCCTTGGCATTCGTATGCACGATGTGGCGATACGAGGGCCAGCACCACCACCAAGGCAACAACAACAGCAACATAGGAAGAACCAGCAACCCCCGGCGGGCTGCACTTATTATGGAAAGATGGGGCACACTAGAGATGTGTGTCGGACATTGAACGGACAGTTTTTGATATGTAGAAATCTAGATCATCGGGTTACCACATGTCCCATGAATTCGAGGTCAGGAGGACCAGTGCAGCAGTTTCCTGCTCTGCCAGCACCAGGAGCAGGACAGTATCGAGGACCAGCGGTAGCAGTGAGGCCGTTGGCACAGCGCCCGTTGATGTCGTAGGCTCAGATGTTTCGGTAGCAGGGACCGCCGATGCAGCAACACCTGCATAGACCACCCCAGCATCATCAAGGGAGGGGCCAGCAGCAGCACCAGGCTAGGCCGCAACATGGGAACCAGCAAGGAGGTCGGGGGCAGGCATTCACTCTGTCCTTGGAAGAGGCATTAGCATCGGGAGATATTGTGGCAGGTAACATTCTCGTCGCCTCATATCCTGCAGTAGCATTGTTTGATTCAGGAGCATCCCATTCATTTATATCTGTACAATTTACGACACGGCTAGGAATGGAGTTCGAGGCATTGCCAGGGAGGTTGAATATACTCACTGGTAATGGGCTCGTTGGGGTTAGTAGAGTGATTCTAGCATGTAGCGTTGTAGTTTGCGGGCATTCCTTACCCGCCCGGTTGATAGAATTTCTTGTTGGAAATTTCGACGTTATCTTAGGCATGGACTGGCTGAAAGACTGTCATACGACAATAGATTGTCGTAGTGGGAGTGTATCTTTTGATATTCCAGGCATGGAGAGATTCACCTTAGTCAGGTCAGAGGCAGCTCAGCAAGAGCAGGGAGTAATAACGACAATGGAAGAAGTTCAAGTTCCGAAGGTAGTTGAAGAGTTTCTAGACGTATTTCCCGAAGAACTTCCCGGTCTGCCACCGGTTAGAGATATTGAGTTCAGTATAGAATTGGCACCTGGGACTAAACCGATATCAGATCGGGTATACAGAATGGCGGATTCGGAGCAGGCCAAGGTATATCAACATATAGAGGAATTGAAGGAGAAGAAGTTCATCCAAGCTAGCATATCGCCGTGGGCAGCACCAGTGGTACTTGTGGGGAAGAAGGATGGATCATCCAGATTGTGCATTGACTACAGGAAGCTTAACGCGGCAACAGTGAAGAACAAGTACCCATTACCCAGGATCGACGATTTATTTGATCAGTTGAGCAGGGCCAGAGTTTTCTCTAAGATAGATCTTCGTTCAGGGTACCATCAAGTGAGGGTTCGGAAGGAAGATATTCCCAAGATAGCATTCAGGTCGAAGTATGGGCATTATGAATTCTTGGTAATGCCGTTTGGTTTGACCAATGCTCCAGCAATATTCATGGATTTGATGAACCGCATCTTTATGCCGTATTTAGATCAGTTTGTCGTGGTGTTTCTCGACGACATTCTTGTATACTCTGCTAGTGAAGAGGAGCATGAAGATCACCTCCGAAAGGTGTTACAGGTCCTGAGAGAGAACCAGTTGTATGCCAAGCTCAGCAAGTGTGAGTTTTGGTCGGATCATATTTTATTCTTGGGTCATATCATATCAGGAGCTGGAGTAGCAGTGGATCCCAAGAAGGTAGAAGCAGTAGAAAGTTGGCCAGTACCCAAGACCGTAGCTGATGTACGGAGTTTCTTGGGATTGGCAGGATATTACCGAAGGTTTGTGTCAGATTTTGCAAGACTTTCAGCACCCATGACCCGCTTGACACGGAAGGATGTGCCATTCGTCTGGTCACAGAATGCCAGGCATCATTTGAGAATTTGAAGCAGAAGTTGATATCAGCGCCTATTCTTACATTGCCAGTTGGACCCGAAGGTTTTACCGTTTATTGTGATGCGTCAGAAAAAGGACTTGGATGTGTCCTCATGCAGTACGGAAAGGTGATAGCATATGCATCTAGGCAGCTTCGAGACCACGAGAAGAATTATCCGACTCATGACTTGGAGTTGGCAGCAGTAGTATTTGCTTTGAAGCTATGGAGGCATTACTTATATGGTGATCGAGTGGACATGTACACAGACCACAAAAGTCTGAAGTACATCTTTACTCAGAAGAAGCTGAACATGAGACAGAGAAGATGGTTGGAGTTGATCAAGGATTATGACGTGGAGCTTCAGTATCATCCAGGCAAGGCTAATGTGGTAGCAGACGCTCTTAGCAGGGGAGGCGACGCATTTATGTTGACAACACAGAAGTATATCCTAGAAGACCTTCAGGAGATGGGCATAGAAGTTATACTTCCTAGCGATATAGGAGTTTTGGCAAGTCTACAAGTCCAATCTGACTTGGTAGATAGGATCAAGGCAGCTCAGGCGCAGGACCCAAGGATTCAGAAGCTTAGGACAGAATGTGAGTCAGGACTCAGAAAGGAGATGAGAATTCATGAAGATGGTACGCTTAGGTTTGGATCACGTCTGTGTGTGCCTAGTGGAGATATCAGACATGAGGTTATGGCAGAAGCTCACAGTTCCCAGTATTCTATACATCCTGGAGGGACCAAGATGTACCAAGATATCAAGCAGCATTTCTGGTGGAACGGAATGAAGAGGGAGATAGCTAGATTTGTTTTCCGTTGCTTGTTATGTCAGCAAGTGAAGGCAGAGCAGCAGAGGCCAGCTGGATTATTGCAACCGCTCCCTATCCCAGAATGGAAGTGGAAGCATATTACCATAGACTTTATGACCGGTTTACCGAGATCACCAAGTGGTAAAGATGCTATTTGGGTGATAGTGGACCGGCTTACAAAGGTAGCACATTTTCTTCCTTTCAGAGTAGGGCAATCTACAGAAAAGTTGGCAGAGTTGTATATGCAACAGATAGTCAGGTAGCATGGAGTCCCTGTCAGTATTGTGTCAGACCGAGATACCCGTTTCACATCATATTTCTGGAAGAGCTTACATCATAGTCTGGGTACCAAGTTAAGATTTAGCACGGCTTACCATCCACAGACAGATGGGCAATCAGAAAGAACGATTTAGACTTTGGAAGACATATTGCGAGCTTGCACTCTAGATTTTGGAGGATCTTGGGAAAGCCACCTGCACTTAGTTGAGTTCTCATACAACAACAGTTATCAAGCCAGTATCCAGATGGCGCCATTTGAGGCATTATATGGTAAGAAGTGTAGATCGCCACTAGTATGGGACGATATCGGGGAAAGAAAGATGCTAGGCCCGGAATTGATTGTTCAGACAGTTGAATTGGTTAAGGAAATTAGAGAGCGACTTCGAGTTGCGCAAGATCGACATCGTCATTGGGCGGACCAGCATCGTAGGCCGCTAGAGTTTTCTGTTGGGGACCCCGTGTTCTTGCGGATCTCACCTACCCGTGGGGTCATTAGATTTGGCGTTCGCGGGAAGTTAAGTCCGCGATACGTAGTCCCATTTGTTATTCTTGATAGGGTAGGCGATGTTGCTTATCGTTTATCCCTTCCACCTTCGTTACGAGAGGTGCATGACGTGTTTCATGTATCTCAATTGCGAAGGTATGTATCGGACCCCAGCCATATCCTCGATCATTCAGAACTGGTTGTTGGTACCAACCTGTCTTACGAGGAGCAGCCTGTGTCCATCTTGGACCGAAGAGAGAAGGTTCTCAAGAACCGAACAATTAACCTTGTCCGGGTTGCTTGGGGTCATCACTCTTTGGGAGAGTCAACGTGGGAACGTGAGGATGATATCCGATCACGGTATCCACACCTGTTTGACTCACAAGGTATATCTTTTTTTGTGTACCTTGATTGTCTTGATTCCTCATGCTTATCACCTTATGGGTAGAATTGCTTGATATCGTAGATTGTTAAATATAGATATGTTACTTGCTATGGACATTGTAAAATGATTGCTTGATTAAATTGCTTGTACTTAGATTAGTTTAGCCCCGATATTTCTATCCTGCTTAGGGTTTGAAATTCCGAGGACGGAATTTTTCTAAGGAGGGTAGAGATGTCACTCCCCGTTCCCAGAATGCGTATTTTTATATATGTACAACTCACTAGTATTTATTTAATATTTATCATGTATTATCCTATATTTAAATTCCTTTAATTTTATGTTAATCAATTAATCTGCTCTTTAAATTTTCATGTTAATTTAATTTCCTGTAATTTTATTTCCTGTAGTTTATTCTTGCATTTTATTTTCTGCTTTTTCCCCTTTGCTTCGCTTGCGGGTTGCACTTGGATGAACCCCCAACCCGACCCATTGGACCCGGCCCAACTCCCACCTACCACCCCTTTGATATTTAAAGCCACCCTCTCTTTCTCTCTCTTCATAAACTCACACACCATTACTCCTCTTCTCCTTCTTCATTACTCTCTCCACCTACCAACCATAGGCAAGTACAACTTGCTTCCACATGAGAGCCCATTTTTATTGTTCTATTAGCTTCTCCTCATATCTCTAAGACACATTAGAACTTGTCATTTTCTATTTTGAGGCTTTAACCTTTGTAGATCTAGAAATTAGTTATTCTCGGATTTCGGTGGTTTTGATCTATCAAACTTCTTTGTTTGCAAGTTTTGATGGTTCCATGTTGAAGAGAGTTTTGTTCTACCCAATCTTGACCTTTGGAAAGTTGGATTTGGACTTATTTTGACCAAGTTATGGACTTTTGAAGCTTTGGATTCAATCCATGGAGTTCTTGCTGTTTGGAGAAGACAGTGAGCAGCGTACGCTAGCTTTTTAGCTGCGTCACTGAGCTGTGCGCGCTCTTTAGCGTAGCACAGTATGGAGTCCATACGCTACCTTTTTAGGAAGCGTATGTCTTGCATACGCTGCCTTTTGGGAGCGTATGACTTGCATACGCTCACTTGGATAGTGAGGAGTCGTATGGAGTTCATACGCTGCCTTTTGAGAGCGTATGACTTGCATACGCTCACTTGGATAGTGAGGAGTCGTACGGAGTTTATACACTGCCTTTTGGGAGCGTATGACTTGCATACGCTCACTTGGATAGTGAGGAGTCGTACGGAGTTCATACGCTGCCTTTTGGGAGCGTATGACTTGCATACGCTCACTTGGATAGTGAGGAGTCGTATGGAGTTCATACGCTGCCTTTTGGGAGCGTACGACTTGCATACGCTCACTTGGATAGCAGGGAGTTGTATGGAGTTCATACGCTGCCTTTTGGGAGCGTATGTCTTCCATACGCTGACTTGGTTAGCAGGGGGTTGTGTGGACCTCATACGCCCGACTTGAGCGTAGCTTGACTTGAGCATAGCCTGACCAGAGCGTGTGGCCTTTGGCTGACTTGGTCTTATGTCAGCGTGTCACTTTGGTTTTATTTTCCTTAAGCTTGGCTCTTCTATAGCCCTGTATATTGATATTTTATTAGATATTTTACGCCCATTTTATATCCTTACGCCTTTTGGTATGAACTCGATAAAATCATGATATGTTATTATTGTTAATATCGATTGTTATGTGGAATGTGCCTTGTGTCCCGATTGATTTTTGGGATACCCAGTATGACTGGGACTTGACCATAAGAGTTATAGACTCGACCCCCATTTAATGCTAATTGACTTTCATGCCTTGTCACCATTGATAATAATGGTTATCTTGACTAAATTGATCATGCGTTCCTAGTTGGAACTAAGAGACTGGCTAGTCGTCTTATTGAATTGAATGAATGAGACACGTTCATGTTATGGACTATTGTAATCGACTGGCTGATCCCGAATATTGACTTACATACACATGCAGGCTTCAATCTATTTATTTATTTACTTATTTATTTTCTATAAAAGAAGCATGTGTACTTTATGGTCAAGGCATGATTACCGTGGTTAGATTTGATTGTTACATTACGCTATGTAAGACCTACAACCTAGCCGTACTGGTATCGTTGTAGAGTTGTGCATATCGTACCCCGTACGAAAGTACTCATTTGAATGACCATAATCCACGACGTGGGATTTCACTCAACATAGAGACTATTAAGTTAAATAAAATAATGATTGCATGGAGAGAATAGATTCCCGAGTTCTTACATGGCAGTCCTCTTGGGACGAGTAGTGCCCGACGGGCCGGCTAGTTCCCACAGATACTGTAAATCTGCCACACGGGCAGGGAACAGTATCTGCTTATATTATTATTGTATATTGTATATTGATGACGGGCGTCCTGCTTGGACTCGTCAAATTCATGCATGGGCCAATGGTTGACTGGATAGACTAGCCTTGCTCGCACATAGTAAGAACTGAGGAATCTCTAATTGTATTATTCCAGGATAACTTGGGACTCACAATAGCAAGCCGTAGTAGTTGAATGGGCGTTTAAATTGATTTGTTTGTGCACTGTACCTACTCTTTTACCTAACTGGGATGATCAGAATGTCAGGACATGACGGGCCAACTTCTGTCCTTGTTTGGTTGGGAGGTTGGTTCGAAGTGTCGTGATGTGATGTGAATCCTAGTAGCAAGCAGAGATCTATTATTATATTCTCTTACTTACTGGTTTTAGTTCTCATGTCGTGCTTCCTTGTGGTACTTGCTATTAGAGGTCTAACCTCTCTGGTTTTGCATGGCCAGATTTAGAGCCGGTCCCCGAGGATCCAGCTTACTTCTACCTCCAAGATGGTCAACACTAGAGGGATGATCGCAGGAGGACTCGAGTGGGTTCCTTACTTCACCGCTCGTTTTGTCACTTACTTTATACTTGGCCGTTTGGCACCGACATGTTAGTCGGATTGTCTTGTACTTACTTTTACATAATTGTAATTAAAGTCAGACTGCAGCTGATAACAATTGTGTATACTTTTGCTACATCAATCTGGCTATGTTTTGTAAAGCCAGATATCAAGAACATTTTGACGGAGCATTTGGGACGCCTTACTGCTTTATCTTACATGTTCTCTATTACTGTTTCTTGCTTGGATGATTGAGACAATAAATGTGAAGTGACCCTAGTGAGACTTATATGTAGTATGCACCCCCTCGTCTGATTAGACAGCATTGATCGTATTATACGGTATTCATCTACCCGTAATACGTAGCTGGCTGAGTCATCCCCCCGCTCTCCAGTATTCTGGTTCTGGGGCGTGACAGTTGTTTTCTTCTAACTGCTAACCTCTTTTTTTTACATGGATCCGGCTAGCGAATTTCTCTAGGACCGGTATCGACGATAGAGTGAAGATGCACCATTCTGACATACACATCAGACAGCTCAGAACTCCCCATGCTTCGGAAGACTTTTCCTCGTACCATTTTGACATACACATCAGACAGCTCAGAACTCCCCATGTTTTGGGAGAGTTTTTCCCAGATGGTAGGAAGAACCTTTATACATCGGAGAGTCGGACGATGGTCAAGCATCGTCACAAAAGTCTTGTTTTTACAGCTCTCCAAGTAGGCAAAATCAATATTAGGAATGTTGTTTTGAAGGTATGGTCTTTTGGAGGAACGAGGCTAAGATGTTCGCAATACGGAGGAGAGAAAAGCATGATATACTTGCCTTCCTCTGTGCAGCTCCTCAGAGATTCAGCAACCTTGTTTGCTTCTCAGTAGTAAAACATGACTTCTTTCGAGGGCCACGAAACTGCTTTTTGAAGAAGTCGAAGTGCTGCCAAACTGACCAAACTATGTATTGCAAGATTTTTCTTTCTTTTCTTTTTGCTGCTGATGTAGTCCTATGAATGTAACTGATTTTGAATAACAGAATACATTCACTCTATTCTTTGTTTGGGGTATTTGTGGTGCTTGTACTAAAGGACCTAATACAACATTTGTGTTTGATAAAAGATATCCCGCTGGGGGACTTTTTGTGGACCTATTGCCCTTTTGTGCATCTGGAAATGCGAGCAAATAAATTTGAATGATATTTTGTCTACCTACTACTCTTTGGTACACCGATGGTGCGAGTAATAGATTAGGATAACTTCTGTGGACCTATTACCCTTTTGTGCATTGGTGGTACGGGTAATAGATTTGAAACAAAACCCAACAGAGGTAATATGGACGTGATAGGTTTTATGGTTTTAACACCATATCTTTTATCTCGGGTTGGGTACAGGTGTTAAGTCGGAAGACTATCAGTACCAGAGGTAATATGGACGTGACACACAGTAATCCGGAATAATCTTTGGTGGACCTATTACTCTTCTGCGCACTGGTGGTGCGAGTAATAGATTTTGAGACAAAACCCAACAGAGGTAATATGGACGTGATAGGTTTTGTGGTCTTAACACCATGTCTTTTATCCCGGGTTGGGTACAGGTGTTAAATCGGAAGACTATCGGTATCAGAGGTAATATGGACGTGACAAACAATAATCAGGAATAATCTTTGGTGGACCTATTACTCTTCTATGCACTGGTGGTACGAGTAATAGATTTTGAGACAAAACCCAACAGAGGTAATATGGACATGATAGATTTTGTGGTCTTAACACCATGTCTTTTATCCCGGGTTGGGTACAGGTGTTAAGTCGGGAGACTATCGGTATCAGAGATAATATGGACGTGACACACGATAATCAGGAATAATCTTTGGTGGACCTGTTACTCTTCTGCGCACTGGTGGTACGAGTAATAGATTTTGAGACAAAACCCAACAGAGGTAATATGGACATGATAGGTTTTATGGTCTTTACACCATGACTTTTATCCCGGGTTGGGTACATATGTTATGTCGGAAGACTATCGATATCAGAGATAATTTGGACGTGATACACAATAATCAAGACCAGGAAGTTTGCTCAGAGATAACGATAAGCTGGGCAGACTCATGTATGATAAAGCAGTAGAGTGGAAGTTCAGAGGTATCATTATACATGACTCGCCACTCAGGGAGATGCGATGTGAATCTACTCGGAGTAAAATAGAGTGTGAGTTCAGCGGTACTTGGTGTACATAACTCGATAGCTTAGGAGATTTGGTGGTTTGAGAAAGTTCCAGCATGTCTTTAGACATAGTATCTCTTCAGGAATTTGCCATTTATGGGCATCATGAGCAAGTCCCTATTCTGTTTCGTGAGCCGGTATGCGTCGTTAGAGAATACGGTCTCGATGATGAATGGACCCTCGCATTTGGGCTGGAATTTGCCGACGGTTTTGTAAGTCAGGACCATCGGTCTGCGAACGCCCAAGACAAGATCGTCTATTTGGAATGTCCTCTGCTTGACTTTCTTATTGAAGGTCCGAGAGATGCGTGCTTGATACAGCTCGATGCTTTATTGAACTTATAAACGCTTCTCGTCTAAAGCTTCCAATTCTTGTAGCCGTCGGCAGTAGTTATCGTCCGACGTCAATCGGTAAGTAAGAGCCACACGAAGCGAGGGGATCCAAGTCTCCAATGGGAGAACTGCCTCGCTCCCATATACCAGAGAGAACGGTGTATTTCTCGTAGCCGTCCGACTCGTTGTGCGGTACACCTATAAGCATTCACCCAACTTTTTATTCCAGTCGTGCTTGTTTGAAGACACAAACTTCTTAAGAAGCTTGATTATGGTCTTGTTAAAGGCTTCAGCTAGACCATTAGCCGATGGATTGTATGCCGTTGAATCCACATTCTGAATTCGATTCTTGTCACAGAATCGATAGAAGGCATGACTTACAATTATGGACCATTGTCATGAATGATCCTCCTTGGCAGTCCAAAATGATAAATAACGTGATGTAGTATGAAACTGATCACATTTGATGTCTTTACCTCTGCCAGCAGAACAGCCTCCGTCCACTTGGAGAAGTAGTCGGTGATTGCCAGTATAAACCGGTGCCCTTTGGACGACGGCGGGGTGATTGGGCCAATAATGTCCATTCCCCATGCTTCAAATGGCCAAGAGGCCACTGTTGGGTGCAATAATTTGGATGGCAGATGTATAAAATCTGCGTGGATCTGACAAGCCTTGCACTTCTTTGGGTAATCGACTGCGTCTGCTACCATCGTAGGCCAGTAGTAACCCATCCGACGGAGACGTTCCTGCAACTTCGGGCCCGGTTGGTGAGCCCCACAAACGCCATCGTGAGCCTCGTGTAAGGCTTCTTTGGCTTCTGCATTTGACAGACATCTTAGCAGTAGTCCGTCGTAATATCGTCGATATAATATTTTTGTTTCTATGTCATAAACGAATCTGATAGAACGCCTTCTGATTGAAGTTGCTTCTTTCATATTCTCAGGCAAGATTTTGTAGACTGCAAAGTCGATAAACGGGAGTCTCCAGTCTTGTACATCATTAGTTATCTGGGTGGAGTAACTCATATCCAGCTGAATGTTATTTTTGGGACAGACCAACTCATGGCCTATCACGTCGACTAGATGATGAGCATAATTTGGAATCGCCAAAGAAGCGGCGAGTCCTTCTAGGGCATCGGCTTCAATATTCTGGAGTCTAGGAACATGTTCTATAAAGAACCCCTCTATGGTTACAATGATGGAAATTGCTGTCTGATGATAGGGAATCAGGTCCGCGTTATGAACCTCGGATTTGATTAACAATCAGCCGTGAGTCGCCATATGCTTCCAGGTATTTGACCCCTACCTCTTTTGCGAGTCGGAGTCCGACGACCAGAGCATTATATTCGGATACATTGTTTGAACAAGCTTCTGTGAGAGAATATGCCCGATTGACTACCAGCTTAGAGGAAAAAATTAATACTACCCTGACTCCAGCGACGATATCACCTTGTGGCCCTGTTCTTGGAGCACCGTCGAAGAACATTTGCCAAACGTCATTATGTGATGTCATGTTTGAGTTAACGACTTCGTCTGGGATTTTTTCATAGATTTTGGCTGTTTCTGAGCCTGGATGTGCTGCTAGAAAGTCGGCCAAGGCTTGACCTTTGATAGCCTTCTGCAGAACGAAGACCATATCATAGGGGGATAACAGTATCGCCCATGTGGCTAAACGAGAACTGAGTGGGCCTGGCTTGGTCATAAGAACCCTGAAGGGGTTAACTCGCGAGACAACATGGATGGTCTGTCCTGACACATAGTGTCGTGTTTTCTGAATAACGAACACCAAGGCAAGGCATTCCTTCTCCGCGACGTTGTACCTATGCTCCGGCCCCACCATCATTCGACTGAGATAATAGATGGCTTGTTCGTGCCTCGTATCATTGTTCTGTACTAGCAAGGCGTCGAGGGAGTGTTCACTACAACAAAAAACCCTTTTAATGACGGCTAAAAAGCGTTATTAATGACGAACTATGACGCTTTTTTTCCACAGCAACCGTTATGAAAACGGGTGTTATAAATGTTTTTTAAAAGCGTCATAAAATAACCGTCATGAATAGTTTCTATAAAAGCGTTATGAATAGTTAATATATAGTGCACAATTCAGAACAATTTTAAAACGTCATGAATAGATAATATGTACAGGCTCAATGCAGCACATTTATAACACTTTATACTATTCAAATTAGCACATTTATAATGCTCTATACTGCACAGTATATATTACATTCCAAAAACTTAACATTATATATCACCATCTTTATTACATTTCTCAAAATAGAGTACATATCAACATTTTCATTACATTGAATATCCAAATACAGAATGTACCCAAAAAATAGGAATAAATCTCTCTTTTGCTAACCAAATTATTAGAAATATTTACTTATGTAGATTCTGACCATGGATCTTCTCTCTGCCATCTCTTGAAGATATCGGGAGTCCCAAAGAGAAGTAGTGTCGCAGCTGTGCGACGACTTGGTGCTGCTGTAGCCGGCGCAGTCGTGGGAGAGCCTCAATCCCTTACTCTCGCCTGAACCTTCACCAGCGCCATCAGTACATCTACTACAGATGGCAACTAACTCCTCTTGGCCAGCATCTCCACAGATATCACAGACTTTGACCTACAACCATATTGCATTTGGAATGTCACACTTCAAATAGGAATAGCATCAAATAGGAATAGCATCTCCACAGAATGGGACTAAGTTCTTTCCAAGCATACAAATGATAAAAGATGACTAATAAAAACAGGAGCCTAGCACAAAAAATTTACTGTAAAAAAATAGCTATAACTGAAATTTTTTACTGTAATGATAAAAGATGACTAATAAAAATAGCTATAACTGAAAAAATAGTAAAGAAATTACCTTTGAACCTTTAAGATCTTCTCTCTTCAGTTCATTGGCCTGAAAATGATAACATAAGCAGAGAAAATGATAACATAAATAGCTCCAAAAGGTACATAAATTAGCGAGAAGAGGCTCAGATTCAGCTTCAGTCCATGATTACTCACTCACAATTGGAGGTGGACCCCTACTCTCATCATCCCTTCTTCCAATAAATGGCTGCAATGGAGCTGCCTCGCCATCTGAAGGAGCAGCCAAATCATCATTGCCAAAAAAAGTTCTTGTTCTTCTTCTTTTCCTTTTTCCTTTCCCTTTTTTTTTCTCTCCTCTCCTCTCCTTAATTCTAATTCCCCTGACAAGTAATGGCTGTACTGTGTGCCTCGCCATTGGCCGAGGAAGAGAAACAGAGAAGAAATTAAAGGATAAATGAGAATACAAGACGAGAAAAAATGGTAGTCTAAAGTATGAATTCAGACATCATATAATACAATGTTAATTTTCTCTACAGTTAGCAAAAAGTGCAAGACTAATGGCACCAGCTCCACAGCAAGTTGCAAATGAATGGGAACTCATCACTTTCTACTAAAACAGTTTTGATTGCAATTAACAGAAGAAACAAAGGCAGATACACAATCGATTTGTCCTGATTGCACTAATAGTATACAACCGTACCAGAAAGAGCCATTAATCCATCAAAATATTACTCCATTGAAGGATAAGATCATTCATGTCTTCCCATTCTTAACTACTCTGTATATGGAATTCTCTCTGTTACAGGTTCCGAGTGTTAACCTCACAGTGCCAGTAGTCATTGGTAACACAAATATCACATTGTTAGTATTCAGTGTTTGACTGCTGCTACCTTTATAAAGTAGATTACCAAATAGAGTTGAATGTAAGAGAAGGATTCATGTAGACAACCCAAACATTTGGGATAAAGGCTGGACAATTGTTTTGTTGTTGTTATATAGGGTAGAAATCTTCATATTTCAACCGATATAGCTCAAAAAAAGAGGGTAGTAAGTAATTACCAGAACTTGAACTCGGGAAGGCGGCGCATGAAGGGCTTGAACTCGTCGGACCCCCTCGTCAGCAGCGAGGCCCCGTCCATGCCAACGTACCTGCAAAGCATCCAACAAAAGCAGATATAAATAGGGACACACAATCAAATTAACGTACCTGCAAAGCAAGGTAAGGGTAAACACAAAATCCAACGAATTATTTGTTTTTACGGTAATAACAAATTTGAGAACATAATCTAGCCGACTCACCAATGAAAGGGGCCCAAATAGAATTAGCATGGGGTGAAAGGCAATTGGTTCTGGATCAAAAATAAGAATTTATTTTGTATACAAAAAAGTCAATATCAATAGCAACCAATATGACCCCAGCAAACAAACAAAGGTTGCTAATCAAACTAAAATGGGAAGGTATAAAATAAGACCTTCAGCACAGTATAAACTAAGCACCTTAACTACAAAGCACCTTAACTATAATGGTCTATAATAAAATTTGTTCCCTACCAAAAATTGAATACTGAAGCAACCAATATATTTGGTAGGAACAATAAATGGATTACTAGCAAACAAAAAATGAGGAGTGAGGACAACAATAATAAAAATGTAACCTTCTAATGCAGTTACATCAAACACCTTAACTACAACAATCAAACACCAATCCGGGTCCAGAATAAGAAATTATTTTGTATTCGACAAATCAAAAGTCTATTCTTATACTAGATCAGTCCACTATCAATTCCATTCAAACAAATCCTATGACAACTATCAGCTATCCGGGCATCAGGACACAAATTTCCATTAGCATCCCTGATTTTGGATAATGCATGAAGTTTGATTCCGATATCACTAAGTTTTATCGACCATAGAAAAATATAATTTGGTCAACGAGGAAACAAGAATCGAACCTGACAACAACTTCCCTTGATGTCGTACCCACAGGCTCGGGCTCCTTGATGTCAACCACCACTATGTATTTGCGTAGCATCAGGGATCGATCTTGATCAAGGATGAGCATGCCGCGTACTGACCAAGTGCGTAGCCTGCATTTTCAATATTCAATTTCCACTTATGCATTCCACGAACAGATGGTGGATGGGTTGAAATTGAGTAATCATGGCCATTGTGTTGCAGCGATGTCCATCTACTGACCGATAGATTAATGACGGGGAAGCAGATGGAACGAAAAGCTTGTGGAGAACTTGTCGGAGGACCTGGGGTAGGCGGGCAGAGGGTCCCTCCTCCAATAGGGACTCAGGAATATGGGTTCCTTTCGAGGCCAACGCTCCGACGAGAGGGGGCACCGCCTTCCTTTACCGCTCCATAGTCGAGATGCCCTTCCTCTACCGCCGAAAAAAAATAGAGAAGGGAGAAGGGTTTTTCTTCAGAGGAGAAGGGTTTCTCTTAAAGGGAGAAATAGAGAGAACGTTGGCATGGACGGAGTGGAGGAGAAGGAGGGAAGGAAAGAAATAATGGGGGTACTTCTCCTTCGTTCAACATTTTAGGGTTCTGGTTTTGGAATTGGGGTTAGAGGAGGGGGAGGAGGAGACGGAGATAAAGAGGAGTGATTTTTTTATAGGGATTGGGAGACTTTCATACTTTTGGCATGGCGGAGAAGAGGGACCCCCGGTGCAGCCTCAAACTCCGGATCCACGACCGACGAGAGGAAGCCGATCTAGGGTTAGGGTTTTGGATGTGTTGCTAAACTAGAGTTAGGGTTTTGGATCTATGGGATTTTGGAGTTGGGGGAGAGGAGGGAGAAGAAAGGATCGGAGAAGGAGAAGACCAGAACCAGAGGGAGAGAAAAAAATTTGTTGAAGCGCGGGATTTTGTCAAAAAATTAACTTAACAAATATTACAAGTTTGCCACCGCTCTAAACTATTAATAACGCTTTGTTTTATAAACGTTATAAAAAGCCCAGAATTAGCCCAAACCGTCATAGAAAAAAGGAAATTTTCAACTTAATAACGCTTATCTATCAGCCGTCATTAAAACTCTTTGTCGAGCGTCATTAAAAGGGTTTTTTGTTGTAGTGGTTCCATCGCTCGTACATAGAGCATGAAAGAATTTCCGGCAACCGGGGCTACCAGAACCGGCAGATTCGACAGGTATTCCTTAATGTCATCAAAGGCGCATTGCCCTTCTTCCTTCCATATGAAAGAGACGCCTTTATTCATGAGTTTTATGAAGGGTTGACATCGTCCTGAGAGGTTAGATATGAACCTCCTGATGTAGGCAAGTCTTCCCTGAAGGCTACGGAGTTCACAGAGATTCCTCGGTGGACTCATCTCCAGGATTGCCTTTGTCTTACCGGGTCTATATGAATACCCCGGAAAGTAATGACAAAGCCCAAGAACTTTCCGCTGGATACACCCAGAAAGGACTTTATTGGATTCATCTTCAGATTGTGCGCTCGCATAAGGTCGAACACTGTTCTCAAATCGTGTAAGTGATCATCCTTGGGGCAGATTTTGACGGCAATATTGTCAACGTAACACTCTACCGTCTTACGCAAGTGATCTCTGAAGATGACGCTCATAGCTCATTGATATGTGGCACCGGCGTTCTTCAGGCCGAAGGACACGACTGTGTAAAAATATATGCCGATCGGTGTTCAGAATGACGTATGCTACTCATCTTCAGGAGATATTTTAATTTGATTGTATCCTGAAAAGCCATCCATAAAGGACATGAGCTCGAAGCCACACGTATTATCGATCATTATGTCGGTAATGAGAAGAGGGAATTCATACTTAGGACATGCCGCATTCAGATTACGAAAGTCGATGCAGATTCAGATTTTTCTGTTCTTCTTGACGACTGGTATTGTATTAGCTATCCAGTCTGGGTGCTGCTCCTCGCGGATGAAATCGCTAGCTATAAGCTTGTTTACTTCTGCTTCAATGGAGTTCATGATGTCTGGAAGAAACTGCCATTGCTGTTGCTTGACTGGTTTTGCGTCCGGATGAATATTGAGCTTATGAAGTGCGATCTCGGGGTTTAGTCCTGGCATGTCTTCATAGCTCCAAGCAAAAACGTCGATATATTCTCTGACGAGTTGCAACGACGACTCCCGTTCGCCGTCCGTCGGGCTTTTACTGACGAAGATTAGCTTTGGAGAGGATTCATCACCGAGGTTAACTTTTATGACCTCATCTTCAGTGTGAGGGTCGCGTAGTTCATAGCGCTTCTCCCATTGTGCATCCAGTTGTTGGACCCATGGCTCCAATTTAAAAGGTTCGAGTTAATCTTCGTCTTCCTCTTCAATGTCAGCGGATGCCATGTTGACATATAATGTCTGCCTGAATATATCTCCAAAGCTGTCATCGAAATCGTATGTAGGTGATTCAGATGTGTGAGAATGCCACTCGCATTCCTCATCGGAGCTCTCGGGCGTTGTTGCTGGTGTAACATAATTGAGGCCGCATTTGGACTTGTCGTAATAATCCTAAAGTTTCCCAAACGGGGTTGACAGTTGCAGAGGCGATCGCCGACCATTGCCGTAATTCAGACATATGGTAGCCTCCATGTCGTACCCCTGTTTTTGCATGAAGTACTTGGCTTGAGGACTATACAGGTAGAGCAGTAATCTTCCAGTATCGGGTTTGAGATCAAACTCTTATGGCATGAAAGGTTGAGGACCTTCTTTTCGGTCGAAGATGATCATGTGATCCCCTTCTCTTCTGCTTTGGACTAGAAAGCAGGCACCTCTGATGGGAGTAAGCCGGTTTACGGTATGGACGGTTGTCACCTGTGTGTGCAGGTTAATGTCCCGACCGTCCCCTACAGTATACATCAGATTAAGTTTATTACACTCAAGATAGTTCAACGGCAGCCTCTTATTGATGAAATAAGGAATTTTGTCCACATGGATTACATCATCAAGAGAGGGACTATCCACCTTTACAACCAGATACTTTGTGAGTTCTGCATCCTTTTCAGCTACCCCCTACGTGGCCGGGGGTTGAGACTCTGTCTTGGGTAGCTTGACAACCAAGGGTTTCCCTTGTGGTATTGGCTTGCCTGAGGGTCTCAGATCTATACTTGATTCTGGCTCATCTTGGGAAGACGGATACCCATCGGCTCGACAGAAGACTTCGCGTCTTCCGATTGCTTTTGACTGGATCTTGGCAATCGAATCACCGTCGGCTCCTCAGAGGGCCTCGCATCTTTCGGTCGCCTTTGATTGGATTTGGACAATCGGATCACCATCGGCCCTATGACGGGCTTTGACTCTTGGCTGGACCTTGGGAGTCGGATGACCATCGGTTCCGACTACGCAGCTGGGGTGGGAGAACCAGGCACCTTTTTATGTAAAATTGCGACAACGGGTGCGGCTTTGCCCTGTTTACGGGCCTGGAAATGAATTCTCAAGGGTTCTTCTGGCCCTATGATGGCCTGCAGTTCGTCTATTATGTGCTTCTTGGATTCTTGATATAGACAAGCCTCCAAAAAAATAATAAGACTCAACCCCTTTGAAGGGATCGATGTCGGTGAATTCAGTCTTCACGAAGCCGTGCTTACTGACATACTTGAAGCACTGGTGGAGGGTGGATGGCACGATCATATATTCATGTATCTACGGACGCCCCAAGAGGATATTGTAGGACGTATCTGCATCTATGACGTAGCAGGTAACCTCTGTCCTTAGGTCGTCGATCTGATATTTCAATCGGATCTTTCCTAAGGGATAGCTCCTTTCCGAGTTGAAACTACTAATGGCAGTGTTGGTCGCCGCTAGCCGGTGCATAGGGATGCCGAAGACTTGACGCAAACTTTTCGGGATGATGCTTATCGACGAGCCAGGATCGATGTGCATCCGATCCACCTAGATGTTGCCTATGTATCCAGTGTAGTACAGGGGGCGATCATACAAGTTGGTCTTGATCAACATGTCCTGTGGGGTGAATACGATGTTGGGCATTGCATCCGCAAAGTTGTTGCCCTAGAGATCTACCGACAAGTCTTCCCCTGTAGGTTTGACCTGGACTAAGTAAGCATCAACAATCTGGATCGCTTCGCTCAATGCGACACGAAGATCCTTAGAGAGCCTTAGGAGCTCGTATAATGACAACTTTGTCGGCGTATTAGCCAGTTGTGCTAATATGTCAAAGTTGTAAGGTCTCTCCAGCCCTTGAGGTGCATCTTTACGGAGCGGCCTGTCGAAGCGGATTTCTATCGGCTTGGCCCTGTCTGCCGTTGGAGGCTGAGATGGCCCCGGAACATCAATGACAGGTAACGTTGCTGGCTGAGGGTCTTCGACTGTACTATCCAGAGTGGGCTGGACTTGTGCCCTAAATCAGGTAACAACAGCCGCCGCCTCCTCAGATTTGGCTGAATTTGTATGGCAGTATCTGGACTTCCTGCCCTTCTTCTTGTTGGCTGGAGATGATGCCGCCTGAGTAACTTTGGGCACTATGTCTGGGTGCACCCACATGACCTCTCCACGTGACGTGGTGAGAGGTACCAAGCCAGTTATCTGGTCCCAGATGAGAGAAAGATTAGTAACCTCCATCGTTGCCCGGAGGATAGGTATTACGCCGTCTTGAGTACTTATTGGAGGGAAGTCGCCGAACTGAATTGATACCATGTTCGCCGCCATGGTAACCTCTTCAAAGTCTAGCGACAGAGCTTTGGAGTGATAAGACTCTGGATGTACCGCTTTAATTGAAAGCAGTCATGAGTGGCATGATGAACATAGCGGTGGAAATGGCAGTACTTTGGGTCTTCCACCTCTGCCGCTCGAGGCTCGCGCCTTAGTGAAGGGAGTTGGATCCTGTCCCCTTGCAAGAGCATATCGAAGATAGGCTTGACATGACTATCATCGAATAAGTAATTCACCTTAGGCTACTGAGCTTCTGCCTTCTTTTGTTCAGGCTTCTTGGTCGTACCGGTGACCATAGCCTGTTTGCCTTTATTGTCCCGGTTATTGGAGGTGCCGTCAGTATTGTTGTTATTGGGGGTGGTACCAGGACGTTTACTTTTAACCTCTCTATCCGGGATGTGTAGTCCCAGGTGGCGAGCCTTCTTTAACTTTACCTCCGTATTGGTGGCGCTTATGATGAAGGTCGTCCAATCCCTGGACTGATCTTCACCCATCCAGAGGCTGATTGCGGGGAGCAACTTCTTCTGGCAGATTTCAATCAAGGAGCTTTCGGGATTGCCTTGGGGCAATCTCATTGCAGTTTGGCGGAATCGCACAATATAGTTCCTTGTTAGCTCCCTCTCCCCTTGAACGTCGTCCATGAGGGATGACATTGTCACATCATGTCCTACTTCGTAGAATCTTTCTAGGAACATGTGCTTAAAACCGTCAAAGAAATGGATGCAGTTGTTCGGAAGGTTGCGGTACCAGTCGAACGCGATTCCCTCTAATGCTTCGATAAATAATCATATGACGAGGGCGTCGCTATGTGACAAATAGTCGGTTGTGACCTCAAAATAAGTCATGTACCGACTAGCAGAGGTCTTCCCGTCATACGAATCAATATGAAATAGTTTGTAACGTGGCGGAAAAGGAACATCTCTCCACGCAACGGGATACGGCTGTCGTATTCTGAGGTCCCGGAAGGAATCTCGGGTATTGAACATTGCTCGAAACTCCTGGACTTCCCTCCTTGCCTCCCTGGCTTCATCTGCAGCTGAAGGAGCGGATGCTCCTAGAGGATTGTTACCCAAAGGAGGAGCAGTCATGTTGGAGTCCGCATTGACTGTGGGTCCCAAGCTTGTTTGTCCAGGCATCCTTGCTGGTTGAGTCGGCATGGCAGCTTTGAATTCGTCTATTGACTTTGTTTCACTTAACAAAAAGCCTAAAAATTTGGCCTTTGAAAATAAAACGAGAAAGAGTACAAAAAGTACAAATTGTTCTGGAAAGTATTGCTATGGAAGTCTGATCTGAAGGCGATCACTTTGTTCCTTGGACCATATGATGATGATGAAGATCACTGCTAGAAGTTGAACAGCCGGAAGAACTAAGTCACCAGAAAGGTATCGACGCACTTGGACACTAATGGCGAGGTCGAATGCTTTCCTGCTTTGCTTCACTCTGTTCTGGAAGAAAAGTTAAAAAAGAATGCTCTGGAAAACCAAAGTCTCTAGGCTCTGATCTCTGTATTCTCTCCTGTCTATGTCTCTGCTGATCTGATATGTGAAAAATAAGTCTATTTATAGACTTGACCCTTTGTGCGTAAAAAGCAACAAAATCGGGTTTTTACACTAACAACTGTCATCCACGACGTAAATCACCCTCTACGTATGTTGACACGTGTCCTATTATTTCAACAAAAATAGGGAGCACGTACACACGTTCCTCAATAAATGTGGCATGAAAGCCACGTGGATAAACCATGTTCCAAAGTAGTCAGGAAGAATTGGCCGTAAAAATAACCCAAAATACGCTCCAAGCGTAAAGTGGAAAACTGGCGTAAAAATAACCCAAATAAAACTTCTCAGCGTAAAGTGGCTAAAATAGCCTTGAGCGTAAAACTTAGCCCAAATAGACTTTACACTCACAATAGCCTTGAGCGTAAAAGCTCACATAACTATCGTGCGTAAAAAGAAGTAATTTTATTGAGCGTAAAATAGCCTTCTCTGCACACCATACGACAAGTATCGAGTTTGGTGAAATATCCGATCTTCTCGACTTCTATGTTGCATGCTGTCAGCATAATAATTCTGTCGAATCAAATCTTCTGCATTAAATGCGGCCTGACAGCCTGTCACCGGGCGTAAAACTTTACGATTAGGCCTGGCTGTCACGCCCCAGAACCAGAATACTGGAGAGCGGGGGCAGACATAGCCAGCTACGTATATGAAATGGAATCCATCTCGCTATACAGTCACGGCTGTCTAGATACATGAGGGTTTATCTACAAGCCAACAGTCTCTTAAGGTCATGAACAAGCCTAGTGTCTCAATCACAAGCGAGTAAGTAAAAGTCACAAGATGTATGATCATTAAATATACAATAGTAAGGCGTCCCAAACATTACATATTCAGTTGATCATGAAGCTAGTCGTTACAAAATGTCAGGACTAGCAAGAGTTTAGTCATACATGATCAACCCTAGGATCTGATAATCATGTTACAGCCCGTAGACAGACAGTAAGTAAGTGCAATCGAGCTAAACAGGTGCTCGTCAGCTAAACGCCTCAAAAGAATATTTTTTACAATAGAGTGAGAGAGCCAAAAATAACCCACTCGTTGCCAGGATTCCTTCTAGTGTTCACCATCTGGCAGGAAGGTCGGTAGATCCTCTGGAGTTGCTCCGAAATCTGGCCACACAAAACCAGCTGGGTCAGACCCCAGAAAGAGCAAGTGCCACAAAGGAGGCTTCACTTAAGAACTAAAACCGGCAATCAGCACAAGATATAAATAAAAGTAAGAACTGGAAATAAAGAAATTACACCAGGATGATATACGACGAGATAACCATGGAACTATTCGGATAACCAGGTTACAACCCGTAAACCAAATAAGGACCGGGGTTGTAACCCTTCGTCTGAACAGAACTTGGAATTCTCACCATTTATCGGTAAAATAAATACAAGCATTCTAGTCATGCAGTAATCTGGAACAGGATCAGGGCAAGACTAGACAGGTTAGACTCCATCCAATCACTTCACGGCCAAGCAAGAATTACGGCTTGATACTTTAACTAACTAGGGTTGTCACAAGCCTAATTACTAACAAGATACAGCGAGATTATTCCACAGCCACAAGCCCTGCAGACCATCCAGGTTCCCCGGGTTAAAAGATTAGAGTTGAATTCAGGTGGGTACATCGTCCAGGAAATAAATGTATCCTTAGGTAGCTTGAAGGGTGCAACACATGATAGTGTACTGGAAATGTGCCCTACTCGACGGCAGGCTACAGATCCCAAGGCGTGCCCAGGTAACGGGATTGCCTGTAGCTGGGAAATCTCTTCATGACTAATGTATTAATCTAGTTATTAGTCCTTAGTTTATTTCAATAGGTACTCCTGACCGTGGTACTCAGGAGTCCCATCCTAGACATGATGCAAGACAGGACTGGTTTATTTATACAAGCACAATCGCCCACGGTGTCCAGGTTATTATACAGGTCATGTCATGTCTGGTAGCCGTCGCAACAGCTTATCAAGGTATAACATGTCAGGTTATCAGGTCAAGTGTACTTGTCAGGAGTGCGCCACGACGGGCCACTATCAGGTCATGTCAGGTTATTATGTCAGGAGTGCACCACTACGGGTCACTATCGTGTCAGCCAAGGCCATACGCTCAGGTCAGGCTACGCTCAGGTCTGGCTACGCTCAGGTCTGGCTACGCTCAGGTCTGGCTACGCTCAGGTCATACGCTTCCAAAAGGCAGCGTATGTACTCAATACGACTCCTCGTCAAGCAAGCGAGCGTATGCGAGTCATACGCTCCCAAAAGGCAGCGTATGGGGTCCATACGACTCCTTGTCAAGCAAGCGAGCGTATGCGAGTCATACGCTCCCAAAAAGGCAGCGTATGGGGTCCATACGACTCCTTGTCAAGCAAGCGAGCGTATGCGATTCATACGCTCCCAAAAGGCAGCGTATGGGGTCCATACGACTCCTTGTCAAGCAAGCGAGCGTATGGGGACCGTGCTGCGCTAAAGAGCGCGCGCAACTCAATGGCGCAAGCTAAAAAGCTCGTGCACTGCTCACTGTCTTCTCTAAATCAGCAGGAACTCCATGGTTGAACCCAAAACTTCAAAAGTCCATAACTTGGTCAAAATAAGTCCAAATCCAACTTTTCAAAGGTCAAAATTGGGTAGAATAAAATGCTCTACAACATAGAACCATCAAAACTTGAAAACAAAGAAGTTTAATAGATCAAAACCACCAAAGTCCAAAAGTAACTAATTTCTAGATCTACAGAAATTAAAGCCTCGAAATGGAAAATGACAAGTTCTAATGTGTCTTAGAAACTTGAGAAGAAGCTAATGGAACAATAAAAATGGGCTCTCTTGTGGAAGCAAGTTGCACTTGCCTATGGTGTTCTTGGTTGGTGGAGAAGAGTAATGGTGGGGGAAGGAGAAGTAAATGAGAATTATAGAGGAGAGAGAAAGTTGGTGGGGATAATAAAGAGGGGGGGGGGGGGGGGTTGTGGTGGAAATAAAGAAGAAGCATAGGCTAAGGTGTTCCACCCTTGGCCCATGATGAACCAAGCATTGGGCCGGCCGAACCAAGCCAACCCAAACCGAGAGTTAAACCAAGCCGAGAGCTAAACAAGGAATCATGCAATACAGAATAAAATACGTATACGTATCCCAAAATACGTAATACGAACACAGGCATTACAACTCTACCCACCTTAAAAGAATTCCGTCCTCGGAATTTAATCAAGAGGCTAGAGGAGCAATGACAAGCTACATTAATCACATGCAAGCTATAACTAGGCAGACAATCACTCATTCAAGAAAGGAATCGAAGGCATGAGGCATAAGAAAGACATTATACCTCACGAGTCAAACAAGTCGGGATATCGCGATCGGATATCATCCTCACGCTCCCACGTTGACTCCCCCAAAGAGTGATGACCCCAAGCAACTCGGACTAACTTGATAGTCTTGTTCTTGAGGATCTTCTCTCTCCGGTCCAATATAGACACGGGCCTCTCCTCATACGAAAGGTTGGTACCAACAACCAATTCCGAATGATCCAGGATGTGGCTCGGGTCCGGGATATACCGTCGTAATTGGGATACATGAAATACGTCATGCACCTCGCTTAGCGACGGTGGAAGATCGAGACGATAGGATACATCTCCTACTCGCTCCAGAATGTCAAACGGTCCTATATACCTAGGACTAAGCTTGCCCCGTACGTCGAAATGAATGACGCCACGGTTAGGCGAAATCCTCAGGAATACATGATCGTCGACGGAAAACTCGAGAGGGCGCCGATGAGAATCGGCCCAATGGCGCTGGCGATCTTGGGCAACTCGAAGATGACCTCTGACTCGCCTGACCACTTCAACTGTCTGGGCACTCATTTCTGGACCGAGCATCTGTCTCTCTCCAACATCATCCTATGCTAGCGGGGATCTGCACTTCCTACCATACAGTGCCTCGAACGGTGCCATCTGGATGCTGGCCTGGAAACTGTTGTTGTACGAGAATTCCACCAGGTGCAAGTGATCTTCCCATGAACCACCAAAGTCAAGTGTGCAAGACCGCAACATGTCTTCAAGAGTCTGGATCGTACGCTCCGACTGGCCATCTGTCTGCGGGTGATATGCTGAACTAAACTGGAGATGAGTTCCCAAACTCTCTTGCAAGCTACGCCAAAAGTGCGACATAAATCTTGAATCTCGGTCCGAGGTGATACTGACTGGCACACCGTACAATCTGACAATCTGCCTGAGGTACATCTCTGCTAACTGAGCTGTCGACTGACCAACTCTGAATGGAAGAAAGTGAGCCACCTTCGTGAGCTTGTCAACTATAACCCATATAGCATCTCTACCAGCTGGGGATCTAGGTAGTCCAGTCACAAAATCCATGGTCACATGCTCCCACTTCCATTCTGGAATCGGTAAGGACTGAAGAAGTCCCGTCGATCTATGATGTTCGGCTTTAACTTGCTGGCAAACCAAATACCGAGAGACAAACCGAGCTATCTCCCGCTTCATGCCATTCCACCAAAAGTGCTGACGGATATCACGGTACATCTTCATACTGCCGGAATGGATGGAATACTGCGAACTGTGAGCTTCTGACATGATCTCCTGCCGGATATCTCCACGGGGTACACAAAGGCGATTACCATATCGAAGTGTACCATCCTCATGAATACATAACTCTGGTCTTCGTCCTGCCTCGCACTCTGCTCTGAGTCGCTGAAGCTTAGAATCTGCCGACTGTGCCATCCGGATCCTCTCAACTATAGTGGACTGAACTTACATACTGGCCATCAAGGCCACACTGGAAGGGAGAACAACTTCAATACCCATCTTCTGAAGATCTGCTAACAGCTCTGGTTGTGCTATTAGAAAATAAACTCCCGCTCTTCTGCTCAACGCATCCGCAACAACATTGGCCTTCCCAGGATGATACTGCAGGTTGACATCATAATCCACAAGAAGCTCCAGCCACCTTCTCTGACGCATGTTAAGATCCTTCTGGGTGAAAACATACTTCAGGCTCTTGTGGTCGGTGAAAATCTCCACCCTGTCTCCATACAAGTAGTGCCTCCACAACTTAAGTGCAAACACCACTGCTGCCAGTTCCAAGTCATGGGTTGGGTAATTCCTCTCATGATCACGAAGTTATCGTGACGCATAAGCTATTACCTTCCCATGCTGCATCAGAACACACCCTAGGCCTCTACCTGAAGCATCACAGTATACTGAGAATCCTCCGGTTCCATCTGGAAGCGTGAGAATATGAGCTGTTATCAGGCCTCGCTTCAACTGCTCAAAAGAACTCTGACACTCTGCTGTCCAAGCAAACTACGCATCCTTGCGGGTCAACTGCGTTAATGGCGCTGAGATTCGAGCAAAATCCGAAACAAACCGCCGGTAGTAGCCGGCCAATCCAAGAAAACTACGAACCTCTACAACTGTGCTAGGCACTGGGCATGACTCAATAGCTACAATCTTCTGGGGATCCACTTCTACTCCTCCTCGAGTGATGATATGACCCAAGTATGAAATGCGATCGAGCCAGAACTCGTATTTACTGAACTTGGCATACAGCTGGTGCTCTCTGAGGATCTGAAGAACTATACGGAGATGCTGCTCATGCTCCGCCTCACTCTTGCTGTAGACCAGGATGTCATCCAAGAACATAATCACAAACTGATCCAAGTAAGGCATAAAGATGCGATTCATGAGGTCCATGAATACTGCCGGCACATTGGTTGCTCCAAAAGGCATAACAAGGAATTCCCAATGCCCATATCTCGATCTAAAAGCTGTCTTCAGGATGTCCTGCTCTCTGACTCTGATCTGATGATATCCTGAGCGCAAGTCAATCTTCGAGAATACTGAAGCCCCCTTGAGTTGATCAAACAAGTCATCTATCCTCGGAAGAGGGTTTCTGTTCTTGATTGTCACTGAGTTCAAGGTACGATAATCAACACATAGCCTGAACGTACCATCCTTCTTTTTCACAAGAAGCATCGGGGCTCCCCAAGGCGATCCACTAGCAAGAATGAATCCCTTGGTTCTAAGCTCTTCAATCATCTTGTACAAAATCTTCAACTCTGACGGCGCCATCCTGTAGACTCTCTCTGACACTGGGGTGTAGAAGCATGGAAAATATTGCTTTTAGTCCCACATCGGAAAGGAGAAGAAGAAAGGGCTCACTCCATTCTATAAATAGAGCCCCCTTACCTCCTTTGAAAAGGGCACCAACTTCTCTTCCCTTCTTCCAAACTTGGACTCTTCCTATTACGCACCTTCGGGTGCTAAGTCGAAGAAGTCTAGGGTAGCGCGGGCTCATCGAGCTCAGTCAGCTGTCCCAACCTCTGACCATCAAGAGCGTCCCGCTAAGCGGGCCTCTGATGGAAAGTTGTACAGAACCGCCCGTGTCCAGCCTCCGGCGGCAAACGGACAAGGTGGTTCTCAAGAGTCTCCCAACAAAGATCGAGGGCAAATGTTTTTACTAGCCCCACATCAGGGAGCAAACATGATACCTACGCACTCGTGTGTTCGGGATACCCGGGCCCACAAAGCGAATGTACGGGCCGATCGAGACATTCCTCATGCGAGTCATGAGACATCCTTCATACGGCTCGGTCATGAGACATTCCTCATGCGGCTCGGTCATGAGACGTCCTTCATGCGGCTCGATCATGAGACATTCCTCATGCGGCTCGGTCATGAGACGTCCTTCATGCGGCTCGGTCATGAGACATTCTTCATGCGGCACAGAACCCAGGAAGCTTCATGCGACTCAAAATCAGACGAGCTTCATGCGGCTCAAGAGTATCATGCGGCTCAAAAGTCACCAACATGGACATGCGGCTCAATGCACATAGGCAGCTCGAGTAAACTCCATGCGGCCCAGAGAGAGAGGCCACGTGGTCTTCAAAAACAGTTGTGCCCAACGTGTGGACGCATTTAATGCTCTGACGGCTGACAGACCTGACAAGTGACAGACCTGACATAAAGTTGTCATAATGACTGACATGAAAAGCAGTACTTCGGGAATAAGGAAAATCTTCAAAGTGGTACTGTCTACCAAAGTTTTGAGGCGAGCTTATACGGCCAAGAATAAACGAGTTCCTGCGGCTCAATACAACGCTAGCTTATGCGGCTCGTAGAGATTATGCCCATGCGGCTCAAGTGGAATCATCCCTATGCGGCTCAAGAAGATCATGCCCATGCGGCTCAAGCAGACACACCATTATGCGGTTCATACGGCTCATCATATGGTTCAGAAGTCTGAAGGAGGGGGCCACTGCCCAGACAGCCCTGACACGTGTCCCAAGTCTTATGCGGCCCAAAATTCATGCGGCCCAAATCTCATACGGCCCAATCTGCATGCGGTTCCAGTCTCACCATCTCAGGACACGTGTCCTCAGCCGATCAATCTCCCAGATTTATGGCAATCCAAGATCGGGTCGAATCCCAATGATCTGGGGCACGTGGCAGGAGAATAAATTTGATTTATTCGCAGATATTAGAGAATCATTATAAGGAAGATTTATGCCAATCAGCATTAATTGCTAATGAGGATTTGGTGTAATCTACCCTTAATGGTTCTGATTCGTCACAATCAGAAACGAACGGCCTGGATTGATCAATCCCCAGGCCGCTGCCATCTCCAAGAGCTAATCATTGGCAACCCTAGTGATCACATCCCACTATTATAAATAGCAAGGTGCCATTCCCTTGTAATATATAGAAAGATATACAAAAAAAATAGAGAAGAATACGTATACACAGAGAGACTTCCCCCATAGTCAGAGAGAGAATATACACAGAGAGAGAGAAGCCAGGAGAGCAATCAGAGAGAGAGCAAGAAGGCATTTCTTCGTCAACGACCAAGCAGATCTTCCCCGAGTCAAGGCTGCGTACCGATCGTCCAAGGAGTAAGGCAGAGCGGCCGTCGCTTTCCTGAGCCTCTATCGTCACCCCCCAGAATCTAAAATAAACAATCGTACTTAGACTGCTGTACCTAGGTTTTCGTCCCTAGGCTTTCTTTGTACGAGCGAGTTTGTATTGTGAGTCTAAGTTCAGTCCTCCGATAATTGTTCTGTACTTTTACAATCAATGGCAAACACGATGGCGACTCTACTGGGGACTAACTTCTCCACGGCTGAGGAGTTGGTGACGCAATCGGACGCAGCCAAAATTGGCTCTATACAACAAAAGATGGTCGTACGCTTCGACCAACAGGCGTTCGAAGAGATGCTCTCTAAAGGTAGCACTGGCCCGGTCCAGAAGCGCACCCGTACCATAAAGGCTCGCAAAGAGTGGAGGCCAAAATCATTTGATCCTCCGCAAGCCCTTAATGGGGTGCTCTCTATTGCTCAAGATGGCGAGAAAGACTCCCCTGCGGCCCCACTTCACACCGTAGACAACTCTGCTGTCCCGAAGTCCGGCAGAAGAAAACACTATGATGCTGGACTTGCAGGGGCAAAGAGGAACTCTACGCGATCTGAGCCGCAGAAGAGTATTAGCCGCAGGGAGAAAGCCCATACGGCTACAACCGCCGACCGTATAAAGAAAACTCATGCGGCCACATCTGTCAGCCGCATAACTTATGCGGCTACAGTTGCCAACCACACGGATGAGACTCATGCGGCTATTAAAGTCAATCGCTTGCAAAAAACCCATGCGGCCACAGATGCCAACCGCATGCGGTCAGCCTGCACGGTCGTGACTCCTAGCCGCATAAAGACTCATCCTACAACAAAAGTCAGCCGCATGCAGACAGCCTGTACGGTACCCAATGCTAGCCGCATAGCGTCCGTCCCACGCTTCTCTCGATCAGTCTTCGACCGGCTTTCATGCGGTCCTGACTCTGATCATTCTCTGGATGATAATCCAGACTCTGTGGTATTCGACTTAGACTCCTCCTATTACGCACCCACAAGTGCTAAAAGGAGGAAGTCTAGGGCAGCGCGGGCTCATCAAGTCCAAACGACTGCCCCAACCTCTGACTATCGGGGCGTCCCACTGATTATCACGCGGGCCTCTGATGGGAAGTTGTATAAAACCACTCAAGTCCAGTCCCCGGCGGCAAACAGACAAAGTGGTTCCTCTGACCTGCGTGAGGGTATCCTCCACAAACGCAAGGAAAGAGAAGGAGCTTCGGGGTGTAAAGAGCCCTCACACGGACATCAATGCACCCAGATCATCGTCAACTGCTGTTGCAGCAACGCGGCGGTGACGGAAGACTGGCCATCCGTCTTCCAAAGACTACATCACCCGAGCTCAGAAGACGAGGCACCTCCTGTTGTCTCCTGCAAGTTCGCGCAGAAAGTTCTCGCCAAGGGAAGAGGGAAGAAAACGAGCATCTCCAGCCCAAAGGTGTCAACTACTGCAGCTAAGAAACCGTCGTCCAAAGGGTTATCCTCCACTGGAGTATTTCAACACACCCGTTCGAAGACGAAAACTGCTGCAGTAGGAAGTTCGTCGTCTGCAACATTGGGGGTCGTCGGAACTGGGGGTAGCACTCCTCCAAACATCCACGACAATCCGACATTCCAGGAATACGGATCGGAGGAAGCTAATCCTCCGACGGATACAACAGATACCGACGTCCCCAAGGACATCCTAGACGAAGCAAGCTCCGAAGATGGGGGTAGTGTTCCTTCCGAGTCCGAACCTGAAGAGAACATCCCCACATATCCTGATGATTTCTCGATGCACGGGTACGACTCGGAGGGTATATCCTCTACCACTCCTTCCGTCACTCCTCATGTGAAGACGGTGTTCATGACAGACAGCAATCAAGGCGGTTCCGGTGATCGCCAGCGCATCGACACTTTGGAGGCCATATTGCACGCCTTGGTCAAGTCTGTAGACGAGATCAAAGCGACACTTCCTAATCTGCAGAGGTGACACCTGGCCAGACAAGCACGGGTCCCGCAATTAATGTAGATTCAAATTTAGCGGCAGCGAACCCGGGCAACAATCCTCCCGAGATAACGGCCCCTACCGCGACAGATGAGGCCCGAGAAGTAAGAAGAGAGGTTCAGGAGCTCCGAGCAATGTTCTATGCCCGAGAAAACTCTCAAGACCTCAGGATACGGCAACCATATCCTGCTGAATGGAGGGATGTTCCCTTTCCACCAAGATATAAGCCGTTCAATATCAACCCATATGATGGCAAGACTTCAGCAAGTCGGTACATCACTTACTTTGAGGTCACTACCGACCATCTGCCCCATGATGACGCTATCCTCACGCGGTTATTCATTGGGGCATTGGAAGGAGTCGCCTTCGATTGGTACCGCAACCTGCCGGACAATTACATCCATTCCTTCGCAGGCTTCAAACGCCTGTTCTTGGAGAGGTTCTATGAGGTAGGGCAGGACATCACGATGTCTACCCTCATGGATGTCATTCAAGGAGAGAAAGAGCTGACGAGGAATTACATTGAGCGGTTTCGTCAAACCGCAATGAAGTTACCATCTGGCAACCCGGACTCTTCCTTAATCGAAATTTGACAAAAGAGACTACTCCCAACAATCAGTCTCTGGATGGGCGAGAGTCAATTCAAGGACTGGAAGGCTTTTATCATTAGTGCTACAAGTGTCGAAGAACGATTAAAGAAGGCTCGCCAACTGGGATTACATATCTCAGAGGGAGAGAACAAGGGCAAGCGTCCCAGCACCACCAACGACAATGGGGGTAGCCCCTCCAACAACCAGGACAACAGAGGCAAGCAGGCTATGGTGGCCGATACAGCCCAGAAGCCTGAGTCACAACCTGCGGACAAACAATGGCCTCAAATCACTTACTCTTTTGAAGACGGTCACGTCAAGCCTATCTTGGACATGCTCATACAAGGAGATAGGATTCAGCTTCCTCCACCAAGACGGGAGCCCCGGCCGGCTGATCTGGAGAACCCAAAGTTCTGCCATTACCATCGCTACGTCCACCATGCTACGCACGACTGCTACCAACTAAAACGATATATCCAAAACCTCATCGATTCAGATGCTCTGGCCATCGATTTCGAGGAGGTAACAGTGGCAGCCAACATGGTGTCCGTACAAATCGGCAGCTTCCCTCCAACAGAGACCCAGGACGGGGTTATACCCATCCCTCTGGCAACGATGGAGATTGCTAATCTTCCGCCTGCTCAAGCTGCTGGTCTAGTACCCCTCACCACATCACGAGGGGAAATCATGTGGGTCCATCCGGACCTAGTCCACGAGGTAACTCAGTCCACTCCATCTTCTAAAAAGAAAAGTGGAAAAGTCGGATCCTGCCGTACCACCTCAGCAGATGAAGAGGAAGTCACGGCCGTTGTTACTCGATCCGGAGCACAATCTCAACCTGGCTGAAAACTCGACTGATGATCATCCGCCCACTACCACGGATGCTCCGGGACCGGCTCAGCCTTCGACGACCGACAAGCCTAGGCCGAAGGAGACTCACTTCGACAAATCCCTCCGAAAGGAAACATCTCAGGGGCTGGAGAGGCCCTACAACTTCGACATCTTGGCACAATTGGCCAATACACCGGCCAAATTGTCCTTATATGAACTCCTGAGGCTCTCGAAGGATGTTCGCACAGCTTTGAGCGATGTACTTCAAAATGCCGACGCGTACCTGGCTCAGGTCAACCTCACGGGAGAAAATCAGCCCGCAGACCTCCAAGACAGTGCCTGTACGGGAGCAATGCCCAACATCGTCTTCACTCCACAAGACATGCTCATCAAGACTAATCTACACGATCGTCCATTATACTACATAGGCTACATCGGCGACATAAAGGTGGACCGGATGCACATTGACCCTGGGTCTTCCATAAGCATCATTCCAAAAGGACTACTGCATCATCTTCGCATCCCGATGCATCGCCTGACCCCTATAAACACCGCCATCAGCGGGTTCAATTCGGGCAGGAGCTACCCAATCGGGAAGATCCGTCTGAAATGTCAGATTGGCGATCTCCAATCAGAAGTCACTTGCTACGTCATAGATGTCGACACTTCATACAACATCCTTTTGGGGCGCCCTTGGATACACAATTACATGATCGTGCCTTCCATGCTACACCAATGCTTCAAATATGTCGACAAGTACGGCTTCGTGAGGACAGAATTTGCTGACATCGATCCCTTCAAAGGGGTCGAATCTTATTACTCGGACTCCTGCCTATACGAAAAGTCGAGGAGGCACCTTGAAGGAGGAAATAAACAAACTGATGTTGAAGCAACCACGGGATCAGAAGAACCTCTGACAATCCACCTCCAGGCTCGCAAACCAGGCAATTCTGCACCCCTTACGGCCACGCTGCGTAAGGACGCGATCAGCCTCTCGGCACAGGAAGAGCAGTTGAGAATCCGGCTGCCAAGGTCCGGCCAGGTACCGAGACCCACGACAGGGCCACTTACCATCAGATTGCCGAGAGTCGGTCAATCCCAAACAGAGAAGCTCAATCCCTCCGATAGACCTCTGACGATACGCCTGCCTAAGAAAGGTCGTCACCCCGATGCGAGGTCTGACACTTCAAGCGAACCAGCCACCCCTCGCTCCATATCGAGTGCCAGACTGGGGGTTGCTAGTCTACCGACAACCCCACGCTCTGCTCCGTCAGTTGAACCTCTGAAGATCAAGCTGACTAGGACGCCCTCTCAATCTTTATTCACACAGGGGGTAGCCGAAGAGGAACCAGAGCTGGCCAAATATGTGGCTGCTCACACTGAGACTTGCTCATGTTGCCTATCAACGGCAAGTTCCTGAAGAAGTATTACGTCCGAAACGACATCAAAAAAAAAAAAATCCCCGATAATTGAGTTATGTACCCTATGGTACCACTGAACTCACATTCTGCCTCCAAAATTTCCCAGATCATTGAGTCATGTACCCGCTGGTGCCGCTGAACTCACACTCTCCAATATTCCAGATTATCGAGTCATGTACCCGCTGGTGCCGCTGAACTCACCTCTCCACATTCCAGATTATCGAGTCATGTACCCGCTGGTGCCGCTGAACTCACCTCTCCACATTCCAGATTATCGAGATATGTACCTGCTGGTGCCTCTGAACTCACATTCCGGTCACTCTTTCAGATAGATCATACCTCTAAACTTTCTTCCTGGAAGAGATCCTCCCTCATGATCTACTACCCGTACTCCCAGTGCACAAAAAGGGTAACCGATCCACGAAATTCCAAAACGGCCATGTCCTCATTACCTCTGAGTCGTTTCGCTTCTGCCAAAAACAAATCACCCCTTTACATAGAACTTCCATGTCCTTATTACCTCTGAGTCGTTCTATGTACCCTCCTTTATTGAGCCCACTCCTGCCATGTCCTCATTACCTCTGAGTGGGAAGGCTCCGTCGAAGAAACCCTCATATTTGCCATATCCTCATTACCTCTGAGTAAATATGTTGGTCCCCCCTCGACTTATTATCTGTACCAAAAAACAAAAACCCCAGGGTACGCCAAGGATAATAGGTCCACAAATACCCTCCGTTGAGTCCAATCCTGCCATGTCCTCATTACCTCTGAGTAGGAAGACTCCACGGTAAAACCTTCGTACTTGCCATGTCCTCATTACCTCTGAGTAAGTATGTCGGTCCCCTTTTATCTTTTAATCCGTATCCTAAATCAAGGTACGCCAAGGATAATAGGTCCACAAATATTCTCTGCTGAGTCCACTCCTGCCATGTCCTTATTACCTCTGAGCAGGAAGACTCCGCGGTGAAAAGCCCTCATGCTTGCCATGTCCTCTTTACCTCTGAGTAAGTATGTTGGTTCCCCTTCATCCTATTATTTGTATCCTAAGCTAGGGTACGCCAAGGATAATAGGCCCACAAATGTCCTCTGTTGACCGCAAATTTCTTATCATGCCCCGGGAGCCCAGCTGCTCCATGGCATTCTTTCACCCGATACCAAGAACCTCCATATCCGCCTTACCGCGGAGTTGTTCTAGGTATCCATATCAAACTTATTATCCGTACCTAAAACTAAGGTATGCCAAGGATAATAGGACCACAAATGTCTTCCGATGATCACAAATGTCCTCAGTCGACCACAGATGCTGTACTGGGTCTCCAGTGCACGCCCATCCCTTCTCTATCATACCTAGCAGCCCAGTTGCTCCCTGGCATTCTCTCGAATACCAAAAACTTCTATAGCTGTCCTATCGCGAAGTTGTTCTAGGTATTTCTCTCCAAAACTTGTTACTCGTTCCTAAAACCAAGGTACGCCCAGGGTAACAGGTCCACAAATAATCCCCCAGCAGGTCCAATTCCACAAATACCACAAGTACAAGAAAGAGAAGATGAGTTGAAACATGCTCGTTCAATTTACTACATCATCTGGGATCACATCCCTTGACAAAAAGAAAAGAAAAATAGTGAAAGAAAACAGAAAACTAATCACTGCTCCATGGCATTCTTTCGCCCGATACCAAGAACCTTCATATCCGCCTTACCGCGGAGTTGTTCTAGGTATCCCTATCAAACTTATTATCCATACCTAAAATCAAGGTATGCCAAGGATAATAGGCCCACAAATGTCCTCTGCTGACCACAAATGCCGTACTAGGTCCCTTAGTACATCCACATCTTTCCTCATCATCACATGCTTTCGGAGCCCAGCTGTTCCATAGCATTCTTTCACCCAATGCATAGAATTTCCACGTTGATAGCACCTCTGAGTTGTTCTATGTATCCTCATTCGAGTTCACTCCTACTATGTCCATATCACCTCTGAGTAGGAAAGCTCTACCATCAACCTTATATTTACCACGTCATACCACCTCTGAGTAAATATGATGGTTCCCTCTCTCAACTTATTATCCGTACCTAAAACCAAGGTACGCCAAGGATGATAAGTCCACATAAAATCCCCAGCAGAAGTACCCAAACCTATCACGTCCGTGCTACCTCTGATTGGATTGCTACACCTAAACAAATCTACTTTCCATGCTTCTTATTCAAAGTGTTCCAAATTTGTAATTTGGAAACTTTGAAGGGGGTCCTGTAGAAGCATGGAAAATATTGCTTTTAGTCCCACATCGGAAAGGAGAAGAAGAAAGGGCTCACTCCATTCTATAAATAGAGCCCCCTTACCTCCTTTGAAAATGGCACCAACTTCTCTTCCCTTCTTCCAAACTTGGACTCTTCCTATTACGCACCTTCGGGTGCTAAGTTGAAGAAGTCTAGGGCAGCACGGGCTCATCGAGCTCAGTCAGCTGTCCCAACCTCTGACCATCAAGAGCGTCCCGCTAAGCGGGCCTCTGATGGAAAGTTGTGCAGAACCGCCCGTGTCCAGCCCCCGGCGGCAAACGGACAAGGTGGTTCTCAAGAGTCTCCCAACAAAGATCGAGGGCAAATGTTTTTACTAGCCCCACATCAGGGAGCAAACATGATACCTACGCACTCGTGTGTTCGGGATACCCGGGCCCACAAAGCGAATGCACGGGCAGATCGAGACATTCCTCATGCGAGTCATGAGACGTCCTTCATACGGCTCGGTCATGAGACATTCCTCATGCGGCTCGGTCATGAGACGTCCTTCATGCGGCTCGGTCATGAGACATTCCTCATGCAGCTCGGTCATGAGACGTCCTTCATGCGGCTCGGTCATGAGACATTCTTCATGCGGCACAGAACCCAGGAAGCTTCATGCGACTCAAAATCAGACGAGCTTCATGCGGCTCAAGAGTATCATGCGGCTCAAAAGTCACCAACATGGACATGCGGCTCAACGCACATAGGCAGCTCGAGTAAACTCCATGCGGCCCAGAGAGAGAGGCCACGTGGTCTTCAAAAATAGTTGTGCCCAACGTGTGGACGCATTTAATGCTCTGACGGCTGACAGACCTGACAAGTGACAGACCTGACATAAAGTTGTCATAATGACTGACACGAAAAGCAGTACTTCGGGAATAAGGGAAATCTTCAAAGTGGCACTGTCTACTAAAGTTTTGAGGCGAGCTTATGCGGCCAAGAATAAACGAGTTCCTGCGGCTCAATACAACGCTAGCTTATGCGGCTCGTAGAGATTATGCCCATGCGGCTCAAGTGGAATCATCCCTATGCGGCTCAAGAAGATCATGCCCATGCGGCTCAAGCAGACACACCATTATGCGGTTCATGCGGCTCATCATATGGTTCAGAAGTCTGAAGGAGGGGGCCACTGCCCAGACAGCCCTGACACGTGTCCCAAGTCTTATGCGGCCCAAAATTCATGCGACCCAAATCTCATGCGGCCCAATCTGCATGCGGTTCCAGTCTCACCATCTCAGGACACGTGTCCTCAGCCGATCAATCTCCCAGATTTATGGCAATCCAAGATCGGGTCGAATCCCAATGATCTGGGGCACGTGGCAGGAGAATAAATTTGATTTATTCGCAGATATTAGAGAATTATTATAAGGAAGATTTATGCCAATCAGCATTAATTGCTAGTGGGGATTTGGTGTAATCTACCCTTAATGGTTCTGATTCGTCACAATCAGAAATAAACGGCCTGGATTGATCAATCCCCAGGCCGCCGCCATCTCCAAGAGCTAATTATTGGCAACCCTAGTGATCACATCCCACTATTATAAATAGCAAGGTGCCATTCCCTTGTAATATATAGAGAGATATACAAAAAAAAAACTAGAGAAGAATACGTTTACACAGAGAGACTTCCCCCATAGTCAGAGAGAGAATATACACAGAGAGAGAGAAGCCAGGAGAGCAATCAGAGAGAGAGCAAGAAGGCATTTCTTCGTCAACGACCAAGCAGATCTTTCCCGAGTCAAGGCTGCGTACCGATCGTCCAAGGAGTAAGGCAGAGCGGCCGTCGCTTTCTCAAGCCTCTATCGTCACCCCCCAGAATCTAAAATAAACAATCGTACTTAGACTGCTGTACCTAGGTTTTCGCCCCTAGGCTTTCTTTGTACGAGCGAGTTTGTATTGTGAGTCTAAGTTCAGTCCTCCCATAAAACTGTTCTGTACTTTTACAATCAATGGCAAACACGGGGCTGTCCCGGGAATCAAGTCTATAGTAAACTCGATCTCCCGCTCCGGAGGCATACCTGGAAGTTCTTCTGGGAAAATATCTGGAAACTCCTTGACTATCCTGGGCAACTGAACTACTGCTACTGCCATCCGCAATACTGGAGGAGATGACTCAACTTCGCCTCGGGAGAAAGAAAACTCTGGCTCTCCTGGAATGCTAAAAACAACCCTACCAATATGGCAGTCTATTCTAGCATACTGGTTCCTCAACCAATCCATCCCTAGGACCACATCATAATCGGCCATCGGGAACTCTATCAATCTAGCGGGGAATTCTCTACCGCTAACTACGACCCGACACGAGGAAAACACTCTATCTACTCCCACAAAGTCCGTTACCAGTAAGTATATTAAGCCTTACTGATAATGAATCGGGCTCCAATCCTACCCGTGTCGCGAATCGTGCAGACATAAATGAATACGATGCACCAGAATCAAATAAAGCTGAAGCTGGAAAGGAGTTGACGAGAATAGTACCTGCCACTACCTCTCCTGGTGCCAATCCTTCCTCTATGGTCATCACCATAGCCTGACCGTGCCCTCGGGGTGCTGGTCCCCTCTGCTGAAATCCTCGCTGTCTGCTCTGACTCTGGGCTTGGACTTGTGCATAATGCTGGGGGTTCTGCTGCTGGAACACTTGGGTCTGAGGCGGCAAGGGCCTCGGCAATGGATACTGCTGCTGCTGGACCGGAGCTGGTCCTCTCACCGAAGAGCTAGAAAGGTTGGATGATGATGAACCAACCCTATTCGGGCAGGATCCAACCCTATGGTCTGGTGCTCCATAAGCCAGACACAATCCCTGTGCCCTGCGACATTCTGCCACTATATGGCCTAGCTTCCCATAATGAGAACAACCCACTGCGGAAGATTGCTTCTGCTAATGCTGCTGAGGGTGCGTCGGAGTTGAATGCTGAACCGACGTTACTGAGGCCGCTCGCCTCGGAGCTCCAATAGTCAAAGCCCTGGCTGCCGGGGCCGGTGCTGAAGACTGATTCATCTGGCCGTAAGATCTCTTCCGACCTCCGGCCCTATCCACAATCCTCTGGGAGGTATACTCATGCCTCCGGGCTGCTCTCAAGACTGCATCAAAAGTCTGATGCTCAAACTGCTCAACTGCCAACAAGATTTCCAGGTGAAGTCCCTGCTGGAACCGCTGGGCTCTATCATACTCGGTTGCCACCAAAGTGGGAGCAAACCGACTGAGTCTGGAAAACTCGACCGTATATCCGTCGACCGTCCTGCCTCCTTGCTTCAGATTGGTAAACCTCGTCTGCAGATCATACCGAGCCACGACATCGAAATACTTGGTCTGGAATCTCTCTCTAAATACTGCCCAAGCAATGGGTGCTGCTAACCCAACGGCCTGCGCTGCCTACCAGCTGCGGGCAAGATCTAACAACTACAGGCGCACAACGGCCACCTTCTCGGCTTCTGGAGTCCTGGCTGCTTCTAGAATCACCTCTGTGTCCTGAAGCCATGCATCTGCTGCGATAGCATCTTCACTACCGTCGAAGAATGGAGGGTTCAAGCGCTTGAAGCTGTTGGCCGCGCTGTTTCCTGGATGACCGCCTCTGGTCAAAGCATCCGCCACTGCCTGTTGCAATGCATCTCCACGACGATCTTGAGAAGCTATCAAGGTCCTGACGAGTCCTGCCAAAGTGCCATCATCAGGCTCGGCAGGCTGAACTGGCTGGACTGGTGGTTCTCCGTCAGAGGGCACGACTCTGGAGGCTACTCCGGAATGCTGGGCTTGATCTCCAGGTTGCTGCTGGTCTACGGGAGGTGCTCCGCCTTGCTGATCTGCTGGTCCACGAACAATGTCGCTGAAGAAGACGACATAGGGAACAATAAGGAAGGACCAGGACAGATCAACGATACAAGCATATGATCAGGACAAGAGTCCAGGGATTCAGAAGATACGAGCAGAGATCAAGGACGAATACTGATTGAGACATCTATTCGGTAAACTCTCACATATCTTGATTTACAAGACCTGCATGGGCCACCACTTAAACCATGTCACGCCCCAGAACCAGAATACTGGAGAGCGGGGGCAGACATAGCCAGCTACGTATATGAAATGGAATCCATTTCGCTATACGGTCACGGCTGTCTAGATACATGGGGGTTTATCTACAAGCCAACAGTCTCTTAAGGTCATGAACAAGCCTAGTGTCTCAATCACAAGCGAGTAAGTAAAAGTCACAAGATGTATGATCATTAAATATACAATAGTAAGGCGTCCCAAACATTATATATTCAGTTGATCATGAAGCTAGTCGTTACAAAATGTCAGGACTAGCAAGAGTTTAGTCATACATGATCAACCCTAGGATCTGTTAATCATGTTACAGCCCGTAGGCAGACAGTAAGTAAGTACAATCGAGCCAAACAGGTGCTCATCAGCTATACGCCTCAAAAGAATATTTTTTACAATAGAGTGGGAGAGCCAAAAATAACCCACTCGTTGCCAGGATTCCTTCTAGTGTTCACCATCTGGCAGGAAGGTCGGTAGATCCTCTGGAGCTGCTCCGAAATCTGGCCACACAAAACCAGCTGGGTCAGACCCCAAAAAGAGCAAGTGCCACAAAGGAGGCTTCACTTAAGAACTAAAACCAGCAATCAGCACAAGATATAAATAAAAGTAAGAATTGGAAATAAAGAAAATACACCAGGATGATATACGACGAGATAACCATGGAACTATTCGGATAGCCAGGTTACAACCCGTAAACCAAACAAGGACCGGGGTTGTAACCCTTCGTCTGAACAGAACTTGGAATTCTCACCATTTATCGGTAAAATAAATACAAGCATTCTGGTCATGCAGTAATCTGGAACAGGATCAGGGCAAGACTAGACAGGTTAGACTCCATCCAATCACTTCACGGCCAAACAAGAATTACGGCTTGATACTTTAACTAACTAGGGTTGTCACAAGCCTAATTACTAACAAGATGCAGCGAGATTATTCTACAGCCACAAGCCCTACAGACCATCCAGGTTCCTCGGATTAAAAGATTAGAGTTGAATTCAGGTGGGTACATCGTCCAGGAAATGAATGTACCCTTAGGTAGCTTGAAGGGTGCAACACATGACAGTGTGCTGGAAATGTGCCCTACTTGACGGCAGGCTACAGATCCCAAGGCGTGCCCAGGTAACGGGATTGCCTGTAGCTGGAAAATCTCTTCATGACTAATGTATTAATCTAGTTATTAGTCCTTAGTTTATTTCAATAGGTACTCCTGACCGTAGTACTCAGGAGTCCCATCCTAGACATGATGCAAGACAGGACTGGTTTATTTATACAAGCACAATCGCCCACGGTGTCCAGGTTATTATACAGGTCATGTCATGTCAGGTAGCCGTCGCAACAGCTTATCAAGGTATAACATGTCAGGTTATCAGGTCAAGTGTACTTGTCAGGAGTGCGCCACGACGGGCCACTATCAGGTCATGTCAGGTTATTATGTCAGGAGTGCACCACTACGGGTCACTATCGTGTCAGGCTCAGTTATCAAGTTCATGACAAAAGGCATAAGGATATAAAATGGGCGCAAAATATCTAATAAAATATCAATATACAGGGCTATAGAAGAGCCAAGCTTAAGAAAAGTAAAACCAAACTGACACGCGGACATAAGACCAAGTCAGCCAAGGCCATACGCTCAGGTCAGGCTACGCTCAGGTCTGGCTACGCTCAGGTCTGGCTACGCTCAGGTCATACGCTTCCAAAAGGCAGCGTATGTACTCAATACGACTCCTCGTCAAGCAAGCGAGCGTATGCGAGTCATACGCTCCCAAAAGACAGCGTATGGGGTCCATACGACTCCTTGTCAAGCAAGCGAGCGTATGCGAGTCATACGCTCCCAAAAAGGCAGCGTATGGGGTTCATACGACTCCTTGTCAAGCAAGCGAGCGTATGCGAGTCATACGCTCCCAAAAAGGCAGCGTATGGGGTCCATACGACTCCTTGTCAAGCAAGCGAGTGTATGCGAGTCATATGCTCCCAAAAGGCAGCGTATGGGGTCCATACGACTCCTTGTCAAGCAAGCGAGCGTATGGGGACTGTGCTACGCTAAAGAGCGCGCGCAACTCAGTGGCGCAAGCTAAAAAGCTCGTGTACTGCTCACTATCTTCTCCAAATCAGCAGGAACTCCATGGTTGAACCCAAAACTTCAAAAGTCCATAACTTGGTCAAAATAAGTCCAAATCCAACTTTTTAAAGGTCAAAATTGGGTAGAATAAAATGCTCTACAACATAGAACCATCAAAACTTGAAAACAAAGAAGTTTAATAGATCAAAACCACCAAAGTTCGAAAGTAACTAATTTCTAGATCTACAGAAATTAAAGCCTCGAAATGGAAAATGACAAGTTCTAATGTGTCTTAGAAACATGAGAAGAAGCTAATGGAACAATAAAAATGGGCTCTCTTGTGGAAGCAAGTTGCACTTGCCTATGGTGTTCTTGGTTGGTGGAGAAGAGTAATGGTGGGGGAAGGAGAAGTAAATAAGAATTATGGAGGAGAGAGAAGGTTGGTGGAGATAATAAAGAGGGGGGGTTATGGTGGAAATGAAGGAGAACCATATGCTAAGGTGTTCCACCCTTGGCCCATGATGAACCAAGCATTGGGCCGGCCGAACCAAGCCAACCCAAACCGAGAGTTAAACCAAGCCGAGAGCTAAACAAGAAATCATGCAATACAGAATAAAATACGTATACGTATCCCAAAATACGTAATACGAACACAGGCATTACACTGGCGTAAAATAGTTAGCGTAAAATCCAGTACAAATAGCCTTGGCATAAAATAGCTCATAAATAGTTGCTTGTGTAAAGTCTTCAATTCCTTTGATTTAGTCAAAATAAAGCACTTTTTACGCTCCTACAAGACCCCCTTCAAAGTTTTCAGAATTTGAAAAGACTTCAAAATTTTTGAAATACTTTTAATATGAAAAGTAAAGAAATGGCGTCGGTCAATACTCAACTGTCATAATGAATTTTCTCTCGAAACATTCGAACGCCTCTTCGTCTCCCCGAGTTGCATTGACAATGTTCAGTTTACCATAGGGAATATGAAGGGTTGATTGATTATATAAGGAAAAGTTTTTTCATTCTCACTTCTCATCCTCATATTGTCATGGCACCGAAGAAAGAGATAGAGGCTAACATGGAAATGGCTCAAGGCTTGACATAGAGACGGAGGTCGATCAATCGCTGCGAGCACGCAACTTCATGGAGTGCTTTGGACTGACTCCAGCGATCTTCGATCGTATAAATGGTGGTCCCTCAACTGCCTACGAAGGATCCGGTGATGCAGAAGCATTCCTCGATCTGATGCGTCGTTCAGGGATCCACAATGTGCATGAGTTAGGTGCCTCCCTTCGTCAGCCCAATGAAGGAGAGAAGAAGAAATAATGTTTTGTGTAGGGGTGTCATCTATGTATTGTGACACTCAACTTATATGTAGGGGCCTACTCTTTTTTTTACGAAATAAAATCCTGGTGTTGTTTTCACCTTTATTAGTGTGGTGCATTGATATAGGATCATTCTACACCTCTTTTGACTGTTTCCATGTTTGCTCATTCCTAAGAGAAACAAAACAACACGTGTCAGCTATTCTGTGGTTATGAGCGCCTCTTATTAGGATCTTTCCCGAAATAGACTTACGCCATCTGCTTTTTTGAACCTTTATAAATAGCTGAGTTAAAGAATGCATTCTCATTCCTTTGTTCTTCTTCTTCTCCGAAGATGACTTTTTGCAAGACTCCATCCTCCGACAACGGATTGATGATGGCGATGCTTTCCGATGTCATTCCCCTACACACCGTGTCATCTGTCATTGATTCAACAACTCTTAGGGCCGAACCATCTGATCTCGATGGTAAGCCCAGCGTGAAATAATAGCTTTTTTTGTGTATAATCATCATTTATCCATTATTATACGCGTCACCTTTTACCGAAATAGGTATTTGATTTACATAAAAAGGGGCAGAGTGTGCTCTTCTTTGATTAAACAGGGTGCGCAATCAACTCCCTTTGAGCTTTTGTTGAAAACAAGCGCCTATCTTTGATAGATAAGGCACGCCTGCTGAAAACGAGCGCAAATCCTTGATAGATAAGGTGCGCCTGTTGAAGACAAGCATTTGTCTTTAACTAAACAAGGTGCGCGAGCATCTGTCTTTGACTGAACAGGGTATGCTCGTCTTTGATGGGCCAGTTTGCGCCTGATGATGATGACACTTTTATTGATTAGTTTCTTTTTCTGTGCTATTTTCTGCAGAAGCTTGGTTAAAGAACTTTTTCAGAACTGGCATTGGCGATATGGATGCTATAGGGAGCATTCTTCTGACACACACATCAGGGAGCTCATGCACTTTTGACGCACAAATCAGACAACTCAGAACTCTTCGTGGGATAGAAGGGTCTTCCTCAGATGGTAGGAAGAGCCTTTATACACGGAAAGTTGGAAGGTGGAGTCAACTCTAACCCGAGAAGTTGGGTAGTAGAGTTCCTTTCACGGCAGAACTAGGAATCGTATCCCAATGCTGGATACATTCCTATCTCTTTTGAAGGGCCGTCATTTCTCCACCAGTTGTATTAGCAGCAACACGTCTTCGGGCTGCCATAATCTAGGATTCTCTTCTCATCTGAGAGAGAAGACCAGAGTTAATTCCTACTGCTCTTGTTGCCATTGAGGCTCAGACAGCAAGGAATTGCCACCAACAACGAATTCGATGAAGAAGATCCAAAGAAGTAATAGATCTCCATTAGGTCATCGTTGTTGTATGGAATGAAAATCCAAGATACAATAGATTTACATTATGATTTGTAGGAAAGTCTAAGAAATGTAATAGACTTTTATGATGATAAAGTGAGAATGGATATGAACGTCACAAGTCTTCTATATTCAATAACTTGTATCTATCCAGAGGTAATATGGACATGATAGATAATAAAATCTTGTTTTCTATTTTAGAGTATACAATACTATCAGAGGTAATATGGACGCGACAGATTGTAATAACTCAAAGAAAAATAGATTAATATCTATTCAGAGGTCAAATGGATATGATAGATAGGCAAAATAAGCAGACTTAATATTTATGCAGAGGTCGAATGGACATGATAGATAATAAATCCAACTTTTTATACCAACTGGTAAGATAAAAGATTAATATTTCTCACTGAGGAGACAAGTAATCAGCTTAACCAAACATTGGTAGCTGGGGAAATAAGAAGACAGACGTCATTGAGGATGTATGCCAATAATTATGAAAGAATGAATGAACCAACGTTTCTTTTGGAAAAAGAAAAATCATTTCAATTCCATAATTAAATAGATGAATCTGATGTAATGAATGGATAGGTCTTTTTAGGAATGAAAAGTTGTTTCAATTTCCAAGACCGGTTCATTAATAGCTCTCTCCTATAAATAGATGAGAATTCTTTGTAACATTTCATCCTTGTTTCCATTCTTCTATTGGAAATGTCTTCCGAGGACGTGCTGCAAAAGACTGAAATCACCATGAAAGTTGAAGACGTCATCGAGACACGCCCCATTGGGCCAATTGTGTCAGGCCCAATCGGAATAGGCGAAGGCTCTTCTACGCCTAAGCCACTCCAAGACATCCTCGCTTTCTTAATAGAGTCAGAAAAAACTCCTGAAGAAGAGGCGCTGAGGATGGCTGCCTGCAAGTTTTTTGTGAACTCAGGTAATGATGTTTTCGATGCATTGGCTGACTATGTATTCAATAAGGAAGGCAGTGGTCCTCGTCCTTAAACCTTTGTTCTGAACAAAAATAAATTAATTTTTTTTATTTTCATTCTATTTTTTTTTATATATAGTACTTCTTAAGAAATTTGCTATTGATCGACATCATGAGTAAATCTCCATTGGGCTTAGATAACCGATAGGCACCGTTGGAAAAAACTATCTCGATGACATAAGGGCCTTCCCATTTCGCTTGGAATTTCCCTTTGCTCTTGTGAGTCATCACCATCGGTCTTCGAACTGCTAAAACTAGCTCACCGACCTTGAATACCCTCTCTTTAACTTTACAATTGAAAGTTCGAGATATACGGGCTTGATATAGCTCAATGTGATGTTGTGCTTGAAGACGCTTCTCGTCCAATCCTTCAAGTTCTTGGAGTCATAAGCGATCATTGTTCTCTGTTGTTAGCTCATTGGCAATGGCTATTCGAAGAGAAGGAATCTGAATTTCCAATAGAAGGACAGCCTCGCATCCGTAGAACAATAAAAATGGTGTAAAACCGGTAGGAGTTCGGACTGTCGTTCGATACGCCCATAAATATTCTCCAAGTTTCTCATTCCAATTACGTTTATTAGAAGAGACGAATTTTTTGAGAAGTTTGATGATCGTCTTGTTGAAAGCTTCGGCTAAACCATTAGCAGCTGGATTATAAGCCTTAGAAGTCAGATTTTGAATTCGATTCTTATCAAAAAACCGATAAAATGCCTGACTGGCAAATTGTGGTCCATTGTCATAAATTATCCGTTGAGGAATTCCGAAAAGATAAAGGATATAGTGTTTGATGAAGCTAATCACATTAGATATTTTTACTTCAACAAGGGGAACTGCTTCTGCCCACTTAGAAAAGTAATCGGTTATAGCCAATATAAACCGATGTCCCTTGACAGAAGGAGGATTAATCGGACCAATAATGTCCATGCCCCAAGCTTCGAAGGGCCAAGAAGCTGCTGTAGGATACAAGAATTCAGACGGTTGATGAATAAAATCAGCATGAATCTGACATGCTTTACAGCATCTGCTATCATGGATGGCCAATAATATCCCATTCTTCGAATGCGGTCTTATAATTTTGGACCTGGTTGATGAGCACCACAAACACCATCATGAGCTTCGTAAAGTATTTGTTTAGTCTCACTTTCTGAGAGACAGCGCAGCAAAAGTCCATCATATGAACGACGGTATAGCATATATAAAGACGAATCATAATAGAATCGAAATGATCGTCTCTTGATTGATACAGCTTCTTTTGTATCTTCAGGTAAAATCCCATGAACCACATAATCAATGAATGGACTTCTCCAATCCCTCTGCTGGGAACTTAACTCTGTAGTATAACTCTGTCCAATATACAGATTATTCTTGACACAGAATAAGTCTCGGTCCAACAAAGTAATGGTGTTTTGTCTTCAAATTGGAATAGCTAAATCTGCAGCTAAGCTTGCAAGAGCATCAGCTTCCAGATTCTGAGAACGTGGTACGAATTCGATGAAGAATCCTTTGAATGAAAGGACCAACTTGATTACCACTTGATGATAAGGGATAAGATCAGGGTTCCTGACTTCATATGTCCCTCTAACCTGATTAACAATCAGTTAAGAATCTCCATAAGCTTCCAGAAACTCAATATCTAATTGTTTTTCTACTTGGAGACCAATCAGTAGATCATTATATTCTGCTATATTGTTGGAGCATGGCTCATTGAGAGAATAAGCACGGTATATGACCATTTTGTCAGGAGAAACCAAGACGATTCCTACTCCAGAGACAATATTGCCTTTAGGCCCAACCCGTGATACTACATCAAAGTATAATTGCCAAATATCATTTCTCAAAGTCATGTTGCAATCCACAACTTCATCTGGAATATCCTCATATAGCTTCGACGTTTCAGGTATAGGGTGAGCTGCTAAGAAATCAGCTAATGCTTGACCCTTCAGTAATTTTTGAGGTACATAGACCATGTCATAAGGAGTGAGCAACATCGCCCAGGTAGCTAACCTGGAGTTAAGAATGCTTGGTTTTCTCATCAATACCCGAATAGGATTTATTCTGGAGATGACATGAATAGTCTGTCCTGTCACATAATGACGTGTCTTTTGAACAGCAAAAACCAAAGCCAGACATTCTTTTTCTACAGGAGTATACCTGTGTTCAACTCCGACCATCATTCGGCTAAGATAATAAATTTCTTGTTCATGACCCATATCACTTTTCTGTGCAAGAAGAGCACCAAGTGAATGATCTAAGGCTCGAACATATAGCAAAAATGGTCTTCCTATCACTGGTGGTACCAGAACAGGTGGATTTGTAAGGTATTGTTTGATGTCATTGAAGGCTTTCTGACATCCTTCATCCCAAACAAATGATACACCTTTCTTTAATAGACGGGAGAAAGGTTGGCATCTCCCAGAGAGATTGGATATAAATCTCCTGATATAAGCAATGCGACCTTGGAAGCTGCAGAGTTCTTTTAAATTGTGTGGAGGACGCATTTCAAGAATTGCTTTGATTTTATCAGGATCAACATGGATACCCTGAGAAGTGATGAGAAATCCCAAAAACTTGCCACTAGAAACCCCTAAAAAGGACTTGGTAGGGTTTATTTTCAATTGATGTTGACGCATCAATTCAAATACTGTCCTTAAGTCTTGAATGTGATCATCTTTTGATCGACTTTTGACAGCAATGTCATCTACATAACATTCAACTGTCTTCCGTACATGTTCTTGAAAGATGTTGCTCATAGCCCTTTGATACGTGGCACCAACATTTTTAAGACCAAACGGTATAACCGTATAACAGTATACTCCAAGGGATGTACGATTAGCAGTATGCTTCTCATCTCCTGGATGCATCTTGATCTGATTGTATCATAAGAATCCGTCCATGAAAGACATGCGTTCAAAACCGCATGTATTGTCTATCATGACATCAGTTATTGGAAGTGGAAATTCATCCTTTGGACAAGCTGTATTAAGATCTCAAAAATCTATGCAAACTCGGACTTTTTCGTTCTTCTTCAAAACAGGAACAATATTGGCAACCCAGTCTGGGTGTTATTCTTTACGAACAAAGCCACATGTAATCAACTTTTTGACTTCTGCTTTAATTGCATCCATTATGTCTGGTTGAAAATGCCATTGCTGTTGTTTCACAGGCTTGGCATTAGGAAGAATATTGAGTTTATGAGTAGCAACTTTAGGATCTAGACCCGGCATATCCTCATAACTCCATGCAAAGATATTAATATATTCTTTAATCAGTTTTATCAGCTCTTTTTTTCATCTTCGGAAAGGTTCTTACTGATAAATATTAGCTTAGACGTAGTCCCATCTCCAACATCGATCTCGAGAATTTTATCCTCCTTAGGTGGTTGCCGTTGTTCAAAACGACGTTCCTATTGGGTATCCATCTGTTGAGCCCAAGGGTCATTTTCAAATGATTCAAATTCTTTTTCAGTTTAAATCATGTTGACTGAGAATACATATTCAGATTCATCATAATAGTCTTCTCCAGTATATTCAGATTCGATGAAATGGATTTCTTCGGATTCTGAGGATTGTAAAGAACTAGAAGAGAATTCTTCTTGTATATCATTATTAAACATGTGGGACGGATCATATCCCAACCCATGACGAGTTTTCTGGTAAAATGGATCACCACATAATGGTAATCGTCTACCCTTACCTTGATTGAGACCTTGCATAGTCTTCAAATCATATCCCATATTCTGGATAATCTTGAGAGATTGTTGACTATATTTGTCAATTTGGATTTTTTCTTTATCTTTATCTCTAAGATCATCCGTCTGAACAACAGAGATATTTCTAGCCAGGCCAAACACAATTTGGTGCTTGTTTTTCTTATCAGACGGAATCACAAAATAAGATTCTTCGTGACATCTAAAATTTACACAAGCTTGTGATGAAGCGGCTACAGGAAGAAGATAGGGAAAAGATGTTAAGAACCTTTGAGCATAAGGTCCAACATCGACATGAGGAGGAAAAATTTTTTCCTTATGGTCAATGTATAAAGTTTCCTCTGTATCTATATCATCTTTATATTGATGAATTGGATCATCAGAAGATAAAGTCATTCTTTCAACAAATTTGACAGCCATATACTCAAAAAGGAAATCTTTATTGATATCAGAAAGTACAGAATGATCAATATTTACATCATTTACAATTTGACTACTACGCTTTGGATTGATCATTAACGGACCATTATCCGTCTTCTGCGTAGATTTGTCAAGGTTGATGACCAATGGTGGTTCTGGATCATTCGTACGAGAAGTACGTCCCTTGACTTTGATCATAAGAGGTTGAACTTGGCTCTTGACAGGAATACTCATTGATTCCTCAGATGAAGCTAGAGTTCTTCCTTTGACCTTGATCATCAGAGGTTGATCACTTACCGGTTGGGGTTGGATTCGACCTTTGACCTTGATCTTCAAAGGTTGCTCTTCTGGAGGATCTTCATTGACAGACTGATCTTCAACAGGTGATTGATCTTCAGCTATATCTGATATCTCCTTCATATAATCTTGTTTGTAGAGTATTGAGTCCAAAAAATAGGCTTCAACACCCTTGAAGGGATTGATATCAGCAAATTCAGTCTTCACAACTCCTTGCAAATCCACGTACTTGAAGCATTGGTGGAGAGTTGAAGGCACAATGTTATGCTCATGAATCCACGGTCGCCCGAGAAGGATGTTGTAGGATACGTCGAAGTTGATAACATAGAAGGTTGCCATAGTTCGAAGATCACCAATCTGAATCTTCAGACGAATATTTCCCAGTAGTCTACTCTTGCCAGAGTTGAAACCAACTATTGTGGTACTAGTGTAAGTCAAATCACTAGTAGGGATTCTCAAAGGTCTTAGCATACTCTAAAGAATAATGCTAATAGAAGACCCAGGATCAATATAAATCCTGTCAATTTCAGTGGATCCGATATACCCAGTATAGCACAAAGGCCTGTCATGTTGTTATGCTTCAACAACATGTCTTTTTGTGTGAAAGTAATATTAGGAATTGCCTCCATCATACTATGGCATTGTGGGCATGACACTGGTACATTATCGGGAGTCTGAAGTTGAGCAAAGCATGAGTCAGCTTGCAACAAAGCTTCACTCAAAGTTTTGCGACTTTTTTTAGAAAGGCGAAGCAACTCGAAGATAGAGAGTCTTGCCGGAGTATTAGCTAACTGGGCTAGAATATCAAATTTGTAGGGTTTTACCATTACCTCTTGACTGGAAGCAGGCTTCAACGGGACGTCAAAGCGTACTACTTTCTGTTTTCCCTTCTCAATCACGGATGGTTTAACAGGAATATGAGAAGGTTGAGCTGGTAGTGTTTCCACTATGTCTTCTGCTTCTTTAGAAGATCCCTCATAATCCTTGTGGTACACTTTTCCATATCTCGTACCAGCAAAGCCTTCTTCTTCAGACTCAGGAGAAGGAAGTACCATATTATAGGATTTAGTCTTCTTTCCCCTAGCCTTCTTCTTTCGAGGAAGCTCAGATCCTAATCCAACAATGGATTTTTGACTTTGAATCTGTAAAGGAAGTCGTATTCCTTTATCATAGTTCAAACCTTCCGCCTTCTAAAAGTCATAGCCTATTTTTTTTATGAGAAGAACTGATTGCTGACTGTATAAATGAATGGGCAACAGACTTTTAACAGGTGGTTCAACAGAAAAAGGAGAAGAGATCTCTGTAACTACAGGAGAATGAGGAATAGAAGCCTCTATAGCTATGGGAGACGAAGAATTCGGGATACAAGAAAAAATCCCTGTAGAAGCTTTTTCATAAGCAGCAAAAACTTATTGTGTCCTGTATAAGGGAACACTATTCATAGCTAGCCACTGCTGATGAGTCAACTTGAGCTTGGTAGGAGAAGCCAGACTTGGAGGACATATGTTCAAACCTCTCATTCTATCTTCCAAAGGAATGCCATCCCATAGATGATCCAAATCATCAGGATCTGGAATAACATAAAAAATTATGTTGCAGGTTTTGACTTTCTTACCTTTCTTGGATTTTGAAGTTTTTCCTTCATCTTCTATTTCAGGTACTAAGTCAGGATGTACCCAGATAATTTCACCATTCTTTAATGTGAGAGGCAACAATCTTTCATTTTTCTCTCTGGCAGGCGGGATATTCACAATCTTCATCGTCGCCTTCGAAATTGGGACAATCCCATCTGGGACTTGCTGTGGAGGAAAACCTCCGAATTAAAGAGAAACCATATTAGTTGTGATCGTATGCTCATCGTTAGTTAAAGCGATGGCATTAGCATTGATCAGCTCTTGGATTTTCTTTTTTAGAACATAACAAGCCTGGTGGGATGATTTATGTATCTGTGATAGATACAATATTTGGGATTGTCAGTCAGAGTCACCTCATTAGGCCTTTTAGGCTCCGGAATCTGAAGTTTGCCGCTCTTTACCAGATATTAAAATATCCCTGGGATATCGCTCTCGTCAAAAGAGTATTCTTCTTTTGGCTTAGAAGACTCTTGATTGTTCGACGTCATTTTGTTCTTGGAAAGATTAACCATGAGGGTATCCTTTCCCTTCCCATTACGATTGCCGAAATTATTACCAGAAGAGCATTTCTTTCTTTTATCCTCTGAAGCAAAAATCATGCCATGTTCACGAGCCAACCTACCATTGGTCTCGGCAGAAACTGCTGCTATAATAAACGAAGTCCAATCTGTGAATTGGGAACCCGTAAAGACAGCAATGGATGGTCGCAGATTCATCTTGCATGTATCAATCAATGCTGAATCTGGCATGCCAGAAGGCATTTTGAGAATCGCCTGTCGGAAATGTTCGATGAACGTCCGAGTATCTTCCTTCTCCTTTTGTTTGATCTCTATTAAGGAGGACATATTCATATCCATACCTCCTTCATAGAAGCGGGAGAGAAACATTGCTTTAAATTCATCAAAAGATGAAATGCAATTGTCGGGTAAACTACGATACCAGTCGTAAGCTGAACCCGTCAAGCACCCGATGAACACTCGAGTGAGAAGAGCATCATTTTTCTGCAGATGCACAGTCATAATATCAAAGTAATTGATATATTGACTAGGAGAAGCCTTTCCGTCAAACAACACCATCGATTGTGGTTTGAATTTTGGAGAAAAGGGTACATCATTCTAATAAGGAGGATAAGGTTGCTTAATCCCTAACCTCTGGAGCTGATCCTTGTGCTTCAAGACTTCAAACTGTGCTTTTAATTCACGCACTGCTTGAATAGCTTCACTAGTTTGAGGAAGCACATTTGATTGAATAGTTGTTGGATGTACCATGACCCCCACTGGAGGTGGTATATCTTCTAGAATGATGGGATCTGGAGAAGCAAAATTTTGATTAACAGCAGGCTCTTGATTATTCAAAGGTATGTCAACCCCTTGACTATCTTGAGTTTGTGCTGCTACTTGCACCGATGTTACTACTGCCGGTTGAGTGGTCTGTTGAGTCATTATTATCTGGTGCGTGCTTTGCATCATGGTAAGCATGTCCTTTACTGACTGCTCAACAGCAGAGAGACGTTGTTCTGTATTAGCAGAAGACGTCTCCGGTTTATCTCCAATAGCGTAGGACTCAACCTCTCTTGAAGATACAGAAGGATTGGTATAGAAGTATGAATCGACACTATCCGTTTCGGACTCAAGAGATTGAGTACCCCCAGCTTCTGAATCAGAAGTCTGCAACTGTCTTTGCCTTCTTGATCGAGTATTCTGATATACTCCTTCAAAGGAATCAAGAAGTCTGTTGAATTGTTATTGACCTGGAGTTTGGGACATATAGCGTCTTGGACGTCGTCCTCTGTTGGTATGAGATGCCATGTTGACTGACGCGTATGACAACTCATGTTCTTGGTCAGCTTGTTGTTGAGGCGTATTGAAACTTAACCGATCAAAAATTGACCGTTTAGAAGCCAAACAACAATATTTGATCACAATCTGATGACACTCACAATGGTGTTTCTCTTGGGGGAGTGTCACAGGAGATTGTCTATCTTTACGCTTTTGCACTAGCAATTCACGTAAATCAGAAGGAGTAGAGGGAGTAGTCTTCCGTATAACATTTGGGGTAGAGAAATATTTAGTCTCTTGTGTATAAAGAAGATTACTGGCTGCATTCGCAGAACCAAACTGTACATTTTTACGTGCTTGGAGTTGTGTACGTAAATCCTGAGATTTTTGAGCACAAAGGACTCCATCAGCATTACGCGTAATTTGAAGGTTTGGTACTTTGCGTATAGCAGTATAAGAAGGTTATTGGTTAAAAATAGAAGTTTTACCAACTATATTTTTTGCTTCATACGTGCAGGTACATTCACTTTAGATGCAGAAGCATCCTTGTGAATTTTATCTACACTGCCACAGACAGGAGATTTACTTTTACGCATAGAGCGCAAAACATGAGTATCTGCCATGTCATAGACGGGAGATTTTCCTTTACGCGTGGAGCATAAATTTTATGTATCTACCGCGTTACAGACGGGAGACTTATTTTTACGCTCAGAATGTAAAGTATTGGGGTCTACCGTGTCACAGACGGGAGACTTGTTCTTACACGCAGGGCGTACAACTTTGGAGTCTACCACATCACAAACGGGAGACTTGTTCTCACACACGGGGCATAAAACTTGATTTTTACGCCCAAAGCGTAAAACCTGAGGGTCTGCCACCTTACTAATGGGAGACTGATATTTACGCCTAAGACGTATCACCGAAGTAGAGACTGCCTCATCACAGATGGGAGTCTCTACAAAAGGAGTAGGAAGGATTTCTTTTCCTTCAGAGACAGTAGGGAGATCCGAGGATGCCTTGGATTAGGGAATCCAAACTTTTCGTGCCTTCCTCGATTTCTGAACATTGGAGCAGCGAGTACCACCCCCAGTTCAGAGCATTTCTTCGTAAGCAGTCTGGTCGAAGTGTACAACCAGAGTCTTCTTTGTCGATCCGATCAACACATCATCGTATTGAGCAATTGCCTCCTCGTCAGAGGAGAAGGTCGTCCCTAGCAAAGTTGCCATTTTGTTTCACTTAACAAAATGCCTAAAAATTTGGCCTTTGAAAATAAAACGAGAAAGAGTACAAAAAGTACAAATTGTTATAGGAATTATTGCTATGGAAGTCTGATCTGAAGGCGATCACTTTGTTCCTTGGACCATACGATGATGATGAAGATCACTGCTAGAAGTTGAACAGCCGAAAGAACTAAGTCACCAGAAAGGTATCGACGCACTTGGGCACTGATGGCGAGGTAGAATGCTTTCCTGCTTTGCTTCCCTCTGTTCTGGAAGAAAAGTTGAAGAGGAATGCTCTCGAAAACCAAAGTCTCTAGGCTCTGATCTCTGTATTCTCTCATGTCTATGTCTCTGCTGATCTGATATGTGAAAAATAAATCTATTTATAGACTTGACCCTTTGTGCGTAAAAAGCAACAAAATCGGGTTTTTACACTAACAACTGTCATCCACGACGTAAATCACCCTCTACGTATGTTGACACGTGTCCCATTATTTCAACAAAAATAGGGAGCACGTACACACGTTTCTCAATAAATGTGGCACGAAAGCCACGTGGATAAACCACGTTCCAAAGTAGTCAGGAAGGATTGGACGTAAAAACAACCCAAAATATGCTCCAAGCGTAAAGTGACAAACTGGCATAAAAAAACCCAAATAAAACTTTTCAGCGTAAAGTGGCTAAAATAGCCTTGAGCATAAAACTTAGCCCAAATAGACTTTACACTCACAATAGCCTTGAGTGTAAAAGCTCACATAACTATCGTGCATAAAAAGAAGTGATTTTATTGAGCATAAAATAGCCTTCTCTGCACACCATACGACAAGTATCGAGTTTGCTAAAAAATCTGATCTTCTTGACTTCTGTGTTGCATGCTGTCAGCATAATCATTCTGTCGAATTAAATCTTCTGTATTAAATGCGGCCTGACAGCCTGTCTCCGGGCGTAAAACTTTACGATTAGGCCTGGCGTAAAATAGTTAGCATAAAATCCAGTACAAATAGCCTTGGCGTAAAATAGCTCATAAATAGTTGCTTGCGTAAAGTCTTCAATTCCTTTGATTTAGTCAAAATAAAGCACTTTTTACGCTCCTACAGACTTGACCAAGGACATGAGCATGGCTTCAAGTACTTCTAGACGTTGTCGGTCAATAGGCGCTTCATGATCATCGCTGACCATGAAGTCTGTCCGCACGTGGGTAGATGCAGAAGGGATCGTAGAAGAGGTGCTCTCCGTATCGTACCTTTGTATCAAGAAATTGTCAGAAATATCGAAATGTCTTCCTCCTCGAACTCGAAAGGGGTGCTAGCCCCTGTGCAGGAAGCCACATTGTCTTGGCGAAGGCGGTCACCCTCAAGGACGTCGACGTCTGTTGCATAATTCCAGTAGATCGCTACCCCCTATGTACGCTCTTGGAACAACGGGTTGTCGCATACATTGAGGGGGCTGCTACCTCCTGCCTCATCTATCCCCAAGGAGTTCAAGGATGTACCCCCAGGTATTGGGAGCTCCTTTCTGGATCGAGTGCCTAGGTAGACACCCCCTGTTGCTGTCGGTGGCAATCCTCCAGATGAAAGTTTCCTTGCAGTGCTGGCTAAGATTATCGGGCTGGAAGAGCCTCTTCTTTCCTCCTTTGCCGGAAAGAACCTTCCTAGTTGAATTACAGGAGGCGAAAGAAAATTCCTCATCGCCTAAAATTTGTACCTATTTCTTAAGTTGTTGTCGGACAGGTGCTGGCTGGTGCAGTCGTTGGAAAATGGACTGCCGATCTTCAGGTGCTGCCAACTTGTCGCAGCAGCAGTTGATGATGACTTGGGTGAAACGACATCCCGAGAGGGGCTCATCACGTGCCAAGGTTGCTTCTTTCTCCTTACATTTGTGAGTAATCACCTCTCGCAAGTCGATAGCAGGCTGAGCTTCCTTTGCATCCAATTTATGGACTCGGGTATCCTGAGCACACGGGTGCGTAGGTATCATGTTTGCTACCTGATCCGAGGCTAGTAAAAGCACTTGCTCTTGATCGTTGGAGGGAGATTTTTGAGACCCACCCTGTCCGTTAGCCCTGGGGGACTGGACGCGGGTGGTTCTGTACAACTTTCCATCAAGAGCCCGTATAACAGTTAACGGTGCCCGTTGACGGTCAGCAACTTGGACAGTTGACTGGGCTTATTGGGCCCGTACTGCCCTAGACCTCTTCGATTTAGCACCTGAAGGCGCATAATAAGAAGAGTCCAGTTTGGAATATTCCACATTCTCAATGGACTGCATGGAGTCGGTCCCACATGAGAGACGGTCGAACACAGAGCTTTTGATAGGACCACATGAGATACTCTGTCTATTGCCAGGATTGGCCGTCGCATGGGCCATCTGCCTGCGGTCAGAGTTGGCTGTCGTATGGGCGATCTGCCTACAGCCAGAGTTGGCTGTCGCATGGTCGATCTGTCTGCGGAAAGAATCAGATGCCGCATGGGTCATTTGCCCATCTCTCTTATGCGGCCTCTTTCTCGTCCGCATGGATTTCCCTTGTGTCCCCAAAAACTCAGCATTGTAGTATTTTCCTTTACTGGATTTGGGGACAGTGGGGTTCTCTGCGGTCGGAAGCAAGGCCGCAGGAGAGTCATGATCACCATCTTGGGCCGCAGAAGAAGATTCTTCGAGAACCTGGTCGGGGCAACAGTTTTGTGCTTCGACATCCTACAGGTTCTCTTTGGATTGGCTCGCTTCTGTGATAGGCTGTCGCTCCCTTCAGAGAGCATTTTTTCGAATGCTCGTTGGTCAAAACGAACCACGAGCATTTATTGCACGGAGCAGAGCTTAGAAGCCTCAGATTGCGTCACCAACTTCTTATCAGAAGAGAAGGTTGTCCCCAGCAGAGTCGCCATAGTGTTTGCCATTAAATATCAAAAACAAAAAATTACAAAGGAATTAAACTTGATTGCAAACTCGCTTGTACAAGAGAAAGCCTAGAAAGAAATCCTAGAAAACAATCTAAGTACAATTTTTTAGTTTTTGATTCTGGGGGGTGATGATAGAGGCTCGAAAAAGTGTAGCAACTCTGCCTTACTCCTTGGACTATCTGACACGATCCTTGATCTTGAAGAAATTGTCCTTCGTAGGTTGCCAGCCTTTTGCATGGGTGTGGTACCCTGCTATTTATAGTGATAGATGTTTTGAGCCGCATAGATGGCCACGTGACCACGTGGCTACAACAGCACATAAAGACCCGCTCTTTGGCCGCCAGCTGGTGCCTTGTAGAGATTTTGTTGCAGCAAATCTAGGTGGTTGAGACTTGATCAGCCTGCCACGTGTCCTATCGCAGAATATGATCAATCTTTTGAGTCATTTTGAGCCGCATAGGTCTTTCAGTGTTCGGCCATGCTGGGCCGTATAAGACTCATGCGGCTTAATTCGTAGTCTTCCTTAGTCCGCATGTAGCTTGGGGACTTTTGTGCCGCATAGGTTCTATATTCTAGGCTGTATGAAGCTCATGTGGCTCAGGTTGCAGTCACCCTTGGCCGCATGAAGCACATAGATTAAGCTGCATAAGGTTCATGCGGCTCGTATCGCAGTCCTTCTGGCCATATGGCAATGTCCAGTCTGGTGACATGACATTTTGTCTGATCACGTCTTATCTTCTTTTTGTCAGAGTGTCAGAGTTGTCAAAGCTGCCAGACCTGTCAGTTTTGCCAATTTTGACAGAGTTTGTCAGCTTTATCAGAAGGGTTGATCAGCTTGACCGCATAAGTAACTATTCTTTCTGCGGCTTAAATCAGTCTGGTGAAGATGGGCCGCAGGAGGCATGCCGAGTCTGTCATGCGGCTCTTCTTTATGCGGACCAATTTGTTCTAAAGTACTCATGCGGTCAGTTTTGATCCGCATGAACCCCATAGCTTGTGCTAAGTGCTTGATTTGTTAGCTTGACCCTATTCACCCCCCAAGGGTTACTACACGTATTATGTGTTATCTTGTAGTACAAAACCCAAAAAAGAATAAACCTATTAGGTTTTAAATGAGTATTTGTAAGGCAATAAATGAAAAAGAATGAGATCCAAGGGTATAGAGGAAGGTTAGTCGCTCAAGCATTCTCAAAAAGACCAGGAATATATTATAAAAAACTATATTTCTTGGTCATAAAATTCTCAAAGCTTTAAATTATTAAGTCCAGGGATACGCATTGTATTAGATTACAACAAGTCTTATATGGATTAAAACCATCAAAATAATATGATACCATAGGATAAGTGAGTGTCTATCTAGGAAAATATATAATGATGATCCTAAATATCCATAATATTCATGAAAAACAAATTCCTGAATGGATCCATAATCATAACGGTCATCTATGTACATGGCAGTATCTTTTGAAGAGATTAAAAATACCTCCTGAAGAGAGATCTCCCGAAGAAAAGATATCCTGAAGAGATCTCCCGAAGATAAAATCTCATGAAGAGAGATCTCCTAAAGAGATAAGAGAAAAAGAAAATCTTCTGAAGAAATCTCCTAAAGAGATTTAATATGAGTAGTTTTCATTAACTTTGTAGACCTATAGTTGTCAAGAAATCTTCAAGTACCATACTTAAATAAAATGAGTACAATTTTTTATTTAGCACAATGTACTTCATGATATATCTTTTATGTAACTTGCTGACAAGATATAGATCTGCACATACACATAGACACTGGAATGACATAAAACACAATTTTAAATATATCAAAGGGACCATTTTTATTTAATTAATTCATATTGATGTGTTGATCTTATTGGATTGATAGACACATGTTATTTATCTGATCTCCATAAGAAAAGATCACAAACACGATTTTTTTTTTAACATTGTTGTAGCTATTTCGGAGATCAGTCGAACAATTACGACAACCTCAACCAATCATCATGGTACTTTATGAATCGAACAGAGAATGCGTATTTCTATGGTTTATTTAGTTCAACATATCAGGTAGTTACGAGCTTTCATAAGTCACAAATAAGTCTCCAAACATTTATGAGGATAGTATATATAAATTTATAGGCAGACAAATATTGGAGGTGGAATGTAGTATTCAAATGTATTATTTGGGGGTTGAATTTTTATTTAAGTCAATGCAAGAACTAAATGTAATAATTTTAAATAATTTTGAGAGGGAGCATCCTGCAGTGCAAGCATCCTGAAGATGCTAAATGGAGATATCCTGAAGAATATCTTTGCACATTGTACTCTTTTTTCTTTGATGAGGTTTGTTCCAACTTGATTTTTCCTTCCAAAGATTTTAAACTATGCAATATAAGTCGCACTCATTTGGATTCCTGAAGAATCATATTCCTATATAATATTATTCTACTCTTTTCTTTCAATATGGAATTTTTTTCCAAAGATGGATTTTTCCTTAGAAAATCTTTAATGAGACAATGATTAAAGTAGACAACCAAGGGGGAGTATTATAAATCTTATATCTATATGGATAACCACAAATAAGTGGTTGCCCTTATCCAGATACACCAGAACCCTAATCATTCCCTCCTCTAGATATATTTTTAAAAGAAAAAGTCTTAGATGGTTTTTGTTCGTCTACAAACTATTCACTTTCTCTTTTCTACTTCACTTTCTCTTTTCTACTTTCTGTCTTTTACTTTTATAACACCTAATATATTGTTGTTTATATAAGACCAAATCCTGCACTCGTACAATTTCATGCAGTACTTTATTGTATTATTTTAATAGTAACATTTTTTCTTCTTTTTTTAAGTTTCAAACAAATAAACAATTATTTTGGTTTGAAAAATTTCGTAATTCCTTTCTGGTTTATAGAACTTCAAAGAAACTATCTATCCAAGTTTCAGATAGTTTTTGGCTATCAATCGAGCAATGTGTGTCAATGTTATCGATGGTAATAGTGATATATACTCTGACAACCAGTCAAAATGTTGTTCATATTACACAATTAAATATCACTACGTATAATTATACGTGTTAATTATTAACAATATTTGTTTAATAAAAACTTTGTGGTATTTGACATATTTGAACCTTTCATCTAATCATTATAATATGAAGAAATCCCTAGAATGAAAGGTCTTGACTTGTTTTAGTTGTGATGAGATCACAAGTATGAGACTGAAACTCTTTATTCTTCGCTCTTAAATTGTTCCTAGTTTTAGGTTCACCAAGAAAGACATTGGTAGAAAGTGGAAAGACTTGTACATTCTAATATAACTCATTTAGTGAATGTCGTTGTTTTTGTAAGTCGTTAATGTAGAGGAGACTTTAAGATAGAAGTGTATATGTCCATTACAAGAACGAGTTTATTTAACTATATCGACTAAAGGAATTCCTCAATGGAGTCTTTATGAAAAATGTCTATAAAGAGTCCTTATGTCTCTTACATATGGTCCAATTATATGAGATTATCATAGTATTTTGTAAGAATACAACTACATTTGAACTCTAATTCTAACATGGCTCTCACCAAGTGTTCTGAAAGGGTAGTATAAGGTGCAATCATAGGGCTGATAGGGATGGTTAGTAATTAATAAGGAATATGCCACTATGGGCAAAAGTACAAAGTGACATATTATTAACTCCATCTTCTCTAATAACGACTTAGTCATTGTTCATCTATTTTTATTATTTTTCATGCCTTCAAATAAATTTTTAGAAGCTTTTAGTTAGCAATAGGTTAATGCAACGCTTTAGGGTTAACCCATAGCCTAGGTTTAAGCCAAACTTGACTTGGGCCAAGCCCATATTATGGACTTAAGTCCAAAGCAGTAATTAAAATCTAATCGGTTTTAGACTTTGATTGAAGTCTTCTCTCTCTTCCTCTTAATGGCAATAGGGATGCTCAACTGGCAGAAAGCAGTGAGGCTCTCATCTGTACGTCGGCGATGCAGCAACATCTTCGACAGTTCTGGAGAATTCCAGAAGGATCGTCCCCACCTACCTAAACTTGATAATCCCTGCCATTTATTTCTACGGATTTAAACACCGACGATCGTCGTCGTCAAGTGCTAACGGCCGCTTCCTGTCGTCGAGCCTATATGTACGACCCCTAGCCTCTAGTATCCATATCCTCTTCTCTATTGGCGAAGCTATGCCAAATTTCTAACTCCCTTTCCCCATTCTTCCTCCTCCTCTGAAGCTTCTCATGCCAGCCCTAGCTCTGATCGGCCATGGCTTCGTCATGGAGTCACAGTGATCACTTCCATGGTGATTGACGGTGGCACGAAGTGTGGCTTCACTATTCCTAGCGGAGGCGAGCAGAGCACGATGCGGTATCAACGAGGATCTCTTCTTCGTTATGAAGATCAAATTCTTGACGAAGTAACACAGTCGCGGTAGCGCAGCGGCAAGACTCTGACGATCATCTAGTCTTTCTTCGATAAGTTACCGTTTCTTATTAAACCCATCCACTGATCCTTTCTTCTTTCAAATTGATTCTCGATCTAAGAATCGGTTGAACCATTTTTTTGTGGAGGAACGGATTCTTGTGTTGAGGTTCCTTCCCAGGAACCCCAGCTGTGGTGGAGATTTCAATCCTGAAGCCATAAAATCTTCTACAGTTGAGAGAAATTGAAGAATAAGAGACAAATTGGAAGGAAAATTGGAATTAGGGATTGTATTAAAATTGGGGATCTAGCAAGAGCTACAAAGACTATGAATTAAGAGGCTAAAGTTTGCAAATACCAGTCTGCTCTATTCCCTCTCGACCTGGATATTTATAGTCTATATCCGGGACTGTTACATTCAGTTAACTGATACCAAATGGTATCAGTTAGTTATTTATAGTTAACACCCTCATTGTTGAGCTAGCAATAACGGGTGACTGGGCTACTACTATGATGCAATCCCCCTCTGAGCTGGCACTGAGCTGGCAATGATGACAATGCAATCACAGATGGAATTGTAACAATACTCCCTCCATCAATTTGACCTTGTCTCAAGGTCAAAATAAGGAAAAGTTTTGATAAAATCTTCGTATGGCATCCAAGTGGCCTCTTCTGCAAGGCCATCCTTCCAATGGACCAACAGGTCCACTGCAGCTTGGTTCTTCCTCTGAACAAGTCTTCTTTCCAGAACCCAGTGTGGCTCTAGAATGAGTTCTTCTCTCTGTGTAGGTATGCCAGTTTGAACCTCAGTGTGGTGCCCAATTTTCTTCTTAAGCTGGGATACATGGAATACAGGGTGTATAAGGGCTCCTTCTGGCAATTTCAGTTTATAAGCTACTTGTCCCACCCTTGACAGAACTTGGTAAGGTCCATAGTATTTCGGAGATAGTTTCTGGGGTCTCCTTTGAGCTATAGTGATATGCCTGTAGGGTTGTACTCTCAGGTACACCCAATCTCCTTCCTGGAAGTCCCTATCAGTCCTGTGCATATCTACCATCTTCCTCATCCTGTCTTGAGCTAGATTCAAGTTATCTTTCAAAATTTGCAAGGCATTGTCTCTGGTCATTAGTTCCTCTGCTACTGTTCTATCAGTGATGATGTCTGAAGAATAAGTGAGAAAATGGGGAGGCTTTCTACCATAGACAACTTCAAAAGGAGTGACTTTAGTGGCAGTATGCCAATTGGTATTGAACCAAAACTCTGCCCAAGTAAGATGTTTGCTCCATTCCTTGGGTTTATGGCTACAAAAGCATCTCAAATAGCTTTCTATACACCTGTTTGTTACCTCTGTCTGACCATCAGATTGAGGATGGTAAGCAGTGCTGTATTTGAGTTTGGTTCCCTGCAGTTTAAAAAATTGTTGCCAGAACTGACTAGTAAACACAGGGTCCCTATCTGAAACTATGGACTTAGGCATCCCATGTAACTTGAAAACCCCATCAACAAATACTTGAGCTACCATATTAGCAGTGAAAGGGTGTGTTAATGCAAAGAGATGAATGTATTTAGAAAGTTTACCTACCACTACCATAATAGTTGTCTTGTGATGGCTAAGTGGTAAACCTTCTATGAAGTCCATAGAAATATCCTCCCAAATGTTTTCAGGAATAGGAAGGGGTTGGAGTAGACCTGCAGGAGAGGTATTCTCACTTTTGTTTTGCTGACAAATGTCACATGCTCTCACATAATTTTTAACTGCTTTCTTCATACCTGGCCAATAGCATACTCTCTTAAGTCTTTGGAGTGTTTTAAGAGTCCCTGAATGCCCTGCTTGCAACATATCATGGTGTTCTTTTAGCATAACCTCCACAAAATGGGAGTTGGGATCTATCAACAACATGCCCTTGTAATACAGTAGGTTATTAACCATAGTGTACTTTGTATTGTTTAATAACCCTTGTTCCTATTTCTTCTTCATGCTGGCATAGTAATCAGACTGCTCCATTTGGCTTTTGAACAACTTGAGCCAATCTGCCTGTACTACAGTTACTGCATTCAGGTTGGCATCCTCCTTCCTAGATAGACTATCAGCTGCCTGATTCTCTCTACCCTTCTTGTACTCTACCTGGTAATGAAACCCATGTAATTCTAAAATCCACTTGTACTGCGCATCAGTGTACACTCTCTGCTCCAACATATACTTCAATGGTTTGTGGTCAGTTCTAATAGTAAATTGTCTCCTCCACAAATACTGACTCTATTTTTTGACTGATAGGAGAATGGCTAGCATTTCCTTCTCATAAGTGGACAGTGATTTAGCCCTTCCCTTCAAATGTTGGCTTAAATAAGCTATAGGTCTCCCTTTCTGCATTAATACAACTCCAATACCCCCATCAGATGCATCACATTCCAGAACAAAATCTTCCTGAAAATTTGGCATAGCTAGTACAGGTGGCTGAGTGAGTGCTTCTTTCAATAACTCAAAAGATTTCTGTGCCTGTTGTCCCCAACTGAAGGAGTTTTTCTTGAGTAAGGAGGTCAGTGGCCCTGCCAATATTCCATACCTTTGTATAAATCTTCTATAGCAACCTGTGAGACCAAAGAATCCTCTTAATTGTTTGACAGTTGTAGGGGCTGGCCACTCTAATATTGCTTTGATTTTTCCTGGTCCACTTCTATTCCTCTGCTAGAAATAATATGGCCCAAGTACCCTACCTGTTCTTGTGCAAAAAAACATTTGCTTCTCTTGATTTTTAGTTGATGAACTTCCAACTGTTTAAAGACTTGTTCCAGATGAACATTATGAGTCTCAAGGCTGGGACTGTACACTAGTATGTCATCAAAGAACACTAGTACAAATTTTCTCATGTATTCTCTAAAGATGTCATTCATCATGGCTTGGAATGTGGATGGAGCATTAGTAAGCCTAAAAGGCATTACTAGGAACTCATAGTGCCCCTCATGAGTTCTAAAAGCTGTCTTGTGAACATCCTCCTCCACCATTCTCACTTGGTGATACCCAGCCCTTAAGTCCAGCTTAGAAAAATATTTAGCCCCATGCAACTCATCAAAAAGTTCCTCAATGAAAGGTATAGGGAATTTATCTTTGATGGTAATTTGATTTAGTGATCTGTAATCAATGCACATCCTCCAGGATCCATCAGATTTCTTCACTAAAATCACAGGTGATGAATACGAGCTATTGCTGTGTCTAATAATGCCAGAAGTTAACATCTCTTGAATCTGCCTCTCTATTTCATTTTTGTGCAGAAATGGATGTTTATAAGGCCTGCAACAAACAGGGAGAGCATCAGGAATAAGAGGTACCTTGTGGTTATAGGATCTTTGGGGAGGTAATCCTTTTGGCTCTTCAAACAGATGCTGGTACTTCTTCAACATATAATTGAGCTCTTCATCATGTTCTTCTTTGTCTTTTGAGTTCACTGGGTCTTCTTGCAGGTAGCATAATTGAATGAGGAACATATGTGCTTTCTGTCTCAACTCTTTGTTATTTGTTTCTTGGAGTTGCTAACAGTTAGGTATGAGACCTTGCAGCTGGCGTTCAACTCCTTGTAGTGCAAATTTTATGGTAAGTTCCTGAAAATTCCAATTGATATTTCCTAAGGTACGTAACCAGCTTGCACCTAGCACAATTTGACAACCTGTGAGAGGCAATAGCAACAGATCAGCTTCAATTTTGGTGCCCTGGCACTCCATCACTACCCCTTTACAGATTCCTTTACTGGTAAGCATGTCTCCATTTGCAACCATGACTTCAAATGATTGATTCTCATTCAATATAAGACCCAACCTCTCACTGAATGTTGTGTCAATAAAATTGTGTGTGGACCCTGAGTCCACTAGAATCATAACTGGCTTGTTCTTCACAGTTCCCCTGAGCTTCATAGTAGATGGTTATGTCATGCCTGACAGAGCCTGTAATGATATTTCAAATAAACTCTGTGTAGGGTCAGTATAGCAGTCTGATTTCCCTGGTGAAGGAATATCAGTTTGAAACTCCTCTTGCTCTTCATCAGCCACTAACATAAACAATCTTTTCTCCTTACACCTATGGCCTTTTGCCTACTTTTCATCACACATGAAACAGAGACCCAGTTTTTTTCTTCTCATCAATTCATTAGGAGAGATTGTAGTAGAGTGGGGTTTGGCAGTAGTAACAGGCTTCATATCCCCTTTTTGTTGTGCAGTATACTTGTATTCTCAGTACTGTTAATTGAGCCTCTTAAATTGTTTTTGTTATAATAAGCACTGGGCTTATAACTTCCTTTGATAGCTAAAAGTTTGGCTTCAAACAATTTGGCAGCCTGTATTGCAGCTGATAAATTTACAGGACTTGCTACCAGGACTTCATACCTCACCTCATCCTTGAGTCCTCCCACATAATTACTAATCAAACACTGTTCAGGTAGCCATTGAACTCTCTGTAGTATCTTCTGAAATTGCATGGTATACTCCTGAACAGTTCCTTCTTGCTTCAATATTTTTAGTTCAATTATGTGATGTGTTAGCTGAGAAGGACCATACTACATCCTGATGGCTTGGCAAAATTCTTCCCAAGTCATAACTCCTCCTTTAGATTTCATCACCCAATCATACCAGTAAGCTGCTGAATCTTTCAATTGTACTGAATAAACTCTAATCCTGCCATACTCTGGAACAACATAGTAAGTAAAATAATGTTGGATTCTCAACAAACAAGCTTCAACATCCCCTTCTCCACTAAATTCAGGCAATTTAAGTCTGAGATTTGGTTGTCCTCCTCCATGTCCAGCATTAAACTGACCTGTTGGCACTCCTACTGGAGTGGGATTGATGATTGCAGGACTTTGAGTGGGCTGCAACACATGTCCCATGTTTCCTCTGGAATTATGATTGTTCACATGTGGATTATAAGGAGTACACTCATATTGAGTCACTGGTGCATTAAATTCTATATTGCTACTGACAACTTGTGAAAAATTTGGATTACTTGCAAAGGAAGTCACTGCAGGAAACATTTGGGAAGCTGGTGTGCTCATCCGTGGAGACATGGCCAAAGAAATTGGGTTCATTCCCACCCTTGATTTTCCCAGTTCTTCAATCAACAGCTCAAAATGATGCCCTAACAAATCAGATCTGTTACTGAGAGTGTGCACCGTACCTTCGAGTGAAAGGATCCGTTCCTCTGCCATGGGCTTCGTCGGACATCAATCATCGCTGGCCGGGAGAATTGGCTGCTCGATCCTTGTTCATCACTCGCCTCAGCCACAGGATCCAGTAGCTCTGATACCAAATTGTTGAGGTTCCTTCCCAGGAACCCCAGCTGTGGTAGAGATTTCAATCCTGAAGCTATAAAATCTTCTGCAGATGAGAGAAATTAAAGAAGAAGAGACAAATTGGAAGGAAAGTTGGAATTAGGGATTGTATTAAAATTGGGGATCTAGCAAGAGCTACAAAGACTATGAATTAAGAGGCTAAAGTTTGCAAATACCAGTCTGCTCTATTCCCTCTCGATCTGGATATTTATAGTCTATATCCGGGACTGTTACATTCAGTTAACTGATACCAAATGGTATCAGTTAGTTATTTACAGTTAACACCCTCATTGCTAAGCTGGCAATAACGGGTGACTGGGCTACTACTATGATGCAATCCCCCTCTGAGCTGGCACTGAGCTGGCAATGATGACAATGCAATCACAGATGGAATTGTAACATCTTGTTTCCTTGACTCTGTGATCGACGAATACTTGTTGTGCGAAGAGGTCGTCCCAAGCGATCGTGCTTATCAGGGTCCATCAATTGCCTCCTTGTTCAAACTGATTGATCGAGGAAGATCGAATTCGATTGGGTAAATTCTCTAATCATATTTCCAATCTATTCTTGAATTCTGTGAATTTTTAATCGAGGTAATTAAAGAACTACTATAATCTTCGCTTCTTGCCTATGCATATGTGGTGTTCGATGAAATGTTTAAACCATAGATTCGGAGTCACTTTGACACACGCGACCGTATCTGACTCCGGGAGTGGGCGTTCTCACTTCTGAGGACTTGGATTCCAAGCAGGTTCGATTCTTCGATCCTACTCCTATAGGACGCGATGATTTAGTTCTTTTGGGTTGACATGTATTCATGTCTGTATGCTATACTTGGACACAAGGAAAAGCATTCATAACTATTGTGTAGGTTGACACTATATTTTGTATCCAAAGTGATGGGGTGGACATTGTGTAGTTTTAAATTTGAATTGAAGGCTCTATATATAGCCGTTGGGTGTTGGATTATGATCCAGAGATCGGTTGGTGAATTGGTGTGAAGTGAATGGGTTTTTAGTTCTTTAAGCTGGGACTGGGCTTCAAGTTTGGGTTGTTGTCTTAATTAAACATGGTTGAATTTTTAGTTAAGGGCTGGCCCATTGGATTAGGTGTTAATATGTTACATCAGGTTAGTCCAGTGGGCTTGGTGGCCAGTAGGATGTGTTAGGATGGAATATTTTTAGTAATAATATGATTAGTAATTAAAGAAAGATTTAGTTAGGGATAACTATCTTTGGTTGGTAATTAGTAATATTATTTGTAACTAGCTTAATAATTAGTTAGTTATTTGTAATAATTAGCTAGTGGTGAATTTAAGAGATCAATAATGAGGTTTAGAGATATCTAGAATGTCTCTAATTCTATTCCCCTATTTTATGCGATCTAGAGACATCGTCAGTTTCGAGAAAAGAGGCAAGTACTTATATCTCAATTAAATTACACATTGCATGCATGATCATACTTTATATGTTCCTTGCTTACTTGTTTCACTTGCTTGTATGATCATCATGTCGTGTCGGAGAGGGAAGAACATTATAAAGTATGTAGTCACCTAAGCCTGGACATATATTTGATTTCTAGTATATAATACATGATATACCTTATACCTATTCATGACTGCTAGTATATCATTGCGCTATACATTATGTCCATTTACTTGACTGTTAGTATATAGTGCATGATATGCCTTACACTATACATGATATGCCTTACACTATACATGATATAGCGTACATGGTATGCCTTATACCTACTAGACTGCTAGCATACTATTACTTTATACCATATCCTTGTTAGTATAGCGTACATGGTATGCCTTATACCTAATAGACTGCTAGCATACCATTGCCCTATACACTAGACTTGATAGCCCTACATGCTCAAAGATGTTCTTATGCATGATTCATATAGCTAGTGCATATGTAAGATATTTCTTCTTATTCATTGTTAGTTCATGTTCTATTACCTTTGATACTCCGTTGTGATTTAGTTGAGCTACATGTACTATGCTCTGTTTCCTGACAGGATCGTTGATTACAGGTGAGACTAATCCGTTAGCTTACCCAGAGTACTATAGACAGTAGGGAGACCTAGTAGCGAAGCTCACTCCGGATGCTCAGCAGGACCAGGATTATGTTCCTGAGCTATAGATTGATGATTAGGATTGTAGATTGGATGTATTGTGATTTGAGGATTGTTGTAGGATTTTAGTTAGCCTTTATATTCATTACCGATTTTGTCCCCGGATATTCATGTAAAAGGCTGTAACAACTGCATATAGTGACCTGTGGTGGCATTAGTAGTAGCTATAGCGTAATAGATGCTATTATGAGAAATCAATTTACAATGTTACTTGATGATTACTAAAGTCTAGATGGCTGACCGCTGTCTGCGACAGCGTAGGATGGGCATGACTCAATTCGTACATGATTATTCGGGAGCGGGTCGTGACATATTTTTGTGGTGACCCATGCAAGTCCTTAGAAAACTCGTCACAGCATAGGATCGTTATGATATGTTCACTTTGCCTCTATTTATTCTGCTAATACACAGTATACCAACAACCACTTATGTTGCCTTTTATACCATTTCAGAAAATGGCAAAGGAAAAGCGAGACCAGCCGCCGCGTGGCCATACTCCTAGTGTGGTCAACTCCGATAGAGGATCCTCTGCCCCACCTCATACCGTAGGAGCTTCCACCCGACGATCTATTAGTTTCATGGGGGGAACTCATATGCACGAGTTGATTCATGGATTGCTTGAGACACAGAGGGCACAGACTCAGAGTTTATTAGATACCTAAAGAGAGCAGACCCAAGGATTATTAGAGTCACAGAGGGAGAAGACTACCATTCTCAGAGAGGGTATAAAGAATGCCCGACTATCCACTTTAGCTGCCATGGAGAAGCTAGTGACTGGTCTTCCACGACCACCACCCCAGATCATACCCCCGATGCCGTCACAGATTTAGCACATCTATCGACTCAGATTCAGGCCACACCTACCCAACATAGAGAGGGTTGTATCCTAAAATTAAAGAGGACGGCTCATCATGAGTTTCAGGGCACCGAGGGCATCCTCTATGCCGACAAGTGGTTAGATGACATTGAGAGGGCACTTCGTCTGTCTAGGCTTCTGAAGGACCTCAAGATAGAGGTAGCAGGATTGCAGATGCAAGACCTATCCCGCACTTGGTTTCGGAGTGAGCCCCAGCTCGCGGAAATCGGGCTCACCTGGGACAAGTTTGTGGAGATCTTCAAGGAGAAGTTCTTTCCCACAGTAGCTAGGGAGGACCTAGAGAGACAGTTCTAGACCCTCGAGCAGGGGACCCGCTCAATAGATGAGTATAAAGCAGAGTTTGGCTGACTTAGATAATTTACTGAGAGTAGGGCTAGAGACCCGAAGGTTAGAGTCAGGAGGTTTCGCCAGGGATTGAATCATGAGATTCGCATCTTGGTCACCGCCAATGGTGCGAGTACTTATGCAGGGATGGTCTTTATTGCCAGAGGGTGAAAGTTGACCTAAATGTCCGCCCAAAGAGAGATCATGATACCACTAGAAAAGTTAGTCACCCGGGACCGCTCAAGTGTCCCAATACCCAGATGAGGACCTTTACACTATAGTTACCTCCGATAGCCCCGGTTCAGCAGAGAAAGATTGTACATATTCTACTTACGACCATTGTCAGAAAAAGGGGCATAGTTGGAAGGTTTTGTCACGACCCGCAACCCAAATTGTTGGGCCAGGCCGAGTCATGCCCAGCTTATGTTGAGATAAAACGTAGTAAGCTGTTCTAAAGACAACAGGATAAGACTAAATGTGCTATCAGTTCTATAAGTGAAATAAAGTCGTAAATGCTCCAAACACAAAAAGTCGTCTCATATAGAAATAAGTCCAAAGTACAAGTGATCTGAAATGTAAAACTGGATACATGTCCAGTTACAAAATATGTATCCTAATACATGACTATACTAAATATCCCAAACAGCTAAGCAAACTAGACGAGTCTCCCCGCAGGAACATCCTCGTATGGCAAAGTCGGGTCCTCGGCAGTATCTCCATAATATGTGTCGCAGAGTAACTCCTCCTCGGTAAGGACACCTACAACGTTATCCTGTCAGGATGGAAGCAAGTACTGAATCTAGCAAACTAGCATATGAAACATGGAAATGATCATAAGAGGAAATAACTGGAAACATGGCATCACACAATCTATCATGGCAAGGACACATATGTCACAGAGACAAATGTATATGTAATGTTTAAAATTGTAGCAGGTACGTGATCGGTCAATAGATGTATAAAGTGCTGGGGCACATGTAAATGAAATGTACATACGTACAAGTGTAAAGGCGGTAGATGTATATACGCACAAATACAGCTTTGAGATAAAGGCCTACGGTGCAGTAACATATAAAATAAAACTTTGCTCGGTACTGTAGAGGGGGTATGATCACGTACACTACTATCAGTTTTCTCGTAACCCATATTCTATCATGTGAGAGATACATAAAGGCTGTTCTAAGCATGGTAGTAACTGGAAGTACAACATGTAGAGATTCTAACTTGCTACCCCAAGGATCAGCATCTAACATGGTGGGGTTTGCAGTTCATTTATGTGACAATATGTAAAGTTTGTAGAAAGTACTTGCCTCTAGCAAAGCAAAGCAAACAAGCTGCGATAAAAGTGCTATGGATGTCCGGTAACTCGTCACTGTAGAAATAAATGCAATAACTTAGTTTTTACACTAAGCTAAAACGCTAAAACACTAATTGGTGCGACACGACTTGTGACTGGGTACCTAGCCAAAATGATGACTTTGGCATAGAAGACCAATGTGGGGTGACACACTACTTTAACTACTTTCTAGGGTCTTTACACTAGCGAGGGGTGGGGTTCAACACGGCTAAAACTCAAAATAACACAAAAAAAGCTACAAGTCATAATTAATCAATAAATAAATTAAATGATCATTGGGTTCTAACAATTTTTGAGATAGACAAAAAGCTTATTTTACTTAAAGTAAAGTACCAAAGTGATCCTTGTTAATCATAGAAATTTATTATAATTTTTCTGGAATTTATTAACCAGTACAAGTATTTTATAAAAATCAGTTTTTCTAAGTATACAGAAAATGAGTTTTGGTTTCATATACCAAACTAGTGGCAAAACTGTAATTTAAATATTATAAAAATTATACTAAATTAGCTAACTTAACATAGTATCTAAATACTATTTTCCAAAATTTTAATAGTACTTTAAGTATTTATAGAAAATCAAAAACAGCATTGCACATAATTGAAATTAAATAATTAATTATCTGCGTATTTTGTCCATGTACATAATTTGAACCAAAGTTCAAATACAGGACCCAAGGCCATGAATCAAGTCCAATATGACTTGTATAGGTCTTGAATGTGTGAAAATACATTTGGGCCCAAAAATCCATGCTAGGCTTGGACACCAATTGGTTGCAGTAATTTAAATACACTAAATACAATTTAGAAAAAAGTGCAAAATAAATATTAATATTTTAATAAGGCAAAATTATGCATAGTGAAAATATACATACATATGTTTAAAACTATATATATATATATATATATATATATATATATATATATATATATATATATAAGGAAACATTTAATTATAAAGTGTATATATAATAATGTATATGTACACATGAAAATATATATATATACATATATAAAAGTACAGTACATATATACAGTATAATAATACATATATATATATATAAAAATATATGTATATACATATACATATATAAATATATATATATATATATATATATATATATATATATATATATATATATATATATATATATATATATATAACCAGAAAAAGAAAAGAAAAGAAAAAGAAAAAGAAGAAGAAACAGCATTACGGGGGCTCGAACCCTGCCTACAGAAAGGAGGAAGGGGGGTTTTATTACTGCTGCGCTGGCCAGTGGGCCAATTGGCCCGCTGTGTTAGGATTAGACTTAGGTTGATTTTATTTAGGTTTTGTTTAATTAACACATAAAAAAAAAAAAAATTCGACCCTGTGTCCTGACAGTTAGGGACACAGGTATTAACGTGTCTGGGCTAGCACGACACGTACGAGTTCAGTCTCGCGTGTCCGATTTTACCATCATGATCGTCAGGACACGGCAAACAATATAGACTCAACACGAGATACGCACGACACGAGAAAACAATGTTACATACGTGTCCGACTTGCTGGGGGTGGGTTCGAGCGTCCTGGCCGGCGGAGGAGGCGTCGGCGAGGCGGCGCTCCGGTGGCGCCGAGGTTGTCTCGTCGAGGCGAAGCAGCGGGTGGTGGTTGTAGACGGTGGATGTCGACGGTGGGGCTGGACAGGGAGTTCGTCGGCGTTAGGGTTTCGACGGACTTTATGTGGGAAAGATGGGGGTTCGTGGTGGTCGTGGGGAGAGTTTAGGGTTAGGGTCTGGTCGGGGGGAGAGAGGGGAGTTTTATAGAGGGTCAATGGCGGTTCTAGGTCGGTCGGGGCAGCCGGAAATGGCGAGGGTAGGCTGCGCTGGCGGTCGGGGCAGCCGAGTGGGTGAGGGAAGAGAGAGAGTGGTCGTGGGGCTGGTAGGTTAGGTTAGCAGTTAGGTCCTCCTAGATTTAGGAATTACACAAAGGCTTTAACAGTTAAACAATGCAAATAATAATTTGCATTCCACATTTAAAACATTTAAAGTAATTACAAATCTATATTAAAATAATTTTAAAATTTACAAAATGATATTAAAATATTTAAAAAATTTACAAAGTGATATTTTTTATATAAAACTTATTTAAAAACCATTTAAAAATTCTAAAAAAATTCCTAAAAATCCTAATAATTATTTTAAGGCTTAAATGACATTAAAATTTAATTAACACTAATTAAGGTAAATTTGAAAAATAGGGGCTTACAAGTCTTCCCTCCTTGAAAAATTTCGTCCTCGAAATTCACAAGGATTGAAGACCCTACAATATTTTAACATAGCAAGCAATGCAACAAATGACTAAGGCTATGATCGAAACTAACCTCTAAGGTATCAAGCGGGAACGGGTGGTTCCCTCGCAGCGGTTTGATCGAACAAGTAAGGGTATCTCTTCCTCATGTCCAACTCCCTCTCCCAAGTAGATTCACCTGGGGAGTGACGGCTCCAAGCTACTCGCACTAGGGGTATAATCTTGTTCCTCAGCCTCTTCTTTCTCCTGTGTAATATCTCCACTGGCTGCTCAGAAACTGTAAGGCTCGGTCCGACCTCCAACTCTGAATGATCTAGCACATGACTGGGGTCTGGAACATATCTCCTCAGCTGAGATACGTGAAAGACATCGTGAACTCCTGCTAGGTTGGGTGGAAGTGCAACCCTGTAAGCTACCTCTCCGATCATGCCAAGTACCTCGAACGACCCAATGTATCTGGGGCTCAGCTTCCCTCCTCGTCCGAACCGGATCGTCCCTCTGGTAGGTGATATCTTCACTAGCACCATATCACCGTCTGTGAACTCCATCGGTCTACGACTAGCATCAGCCCAGTGTTTCTGCCTATCCTGAGCTACTCTGAGCCTGTCTCTGATCATCCCGACTTTCTCTGCTGCATCCGTGATCATCTCTGGCCCAAGCATAACTCTGTCTCCAACATCATCCCAAAAAGTGGTGTGCGGCATCGTCGTCCATATAGTGCCTCGAAAGGAGACATACCGATACTGGCTTGGTAGCTGTTGTTGTATGAAAACTCTACCAAGTGCAGATGGCTCTCCCATGATCCTCCGAAGTCTAGCACGCAGGTCCTTAGCATATCCTCCAGTTTCTGTATCGTCCTCGGACTGTCCATCTGTCTGCGGGTGGTACGCCGTACTGAACTTGAGCCTACTGCCCAACTCCTCCTGCAAGCTCCTCCAGTAGTGGAATGTGAATCTGCTGTCTCTGTCTGACACGATGCTCACCGGCACTCCGTGTAGGCGAACTATCTGCTGCATGTATAGCTCCGCCAACTTCTTGGTGGAAAGCCCCACCTTGAAGGGTATGAAGTGTGCACACTTCGTCAGCCTGTCTACGATAACCCAAATGGCATCCTTCCCTCCTTGGGAATGAGGAAGCCCTGAGATGAAGTCCATCGTAATATGTTCCCACTTCCATCGGGAATGGGTAACGACTGCAACAAACCAGCTGGCCTCTGGCGCTCGCCTTGACCTACTGGCAAACTAGACATCTCGAGATAAAACGTGACACATCCCTCTTCATCCCGTGCCACCAAAGGTGTTCCCGCAAGTCACTGTACATCTTGTTAGCACCAGGGTGAATAGAATATCTCGATCGATGCGCCTCCTCGCAAGACTGCCTCTACCAGCTCTCCCTTTGGCACGCACAATCGGCTGCCATGCCTCAAGGATCCATCCTCTGCTATAGTGAAGTCATCCAGCAATCCCGCTAAAGCCTAGGTCGAAGTCTGCGAAGGCTCTCATCTATAGACTGTGCCTCCCGGATCTGCTCCATCAAACCTGACTGAATGTCAAGCGCCATCATCTGTATCACTGATCCTGGCCGAACTAGCTCGTTACCGAGCTTCTCCAGATCCTCCTGCAAATGCCGATCAATCATCAGGTACCATGCCATCGGATGCCTGCTCAGCGCATCCGCCACCACATTTACCTTCCCGGGGTGATACTGTAAATCGATGTTGAAGTCCTTCATCAACTCCAACCATCGTCTTTGTCGCATGTTCAGCTCTTTCTGCGTGAACACATACTTCAAGCTTTTGTGGTCAGTAAAGATTTCCACACGCTCTCCGTATAAGTAATGTTTCCATAACTTGAGTGCAAAGATCACCGCAGCTAACTCTAGGTCTGGGTAGGATAATTCCTCTCATGAGTCCGCAATTGCCTAGATGCATAAGCAATCACTTTTCCATGCTGCTGTAGGACACATCCTAGCCCCTTCCCAGAAGCGTTGCTGTAAATGGTAAAACCTCCAGAACCTGAAGGTAATGTCAGAACTGGAGCGGTCGTCAGCCTCCTCTCTCAGCTCCTCAAACGCTGCCTGGCAGTCCTCTGACTAGATGTACTCTGCGTCCTTTATGTCAGCTTCGTCATGGGTTCAGCTATCCTAGCAAAGTCCTGGACGAACTTTCTATAATAGCCTGCTAAACCCAGAAAGCTCCTGATCTCTGAAACTGACGTTGAAGCCTTCACGTCTCAACTGCAGCAATCTTCCTGGGATCCACTGAGATTCCATCTCCAGTGACTACATGGCCGAGAAACTCCACTCGTCTAAAAAGAACTCGTACTTCGGCAATTTAGCAAACAATCTCTCCTGCCTCAGAATCCCCAAAACTATCCGTAAGTGCTCTGCATGCTCCTCTGGCGTCTTCGAGTATATCAGGATGTCGTCGATAAACACTACGACGAACTTATCCAGATACTGGTGAAATGTCTTATTCATCAAGTTCATAAAGACAGCTGGCGTATTTGTGAGACCAAATGGCATCACCAGAAACTCGTACTGCTCCGTACTTCGTGTTGAATGCCGTCTTCTGATGTCTTCTGCCCTAACCTTCACCTGTGGTACTCTACTCGGATCTCAAGTCTATCCTGGAAAACACCTTTGTCCCACTCAACTGGTCGAACAAATTATCTATCCTGGGCAGAGAATATTTGTTCTTGATGGTGATGGCATTCAAGGCCCGGTAGTCAATACACAACCGGACTGTACCATCCTTCTTAGGCACAAAGAGCATGGTGCTTCCCATGGAGAAGCACTGGATCGAATAAAACCCTTTTTCAACAGGTCATCATTATGCTCTTTCATTTTATGGCCTCCTTGGGATTCACTCTATAGCAAGCCCAGGATACTGGTGATGAACCCGGCACTAAATCTATAGTGAACCCACAGCTCTCTGTCAGGCGGAAGCCCTGGAAGATCCTTGGGAATACATCCAAAACTCCCTAATGATAGGGTGTGGCGGTGCTACCCCAACTGTCGTACAACAGTTTGGCTCTAGGCTGATCTCCGGCCCTGTCCTCCTGACACTGAATGGTGTTGTGGCTGGGGGGGACTACAAAATACTACCCTCATGACAATCTACAGATGATGGGCATAGCTAAGCCAGTCCATCCCCAATGATATCATAACCGGGGAGTGGCATCACAAAGAATCGTCCCCTGAACTCTCTCTCGGCTATAAAAAAAGAACATCTATAGATAGATCTAATAGACACTGGTCCTCCTTCCGTCATCACTCTACTAATCTCCGCAGTAGGTGTAGCTACTAGATGATGTTTATGCATAAACTCTAATGACAGAAAGCTATGAGATGCCCAGAATCAAACAAACATACAGCTAGAAAGTATGCAAATAAACATGACCTGTGATGACGTCAGCTAAGTAATCCGGCTCCGAAATCTGCTCCGGCTCTGGCTCAAGGGCTAGGCTATAAACCTTCCCCTGAGGTCCCTTCTGCTGCTGCAGATGCTGCCCAAACCTCTGCTGCTGAGTCGGAAGTGGTCCTCTAGGCTTCGCTGCTGGGCAGTTCCGAAGCTGATGGGTGGCAGACCCACAAGCCAACACTGACCCAACCTCTTCCTGCAGACGGCGAAGTCATGACCTGGTCTTCCGCAGAAAGAACATATAGCTCCCTTCTGCTGCTGCTGCTGTCGGGGTCCCGGGGCTCGAATTGGCGGGATCTGATGGTGTGGTGTAGGGACGTAAGTCTGCTGGGGTGGCGTCGGTGCTCTCTGCTGGAAAGTCTGACGCTTGGACGGTCCCTCATGATGTACAGAAGCCGGCCTCTTGCTAGACAGAAGACGCTTCTCAATGCTCCGGGCCAACTCTAGGCTCTGGTAGTAGTCAGTCGTACCGTTCGCCACTATAAGAATGCCAATGTCTGGAACTAGACCATGGCAAAACCTACGGGTCATCTCCTCTGGATCTGCAACCAGACTAGGAGCAAAACGGCTCAGGCGACTAAACTCTCCTGCATAGTCATCAACAGAACGGTTTCCCTGCTGGATGTTCTGGAATCGTAGCCCCATAGCTACTCTAGCAGTGGTCGAGAAGAATTTCTTCTTGAACTGGGTCTTGAACTGATCCCAAGTGGCTCTCCCTCTCGCAAACAACGGCTCATTCCGGACCCAGACTCCTGCTAACTCTATCAACAAAATCCTGCTGCCTCGACCTGGAGGTCATCCGACATCCTAACTCCCAGAAGCTTCCTCTCTACCGAGTCTAGCCAGTCATCAGCTACTACTATGCCCTCAGTCCCTGAGAACTCCTTGGGATTCAGACCCATGAAGTCCTTGATCGTCCCCGCTCTCTGTCGTGGCTCTACATGTGGTGGGACCACGGGACGTCCTTCAGAATGCTCCATGCTCTGGCGAAGTATGGTAGTCTGCTCCTGATGGGTTGTTAGGAACCCCTGAATCAGTGTGAGCAGCTGGTTCCCGTCGAGTGTACGGAAGCCTGGGTAGGTATAGTGATAGGGGTGGTGGAAGTATCGGGCGCTGGGACTGGGATGTGGAAGGTGGTGGAGGCATCTGGATCTGTAGATCTGTGGAGTGGAGGAATATGGTAGGTGGAGGTGTATCAGTCGACTGGTCAACTGACTGGATAAGGAGGGCCCCATTCTCGGGTGTAACATACTGGGATGAACGAGTAAGCACCATCTAATTACAAATAAAAGGACTTATAAGGACTTATTTAAAGTAAGTAATCATATGCAAGGAAATCTAATTATAATAGCAAACATGTGATGTATTTCCTATGTTGCAATCCTGGCATTCCTCTAGGTGTTCTAAGCGTCATTCCTAATGTTGTCTAATTACCTTAAGTTCCTAATTGCAGGCATGCTTGGTACAATAACGTAACCAAACAGTTTAGTCAGGACCTGCATGGGCCACCACTAAAAATGTCACGACCCTATCCAAATTGTTGGGCCAGGCCAAGTCATGCCCAGCCTCCGTTGAGATAAAACGTAGTAAGCTGTTCTAAACACAACAGGATAAGACTAAATGTGCTATCAGTTCTATAAGTGAAATAAAGTCATAAATGCTCCAAACACAAAAGTCGTCTCATATAGAAATAAGTCCAAAGTACAAGTGATCTGAAATGTAAACTGGATACATGTCCAGTTACAAAATATGTAGCCTAATACATGACTACACTAAATATCCCAAACAGCTAAGCAAACTAGACGAGTCTTCCCGCAGGAACATCCTCGTATGGCAAAGCCGGGTCCTCGGCAGTATCTCCATAATATGTGTCGCAGAATAACTCCTCCTCGGTAAGGACACCTACAACGTTATCCTGTCAGGACGGAAGCAAGTACTGAATCTAACAAACTAGCATATGAAACATGGAAATGATCATAAGAGGAAATAACTGGAAACATGGCATCACACAATCTATCATGGCAAGGACACATATGTCATAGAGACAGATGTATATATAATGTTTAAAACTGTAGCAGGTACGTGATCGGTCAATAGATGTACAAAGTGCTGGGGCACATATAAATGAAATGTACATACATACAAGTGTAAAGACGGTAGATGTACATACGCACAAATACAGCTTTGAGATAAAGGCCTACGGCACATTAACATATAAAATGAAACTTTGCTCGGTACTGTAGAGGGGGTATGATCACGTACACTACTATCAGTTTCCCCGTAACCCATATTCTATCATGTGAGAGATACATAAAGACTGTTCTAAGCATGGTAGTAACTGGAAGTACAACATGTAGAGATTCTAACTTGCTACCCCAAGGATCAGCATCTAACATGGTGGGGTTTGCAGTTCATTTATGTGACAATATGTAAAGTTTGTAGAAAGTACTTGCCTCTAGCAAAGCAAAGCAAACAAGCTGCGATAAAAGTGCTATGGATGTCCGGTAAGTCGTCACTATAGAAATAAATGCAATAACTTAGTTTTTACACTAAGCTAAAATGCTAAAACACTAATTGGTGCGACACGACTTGTGACTGGGCACCTAGCCAAAATGATGACTTTGGCATAGGAGACCAATGTGGGGTGACACACTACTTTAACTACTTTCTAGGGTCTTTACACTAGCGAGGGGTGGGGTTCAACACGGCTAAAACTCAAAATAACACAAAAAAGCTACAAGTCGTAATTAATCAATAAATAAATCAAATGATCATTGGGTTCTAACAATTTTTGAGATAGACAAAAAGCTTATTTTTTACTTAAAGTAAAGTACCAAAGTGATCCTTGTTAATCATAGAAATTTATTATAATTTTTCTGGAATTTATTAACCAGTACAAGTATTTTATAAAAATCAGTTTTCCTAAGTATACAAAAATGAGTTTTGGTTTCATATGCCAAACTAGTGGTAAAACTGTAAATTAAATATTATAAAATTATACTAAATTAGCTAACTTAACATAGTATCTAAATACTATTTTTCCAGAATTTTAATAGTACTTTAAGTATTTATAGAAAATCAAAAACACATTGCACACAATTGAAATTAAATAATTAATTATCTGCGTATTTTGTCCATGTACATAATTTGAACCAAAGTTCAAATACAGGACCCAAGGCCATGAATCAAGTCCAATGACTTGTACAGGTCTTGAATGTGTGAAAACACATTTGGGCCCAAAAACCCATGCTAGGCTTGGACACCAAATGGTTGCAGTAATTTAAATACACTAAAATACAATTTGGTAAAAAGTGCAAAATAAATATAATATTTTAATAAGGCAAAATTATGCATAGTGAAAATACATACATATGTTTAAAAGTACATATATATATTATATATTAATATATATATTATATATATATATATTAAATATATATATAATATTAATTATATATATATATTAATATATATAATATATAATATAATATATATATATAATAAGGAAACATTTAATTATAAAGTGTATATATAATGTATATTACACATGAAATATATATATACATATATAAAAATACAGTACATATATACAGTATATATACATATATATTATATATATATTTATATATATATATATATATATATATATATATAACCAGAAAAAGAAAAGAAAAGAAAAGAAAAAGAAAAGAAGAAAAACAGCATTAAGGGGGCTCAAACCCTGCCCACAGAAAGGGGGGAGGGGGTTTTATTACTGCTGCGCTGGCCAGTGGGCCAATTGGCCCGCTGTGTTAGGATTAGACTTAGGTTGATTTTATTTAGGTTTTGTTTAATTAACACATAAAAACATAAATAATAAATTCGACCCTGTGTCCTGACAGTTAGGGACACAGGTATTAACGTGTCTGGGCTAGCACGACACGTACGAGTTCAGTCTCGCGTGTCCAGTTTTACCATCATGATCGTCAGGACACGGCGAACAATATAGACTCAACACGAGATATGCACGACACGAGAAAACAATGTTACATACGTGTCCGACTTGCTGGGGGGGGTTCGAGCGTCCTGGCCGGCGGAGGAGGCGTCGGCGAGGCGACGCCGAGGTTGTCTCGTCGAGACAAGCAGCGGGTGGTGGTTGTAGGCGGTGGATGTCGACGGTGGGGCTGGACAGGGAGTTCGTCGGCGTTAGGGTTTCGGCGGACTTTATGTGGGGAAGATGGGGGTTCGTGGTGGTCGTGGGAAGAGTTTAGGGTTAGGGTCTGGTCGGGGGAGAGAGGGGAGTTTTATAGAGGGTCAATGGCAGTTCTAGGTCGGTCGGGGCAGCCAAAAATGGCAGGGGTAGGTTGCGCTGGCGGTCGGGGCAGCCGAGTGGGTGAGGAAAGAGAGAGAGAGTGGTCGTGGGGCTGGGTAGGTTAGGTTAGCAGTTAGGTCCTCCTAGATTTAGGAATTACACAAAGGCTTTAACAGTTAAATAATGCAAATAATAATTTGCATTCCACATTTAAAACATTTAAAGTAATTACAAATCTATATTAAAACAATTTTAAAATTTACAAAATGATATTAAATATTTAAATAATTTACAAAGTGATATTTTTTATATATAAAACTTATTTAAAAACCATTTAAAAATTCTAAAAAAATTCCTAAAAATCCTAATAATTATTTTAAGGCTATAAATGACATTAAAATTTAATTAACACTAATTAAGGTAAATTTGAAAAATAGGGGCTTACAGGTTTGTCGTCAACGATCGGGGCAGGTTTAGTTTGTAGAGGGATTGACCATCAGGCTAGATATTGTACTACTCTCCGACCAACGGCAGGCCCAGTTTTACCTCAGAAAGGCCCTACAGTTGCACCAAGATTTCCACCGAGAGGACCACCCATGCCTGTAGCGGTTTGCCCAGCATCAGTAGCAGAGGGGTGGACAACCACATGGTTAAGCCTTTGCGATGACTACAGATGAGGCAGAGCCGGTAGCAGATGTGGTTACAGGTAGTATATCACTTTATTCCTTTCACGCCATTGTACTATTCAATTCCGGAGCTTCATATAGCTTTATATCACTTGAGCTCATGCATAGACACCATATAGTACCTACATTTGCTAGAAGGAATTGTAGAATCCTAACTTGTGGAGGTATCGTACCAGTCAGAGATGTGTGTGACTGCCCTATTAGCATAGCCGAGAGAATATAGGACCCAGCTCCTCATAATGCCACTTCCGGGGTTCGATGCAGTTCTCAGGATAGATTGGTTTAGTGAGCATTTTGCCTATATAGATTGCCATCAGGGAAAGTGATACAAGCCGCCAGGAGAGGTACTATTTAGGTCACGAGGAGTACTGCAGAGAGACTAAAGGGAGTCAGTTTCGGAATAGTTTGGAAGAGAAGACTACTGCACCCTATCATATCAGAGTTCTTAGATGTTTTCTCTGAGGATATGCCAAGATTACCACCGGACCGGGACATCGATTTACTATCGATTTAGTCCCTGGAGCATCACCAGTTTTCCAGAATTGCTATAGGGTTAACCCCAAGAAGGCAAAGGAGATGAAGGCACAAATTGATGAGTTAGAAGGGAAGGGTTTCATTCGATCAAGTGCTTCACCTTGGGGAGCACCGGTTCTACTTGTGCCCAACAAGGACGGGACTGTCAGTATGTGCATTGATTACCGGGCCCTCAACAACATCACAATCAAGAATAAATATCCTTTGCCTCAAATTGATGAGATCTTTGATCAGTTGAGTGGAGCCAAGGTCTTTTCCAAGATAGACCTACGATCCGGGTATCATCAAGTGAAAGTCAAGGAATAGAATATTGCTAAGACTGCTTTCAACACCGGTATGGACAGTATGAGTTCCTGGTTATGTCCTTTGGACTCACCAATGCCCCAGCTGTCTTCATGAACCTTATGAACAAGGTTTTCCACCAGTACTTAGATAAGTTCGTGATGATTTTCATAGACGACATTTTGATCACTTTCAAGACACCGGAGGAGCATGAGAAGAATTTGAGGATAGTTCTGAAGACATTGAGGAAGGAGAAACTATATGAGAAACTCTCGAAATGTGAGTTCTTTCTAGACAGAGTATAATTTTTTGGGCATGTAATGACTGGGGAAGGTATATCAGTGGACCCAAAGAAGATCGAGACAGTAAAGTCATGGGCTACTCTAGTTTTGCAGAGCAGAATCAAAGTTTCTTGGGTCTAGCAGGATATTACAGAAAGTTTGTACAAGACTTCGCCAAGATTGCAGAACCAATGACTAGGCTCACAAGGAAGGATGAGAATTTGTTTAGACAGAGACATGTGAGGTAGCTTTTGAGGAATTGAAGAAGAGGTTAATTTCAGCCCCTTTAGTCTTGCCATCGAGATTAGGAGAGTTTGCCATTTACAGTAATGCTTCAGAAAAAGGCTCGGGCTATGTACTAAAGCAGAACAAGAGGGGATAGCATATGATTTACGGAAGTTGAGACCCCATGAGAAGAACTACCCCATCCATGTGTCACGACCCGCACCCAGTGTAGGGGCACGAGAAGCGGGTACGTCCAGCCTACGCCACAGTATCGGCGGTAGAACGCTGTCCTAGGTCACTATCACAAACCAAATACAATATGATATACTCTCCGAACGGAGGACAAATCATAGAAGGTACAACTCAATCACAATCTAAAGATGGAAATAGTACGATATGATAGATATGAAATCTCAAAAGAGAACATACAAATAGAAGGAAAGTCTAAGTGTCCAAACGACACAACATCACAACATCCAGAAATAATACAACTCTAAAGTTGATACAAATAACATAAAGCCTAGCTAATATAGTCTAAGCAGTAGGGATGATGTCCTCAGCTAGAGTTGGATCCTCATATGGGTCCAATTCACAGGTGTCGTCTTGATGGGCTCCATAGTAGGTTGGGTAGAAGTCCTCGGTATCATCTGTAATATTTTTAACAGGTCCAGTCAGGACAGGAGCGCACAGTGTATCTCACGCAGTTCATATCATGGCAGGAAATATAAAGCATGCAAAGAGTAAGATACATGAATTGCAAGAAGATATACACGAAAATAAGAGATATTTGTAAACTGGAAATATATACATGATAAGTATGAACTGTAAGTGACTAGTGATTTAGAGCACAATATAGTTATATAACCAGGTTAGGTTATACAATAAAATGGAACTCCATTATACACGAGGGTACAATAGACATATACAATATTTGTACAATAGGGGATTTGATCGCATAACCATTTCCTACTCACCCTCCCCAATCAATACACAAGGATCCAGTCAAGTTATGTTATTGCACACACGAAGTATAGTTGTACAAGATGATCATGTGGGTATATGAGAGTACACGATTTCACACAATTTGTACACGAATAACACGAACACAAGGTATACGATGCCCATGATAAAGTACACGAACACAAAATACCCATGTATCCTATAAGGGGATAATATCGCATGAAAGATCCATATAGTACTAATCTGTGATAACAAGTGTCAGCATCAAGTAAAGTAATCTAGAGCAAGAATAGTTTTGATAAGTATGAAACGATCAGAGAATTTAATCGCCTGCGATCGGAATGTCTGTGAGAATACACTGTCCGAAACGAGGTATTTGAGCCCTATTTAGAGCAACACAAGTCATGATGTGTACAAAGGGATTTTAAATTAAGTGTACAATACATCTACATGATTTCTAGGTCAATCTAGGTCAAAGTCAACTCTTGGTCAACTCTGGGTCAAACCAAGTCAACATCCAGTCAAACTAGGTCAACAGCAAGGCTATCTTGGTCAATTGGTCAACTTAGGCTGTCAAGGGTCAATGGTCAACTTTAGGGTTGGTCAACTAAGTCAAACTTAGTCAACTAAGTCAATTGGTCACATATTGACTCAATGTTGACTTTTAGTCAACTCTAGTAAACTATATAGTCAACTAGGTCAAATTAGCTAGGGTTTAGTCAAAAAGGTTAAACTAGTCTAGGTTTAGTCAAACTCAATTCTAACCAAAGTCCTATACCAAAACCATAGTGATATCCTATATACAATCAAATATTCAACAAATCTATGTAATTACTATAGCTATACATGCATATATACATATTCATCAAACATACATTGCATACATGCCCACTTATATATCAAGTATACCTACATATATACATACATATATTAAGAGGAAAGAGATACCACATCTGACATATTCCTATATTATACATTAATTTACAATTTAGCCAAGAGGATGAATGAGCTAGGCATCCCTCAAGTTCAAATCTAACAATACATGAGGTATACTATAAGAGCCTAATATAGATATGAGCACAAACACATATATATATGATCTGAACATGAACAAATATAGGCAAGTAGTTTATGTTCTAATACCATAGCAGGACATGGTATAGTTCAGAGAGCATTTGTATGCAACATGGTTAATGTAGGACATATGCTCTAAGGTGAGTAGTGAATTAGGATAACTCATGAGGCCAAACTTCACATTTCTTAGATTCGAAGAAGCGGACAAAAGTCTGAACTTGACTGCACCTAATACTGATACAGTTGTTACATTAAACCTGGACTAAGACCTGAATGTGAATAGACATATGCAAATGATGAAATGAATGGACAAAACATGAAGTTTATATCTAAGGATGTAGGACATCAATCCTACTAAACTATAGCAATCTCTAACTGAACCATATAACACCCCCCTTCCTTACTGTGATCACCCCCTGATACTCTAATTTGGACTCACTAAAACCATAGACACAACACACAACTCTCACTCTATTTGCTGTCACAACCATGTTCTCCTTCCACCTCTCTATTTAACACTCAACACTCTTATGAATTTTCTTGCAACATGCTGGATGATGCTGCCATAGAGATCATAATGGTGCAACATAGCTAGCAACTAAGCAAGTAATATAGGGACTTCCCTTAACCTTCCCAAGGACTGAATAACCATTCTTAAACAATGAAAGTAATAGACTGATACTCGAAGAGTATCAGTCAAAGGATACCAATGTAATTGCTCTGATAGGTAATAGGACTGAACATGAAACCAAAATGACTGAACATGAAGGTAATATGGACATTCACTATAATGCAGTGAACATGACAGATAACTAAGGCTGAAATAAAGGCAAAGGATATGATATACATTTATCAATCTCAGTTTCAAGTTTCCCCAAATCTCAGGTTTATATTATTGTTTGAAATTAATAAAACGTGAAAAAAGTGACAGTGTTCAGTTATTATTCAAATTGAAACCAATTAAGACTCAAGCCTAATCTACCACAGCAATATAAAATACTAGAAATAACATATACAATATCAATATACATTACAATTTCAGAAAACCAGTTCAAATCCAACTCTTCTTAACATAACATACATGCATACAAACTATAAATCAAAAATCAAACCCACTGTTTCGAAACCAAATTCAAGGTAAAATTCAAAATAAATTGGAAAACTATGTGTACAGAGATTAGGGACATATCCTACATGTCTAGGAGCCAATCGTGTCCAATAAACATGACACAATATGTCCAAGAATTTGAATTACCAACATTGACAGAACTGGTAGTTGAGGCTGCCCCGTGCAGCCATATCGTGTTCGTTTGGACACGACTCTGTGCTCGAGACACCATGTGCATGTGTACAGTGATAGAGGGGTCACAGGGCTAGTAATTCATCACCCTGCACAGTGTCCACGTGTCCACGCACGAAGTGCGTATCACGACACGTTTTCACGTATGCACAGTGACAGGTAAGATTAGTGTGCATGCAATAACGTGTCCGATACGACACGAGGTGTCCCAAAACTTAGGGAGGCGCCTGACAGTCATGGTCTCACCATGCCAAGTATCAAGGGCCCACGTGTCGTATTCAGAGAGAGTGAAGGTCGGGCAGCAGGGGGCACATAACCCCTTGTGCAGTATCTCGTGTACAGTGTGCGTGTCTAGTTGGACACGGACTGTCACTCCCATTTTTTGTTATACGTATTTTCGTATGGGTATACGAGATTTCTGGTATTTATCAGTGGACTGTAGTTAGACTTGTTCTACTTAGCTTAGTCTTGGTTTAATCTTGACTAGGTTTATTTGATTGGTTTGGTTCAATTTGACTTAGTTTGGGATGAAGAGGGTTGATATATAACCCAACTCCTCTCTCTCTCTTCATTCATTCATTTATTTCTTCATCTTCTTAATTTACTCCTCCGACCTACCAAGTCCTAAGCAAGTGCAACTTGCTTCATGAGGGATCTCAAGTTTTATTGTTCCATTCTCTTCCTTACTTATTTTAAGCCACTTTAGAACTAGACATTTTTTATTTCGATGGATGGATTCATGTAGATCTAAGTTTGTATTATTTTCGGTTTTCTTGGGTTTTGATCTATTAAACTCTATTATTTTCAAGTTTTGATTGTTCTATGTTGTAGAGAATTCAATTTTACCCAAAATGGACCTTTGAAAAGCTAGATTTCGACTTGTTTTGAGTAGGTTATGTCCAAAATAAGATTTGAGCATTTTCTAGTTCATCAGTGCTAAATTTGGCAGGAATGAATAGTGCCGCATGAATAGTGCCATAGCCGCAGGAATGAATATGCTGTATAGTGCCACAGAATGCCGCATAGTGCCTATTTTGGCTATTTTAAGTCCTATTTGGCTGAATTGTGGCCATAAGTTCTTCCAACTCCCAATATGAAAGTTGTAGACCTTTTCCTTAGCTTCAAGAATATGTTACTAGCAATTTTATGGAATTTTCTTTCATTCATGATAATGTAAGGATAGAACACGACAGTGGCCTGTTAAGGCGCACTCTTAGCAAGTAACAAGTAACAAGTAACTTGACATGATGACTTTTGATAGTGACCCGTCGTGGTCCACTCTTGACAAGTAACATGACATGATAGTGGACTGTCGTGGCGCACTCTTGATAAGTAAACCCAACATGATAATCTTGATATGCTGTTGTGACGGCTATCTTGACTTGCTAAGTAACTTTTGTCTTGACACCGTGGGTGTTTGTGCTTGTATAAGCTACATGTCTCGTCTTGCATCATGTCTAGGACATGAATTCCTGGTTACCACGGTCAGGGATTCATGTTGAATCTGACTGGGATAATGACTAGATTGATCATGTAGTTCATGAAAAGATTTCCCAGCTACAGACAGTCCCGTTATCTGGGCGCTCTAATTGGACTTGTAGCCTGCCGTCGAGTAGGACACATTTCCAGCACTGTCATGTGTTGCACCCCCAAGTCACCTAATCTAACTCTCTCAACTTGAGACCGGATAACCTGGATTAAGTCTGTAGGGCTTGTGGCTGTTGGAACATCTCGATACATCTTGTTAGTAACTAAGCTTGTGATAACCCTAGTTAGTTAAAGTATCAAGCCGTACTCATTGCTTGGCCGTAATTGATGGATGGAGTCCCGTCTAGTCTTGCCTAGGCAAGACCAGTACATGGTTATTCCAGCACACTACTGTTATACTTTACTATTGTCGATAATTGGTTGGAGACTAAGTTCTGTTCAGGTGAAGGGTTACAACCCTGGTTCTTGTTTGGTTTACGGGTTGTAACTTGGCTAGTCCTTTAGTTGTCTTATCATTTATCACCTTATTTTCTCTAACCCATGTCTTTATTTATCAATTATGTCTTTTGTGCTAATATGCTGGTTTTAGTTCTTAAGTGAAGCCTCCCTTGCGGCACTTGCTCTTTCTGGGGTCTGATCCAGCTGGTTTTGTATGGCCAGATTTCGGAGTAGCACGCGAGGATCTTCCAGCCTTCCAGCCAGATGGTGCATACTAGACGCAACCCTGGCAACGAGTGGGTTTTATTTTGCTTCCCACTCTATTATAAATTATTCTTTTGAGACGTTTAGCCACCAAGCAAGTGTTAGCTCGTGTTAAATTCACATTTCTGTCTGCCTAAGGGCTGTAACATGATTGACAAATCCTAGGGTTGATCATGTATGACTTAAACTCTTGCTAGTCTTCGTATTTGTATGACTAGCTTCATGATCATCTAAATATGTAATGTTTGGGATGACTTACTTTGTATGTCTGATGATCCCATTGTTACATTACTTGCTTGCTTGAGATTGAGACACTAGGCTTGTTCTTGACCATAAGTAACTATTGGCTTGTAGTAAACCCTCATGTATCTAGACAGACGTGACCGTATTACGAGGTGGGATTCACTTTAATGTACGTAGCTGGCTGTGTCTGTCCCCCGCTCTCCAGTATTTTGGTTCTGGGGCATGACACGGTTTAAGTGGTGGCCCATGCAGGTCTTGTATATCAAGATGCGTGAGGGTTTCACTGAATAGATGTCTCAATCAGTACTCGCCCTTGATCTCTACTTGCTTCTTCTAATCTTTCTGAAACCTTGTCCTGATCACATGTTATATCTTCGATCTATCATGGTCGTTCCTTATTGTTCCCCATGTCGTTTCTTCAGCAGCATTGTACCTGGTCCTACAGATTAGCAAGGCGGAGCACCTCTAGTGAACCAGCAGCAACCTGGAGACCAAGCCCAGTATTCAGGAGTAGCCTCCAGAGTCATGCCTACCAGGGGTCAAAAGCCACCAGTTCAGCCCGTCCAGCCTACGGAGCCCGACAATGGAACCCTGGTGGGTCTCATCAGGGAATTGCTTGCATCTCAAAATCGTCGGGACGATACCCTGCACCAGATAGTACAAGATGCCATGGGCAGAGTTGGTTACCAAGGGAACAACGCGGCCAACAACTTCAAGCGTCTGAACCCTCCTTTCTTTGACGGCACTAAAGATGCTATTGATGCTGATGCATCGCTTCAGGACACAGAGGTTATCCTGGAGGCAGCTAGGATTCCTGAGGAAGAGAAGATGGCCGTTGTGTGCCTGTAATTATTGGACTTAGCCGCAGCTGGTGAGGATGCTAGCAGTTGGATTACCGATGCCTGTCTCATGGGCGGTGTTCAGCAACAAGTTCCAGACCAAGTACTTCGATGCAGTAGCTCGGTATGATCTGCAGACGAGATTCACTAATCTTAAGCAGATGGGCAGGACGGTCGATGGATATGCAGCCGAGTTTTCTAGACTTAGTCGGTTTGCTCCCACCTTGGTGGCAATCGAATTGGATCGAGCCCAGCGATTCTATCAGGGGCTCCACCTAGAGATTATCATATCAGTGGAGCAGTTTGAGCACCAGACGTTTGATGTCGTCTTGTGGACAGCAAAGATACATGAGTACACTTTGCAGAGGATTGTAGATAGAAGCGGAGGACAGAAGAGGTCTCATGGGCAGATGTCCCAGTCTTCAGCACCAGCCCCGGTAGCTAGGGCTTTGACTATTGGAGCTCCTAGGCAGGCGACCACAGTTTCGTCGATTCAGCACTCGACGCCGGCGTATCCTCGGCAACAGAAGCAGAAGCAGTCTTCCACAATGGGCTGCACTCATTGTGGGAAGCCAGTACATGTAGTATCAGAGTGTCGCAGAGCACAGGAATTGTGCTTGGCTTATGGGGCACCGGAATACAAGATAGGGTCCTGTCCAAATAGAGCCAGTTCATCGTCATCAAACCTAACCAGTCCATCGGTTAGGGGTCCAGCACCAGTGCCGCAGCAGTATCAGCCTCCGAGGCCATTGCCGCCTCAGGCTCAACAGTATGTCCAAGCTCAGATTCAGAACCAGCAGAGGGAACCAACACCAAGAAGGCAAGGTCATGCTATGGTTTTGACCGTGGAGGAAGAGTTAGCTTCGGGTGAGGTGGTGGCATGTACCATTCTCGTCAACTCTTTTCCAGCATCAGTATTATTTGATTCAGGTGCATCGCATTCATTTATGTCTGCACGATTCGCTACACGGATATGACTGGAGCCCGAGTATTAGTAAGGCTTAATATACTTACTGGTAACTGTCTTGTAGGAGTAGATAGAGTATTTTCCTCGTGTCGAATCGTAGTTAGCGGTAGAGAGTTTCCCGCTAGGTTGATAGAATTTCCATTGGCCGATTATGATGTGGTCCTAGGAATGGATTGGTTGAAGGAGCAATACGCAAGAATAGACTGCCATATTGGCAGAATTATTTTTGGTATTCCCGGTGAGGCAGAGTTTTTATTTTCCAGAGGTGAAGTAGAACCTTCTCCACCAGTATTGCGGATGGCAGTAGTAGTGGCAGTTCAGTTTTCCAGAATTTTTGAAGAGTTTCCTGATGTATTTTCCGAAGAGCTTCCAGGCATGCCCCCAGAGAGAGAGATAGAGTTCATCATTGATTTGCTTCCAGGGACGGCACCAGTGTCAGGGGGAGTCTACAGGATGGCACCTTCAGAGTTAGAGATTTTGTACAAGATGATTGAAGAACTCAGAACCAAGGGATTCATTCGTGCTAGTGGATCACCTTAGGGAGCCCCGACACTTCTTGTGAAAAAGAAGGATGGTACGTCAAGATTATATGTTGATTATCATACCTTGAACTCTGTAACAGTCAAGAACAGATATCCTCTACCAAGAATAGATGATTTATTTGATCAACTCAAAGAAGCGGCAGTATTCTCGAAGATTGACTTGCGGTCAGGGTACCATCAGATCAGAGGTAGAGAGCAAGACGTCCCGAAGACGACATTCAGATCCAGATATGGGTATTGGGAGTTCCATGTTATGCCATTTGGAGCGACCAATGCATCATCCGTATTCATGGACCTCATAAATCGTATCTTCATGCCCTATTTAGACCAGTTTGTGATAGTGTTTATAGACGACATCTTAGTCTATAGCAATAATGAGGCAGATCATGAGCAGCATCTTCGTGTAGTTCTTCAGATTCTCAGAGAGGACCAGTTGTACGCAAAGTTTAGTAAGTGCGAGTTTTGGCTCGATCGTATCTCGTACTTAGGTCACGTTATCACCAGAGGTAGAGTGGAAGTGGAACTCCAGAAGATAGTGGCTATAGAGTCATGGCCTATTCCCAATACCGTCACAGAAGTTCGAAGTTTCCTAGGATTGGCTAGCTATTACCGGCGGTTTGTCTCAGACTTCGTTCGGATTTCAGCACCACTGACGCAGTTGACCCGCAAGGATGTGCAGTTTGCTTGGAAAGTAGAGTGTCAGAGTTCATTTGAGAAGTTGAAGCAGAGATTGATGACGGCTCCTATTCTCAAGCTTTCAGATGGGACTGTAGGATTTTCAGTCTATTGTGATGCTTCTAGCAGAGGATTGGGATACGTCTTGGTGCAGCATAGTAAGGTAGTCGCTTATGCGCCATATCAGCTTCGTGACTATGAGAGGAATTATCCTATCCATGACTTGGAATTAGCAGCAGTAGTTTTTGCATTGAAGCTTTTGAGGCATTATTTATATGAAGATCGGGTGGAGATTTTCACCGACCACAAGAGTCTGAAGTATGTGTTTACCCAGAAGGATCTTAATATGCGTCAAAGAAGATGGCTAGAGCTACTTGTCGATTATGACATCAACTAGCAGCATCATCCTGGGAAGGCCAACGTTGTTGCAGATGCATTGAGCAGGAGAGATGGAGTTTATTTTCTAACAGTACAGCCAGAATTGTTAGCCGATCTTCAGAAGATGGATATTGAAGTTGTTCTACCTACCAATGTGGCATTGATGGCCAGTATGCAAGTTCAGTCCAATATAGTTGAGAGGATTAAGTTAGCTTAGTCGACGGATTCTAAGCTTCAGCGGCTTAGGACTGAATGTGTAGCAGGACGGAGACCAGAGTTATGTGTTCACGAAGATGGTACTCTCCGACATGGGAGACATCTCTGTGTACCCAGTGGTGATATCAGATAGGAGATCATGGCAGAGGCTCACAGTTCTCAGTATTCAATTTATCCCGGTGGCACGAAGATGTACCGAGACATCCGTCAGCATTTCTGGTGGAATGGCATGAAGAGAAAAATAGTCCAGTTTGTCTCTCGTTGTTTAGTTTGTCAACAAGTTAAGGCTGAACATCAGAGACCAGCTGGACTTCTTTAACCTTTACCGATCCTAGAATAGAAATGGGAGCACATTACCATGGATTTTATAACTGGGTTACCTAAATCCCCAGTTGGAAGAGATGCTATCTGGGTTATAGTTGACAGGCCCACCAAGGTAGCTTATTTTATCCCTTTCAGAACTGGTCAGTCGACGGATCAGCTAGCAGAGATATACCTCAGGCAGATTGTCAGATTGTATGGACCAGTTAGTATGATATCAGACAGAGATTTAAATTCACATCACACTTTTGGTAGAGTCTTCAAGAGAGCTTGGGGACTCGTCTAAAGTTCAGTTCAGCTTATCATCCACAGACAGATGGTCAGTCAGAACGTACGATTCAGATACTCGAAGATATGTTGCGATCTTGTACACTCAACTTCGATGGTTCGTGGGAAGATCACTTGCATCTCATGGAGTTCTTCTATAACAACAGTTTCCAGGCTAGTATCCAGATGACACCCTTTGAAATACTGTATGGCAGGAAGTACAGATCACCTTTAGCTTGGGATGATGTCGACGAGAGACAGATGCTTGGTCCAGAGATGATTACGCAGACAATCGAGATGGTCAGACAAGTCAGAGATCATCTTCGAGTTGCCCAAGATCGCTAGCGCCATTGGGCCGATTCTCATCGGCGTCCCCTTAAGTTTTCAGTCGGCGACCACGTGTTCCTTAGGATCTCGTCAACCCGTGGCGTCATTCGATTCGGCGTACGTGGAAACCTTAGTCCTAGGTACATATGGCCATTCGATATCTTTGAGCGAGTAGGTGATGTATCCTATCGTTTTGCTCTTCTACCGTCGTTATGTGAGGTACATGACGTATTCCATGTATCCCAATTGCAACGATATATTCCGGATCCACCTTGATCATTCAGAATTGGTTGTTGGTACCAACCTTTCGTATGAGGAGAGGCCCGTATCCATATTTGACCAAAGGGAGAAGGTACTCAAGAACAAGACCATTAGTTTAGTCCGTGTTGCTTGGGGTCACTACTCTTTGGGTGAGTCAACGTGGGAGTGTGAGGATGATATCCGCTCGCGATAACCACACCTGTTTAACTCATAAGGTATAATGTCTTCCTTATGCCTTATGCTTTTAATTCCTTGCTTGCATGAATGATTGCTTGATTGACTGTTGTCATAGCTTGCTTATGATTAATATAGCTTGCCCCGATCTCTAGCCTCTTGATTAAATTCTGAGGATGAAATTATTTTAAGGTGGGTAGAGTTGTCACTCTGTTTCCCGTTATACGTATTTTCGTATACATATACGAGATTTCTGGCATTTATCAGGTAGACTGTAGTTAGACTTGTTTTGCTTAGTCTGGTCTTGGTTTAATCTTGACTTGGTTTATTTGATTGGTTTGGTTCAATTTGACTTGGTTTGGCTTGGCTTGGCTTGGCTTGGTTTGAGATGGAGAGGGTTGATATATAACCCAACTCCTCTCTCCCTCTTCATTCACTTCTTCATTTATTTCTTCATCTTCTTCATTTACTCCTCCGACCTACCAAGTCCTAGGCAAGTGCAACTTACTTCATGAGATCTCAAATTTTATTGTTCCATTCTCTTCCTTACTTGATTTTAAGCCACTTTAGAGCTAGACATTTTTTATTTTGGTGGATGGATTCATGTAGATCTAAGTTTGTATTATTTTCGATTTTTTTGGCTTTTGATCTATTAAACTCCATTATTTTCAAGTTTTGATTGTTCTATGTTGTAGAGAATTCAATTTTACCCAAAATGGACCTTTGAAAAGTTAGATCTCGACTTGTTTTGAGTAGGTTATGGCCAAAATAAGATTTGAGCATTTTCTAGTTATTTGTACTAAATTTGGCAGGAATGAATAGTGCCGCATGAATAGTGCCACAGCCGCAGGAATGAATAGGCCGCATAGTGCCGCAGAATGTCGTATAGTGCCTATTTTGGCTGTTTTTGGCTGTTTTAAGTCCTATTTGGCTGAATTGTGGCCAGAATTTCTTCCAACTCCCAACATGAAAGTTGTAGACCTTTTCCTTAGCTTCAAGAATATGTTACTAGATATTTTATGGAAGTTTCTTTCATTCATGATAATGTAAGGATAGAACACGACAGTGGCCTGTTAGTGACCCGTCGTGGTGCACTCTTAGCTAGTAACATGACATGATAGTGGCCCGTCGTGGTACACTCTTGATAAGTAAACCCAACATGATAATCTTGATATGCTGTTGTGACGACTATCTTGACTTGCTAAGTAACTTTTGTCTTGACACCGTGGGTGTTTGTGCTTGTATAAGCTACATGTCTCGTCTTGCATCATGTCTAGGACATGAATTCCTGGTTACCACGGTCAGGAATTCATACTGAATTTGACAAGGATAATGACTAGATTGATCATGTAGTTCATGAAGAGATTTTCCAGCTACAGGCAGTCCCGTTATCTGGGTGCTCTAATTGGACTTGTAGCCTGCCGTCGAGTAGGGCACATTTCCAGCACACTGTCATGTGTTGCACCCCCAAGTCACCTAATCCAACTCTCTCAACTTGTGACCGGATAACCTGGATTAAGTCTGCAGGGCTTGTGGTTGTTGAAACATCTCGATGCATCTTGTTAGTAACTAAGCTTGTGATAACCCTAGTTAGTTAAAGTATCAAGTCGTACTCATTGCTTGGCCGTGATTGATGGATGGAGTCCCATCTAGTCTTGCCTAGGCAAGACCAGTACATGGTTATTCCAGCACACTAATGTTATGCTTACTATTGTCGATAATTGGTTGGAGACTATGTTTTGTTCAGGTGAAGGATTACAACCCCGGTCCTTGTATGGTTTACGGGTTGTAACTTGTCTACCGGAATAGTCCCTTAGTTGTCTTATCGTTTATCACCTTGTTTTCTCTAACCCATGTCTTTATTTATCAATTATGTCTTTTGTGCTAATATGCTGGTTTTAGTTCTTATGTGAAGCCTCCCTTGTGGCACTTGCTCTTTCTGGGGTCTGACCCAGCTAGTTTTGTATGGCCAGATTTCGGAGTAACACCCGAGGATCTTCTAGCCTTCCAGCTAGATGGTGCACACTAGACGCAACCCTGGCAACGAGTGGGTTTTATTTTGCTCTCTCACTCTATTGTAAATTATTCTTTTGAGGTGTTTAGCCACCGAGCAAGTGTTAGCTCGTGTTAAATTTATATTTCTGTCTGCCTAAGGGTTGTAACATGATTGACAAATCCTAGGGTTGATCATGTATGACTTAAATTGCTAGTATTCGTATTTTGTATGACTAGCTTCATGATCATCTGAATATGTAATGTTTGGGACGTCTTACTTTGTATGTCTGATGATCTACCATCTTTTTACATTACTTGCTTGCTTGAGATTGGAACTAGGCTTGTTCTTGACCATAAGTAACTGTTGGCTTGTAGTAAACCCTCATGCATCTAGACAGCCATGACCGTATTATGAGGTGGGATTCACTTCAATGTACGTAGCTGGCTGTGTCTGTCCCCCGCTCTCCACTATTCTGGTTCTGGGGTATGACACGGATACGGCACGAAAATCATCTCAGAGTTAGGGTTTTGTGTTCCTCACATATAGGGCTACAAATTCCTTCAAATAGAATTCAAAATTAACAATATTAATTCCTATCAAGCATTTCATCAAACACCTATTCAAAAACACCGATACGTGTCTGATACGGACACGAAATGGACACGAATTCCTACCAAACTTGGGCTACACCTAGGGGAACCCTAAATTAATGTATTTATGGAAAGAAACTAAAATTTAAATAGGTTTTATGGCATTTACCTATTGAGAGGAAATCTCAATAAAAAATAAAAAGGAAAGGTGTTCTTCTCCAAATGCAATGGTCAATTCACTTCGAATCCTTGCTAGCTAGCCTCCCTTAGCATCCTCTACTGTTGTGAATCCTAATGCAAGAGAGTAGCCTCAATTTAGGATCAATTTGGATAAAGGGGAGAATTTTAGGGAAGAACAAATTAGGGTTTCTTTCTAGGTGTTAAAAGAGGCAAGGGGCTACTAAATGATACTTTATAAGAGGAGGATTTCTATTTGTGGCTGCCACAAAATGAATTAGGGTTAGGTTTAGATGTAGATGAGTGGCTAAGGCTTCTCCCCCAATTTCAAGTCCTCATATTGGTTCAATTTAGTCCTAAGGCTTTCTTTTTACAAATATCCTAAGGAGAAAATATCCTACTTAGAAATATCTAGACATTGCTAATCTTGGCACTTAGTAGGAAGGTTCTAATCAACATCTAATCCTCATGACTAATCTAGATTAGGCTAAACTTCTAGGTTAAGTCTCAAATAATTAACTAGCACATATTTAATTAATTCAATTTACAATTTCACAAAATTATCAAAATGACCAAAATACCCCTAGGCTAAAAAGTAGTAATATAACATTCTAATCACATGACTAGGCTCACATGGTCATGGTTAGTCTTTAGGCTTAGCAATTCTAGGATTACACTAGTTAACTATCAAATAACATTTCAATATTTTAAATAGTTTTAAATTAATTAAAAATCACTAAAAATCATAACATGAATTAAATCCTAATATTTGAAAATCAAAATTATAAAAGTTTAAAATTACCCTCATTTTAGAAAAGTGGGTGTTACACCATGACCTGGAACTTACAGCGATCATTTTTGCCCTGAAACTTTGGAAACACTACCTGTATGGAAGAGTGGAGATAATCACATACCATAAAAGTCTAAAGTATGTTTTCACACAAAATAAGCTGAACATGAGACAAAGGAGATGGCTAGAGCTGATAAAGGACTTTGACATCGACCTTCAGTATCATCCAGGAAAGGCTAATGTTGTAGCAGATGCACTCAGTCGGTATCTTATGGCAATATTTCTAACCATGGACCGACATCTTCTCAAGGATTTAGAGAGCATAGGGATAGAGATTATCATTCTAGGGATAGAGGGACAACTGATGAGTATGCAGATCCAGTCTGGGTTGATAGAGCAGATCAAGGAGACCCAGTTTCTTGATGAGGGTCTCCGCTGTATCAGATAAAAAATATGAACATGATTATTGGATGACTATGTCATAGCAGATGATGGTACCCTAAGGTACGGTATTAGGTGTGTGTCTAAAGGGAGCTTAAGGGAGAAATCATGCAGGAAGCCCACCAGTTGCAGTACTCGATGCATATAGGAGCTACGAAGATGTACAAGGATCTCATAGAGTTCGTTTGGTGGTATGGAATGATGAGGAATGTAGCCAGGTTTGTCTTCCGGTGTCTGGTTTGTCAGCAAGTGAAGACGGCACGCCAGAGACCAGAAGAATTATTACAGCCATTGTCCATTCCTGAATAGAAATTGGAGCATATCACCATGGACTTCGTCTCGGGGTTACCACGACCATCGAGCGAAAAGGATGCCATATGGGTGATAGTGGACATGTTGACCAAGCACACTTTATTCCCTCTAAAGTGGGGCTGACTACAGAGAAGCTAGCATATCTATATATGAGACATATTATGAGGATTCATGGCGTACCAGTCAGCATCGTCTCAGACCGAGACAATAGATTCACTTCTTACTTTTGGAGAAGCTTGCATAAGAGTTTGGGAACGCAGCTCAAATTCAGCACTGCTTGTCATCCCAGACTGATGGACAGTCAAAAAGGAGCATTCAGACATTGGAAGATATGCCGAGGTGTCATGCCCCAAAACCATAATACTGGAGAGTGGGGGACAGACACAGCCAGCTACGTATATTGAAGTGAATCCCACCTCGCAATACGGTTACGGCTGTCTAGATGCATTAGGGTTTACTACAAGCCATCAGTCTTCTATGGTCAAGAATACGCCTAGTGTCTCAATCTCAAGCAAGCATATAAATGTAACAAGATGGTAGATCATCAGACATACAAAGTAAGGATTCCCATACATTACGTATTCAGATGATCATAAAGCTAGTCATACAAAATACGAAGACTACAAGAGTTTCAGTCATACATGATCAAACCTAGGATTTGTCAATCATGTTACAGCCCGTAGGCTGACAGTAAGTAAAGTTGCAAACGAGCTAACACTTGCTAGGCGGCTAAACGACTCAAAAGAATATTTTTACAAGGGAGTGGGAGAGCAAAATAGAACCAACTCGTTGCCAGGATTGCGCCTAGTGGTTACCATCTGGCAGAAAGGCTGGAAGATCCTCGGGTGCTACTCCGAAATTTGTCCATACAAAATCAGCTGGATCAGACCCCAGAAAGAGCAAGTGCCACAAGGGAGGCTTCACTTAAGAACTAAAACCAGCATATCAGCACATAAAGTACAGATGAAATAACATAAGACATGAGTTAGAGATAACAAGGCGATAAACGATAAGATAACTAAAGGACTATTCCGGTAACCAAGTTACAACCCGTAAACCAAACAAGGACCGGGGTTGTAACCCTTCACCTGAACACAACTTAGTCTCTAACCAATTATCGATAAAGTAAAGCATAAACAATCATGTCCAGAGATAGTCATGTACTAGGTCTAGCAAGAATAGACAAGATGGGACTCCATCCAATCATTCACGGCCAAGCAAGAGTACGGCTTGATACTTTAACTAACTTGGGTTATCACAAGCCTAGTTACTAGCAAGATGCAATGAGGATTCCTTACTGCCATAAGTCCTGCAGACTATCCAGGTTATCCAGGCACAAGGTTCATGTTAAGAGTTGTCTTGACTTGTTAGGTGACTTGAGTGCAACACATGACAGTGTGCTTAGTAATCGTTGCTTGAAGTGCTCCATATAACAGTGAGCTGAAAATGTGCCCTTCTCGTCGGCAGGCTACAAGTCCATCAGGAAGACGCCCAGATAATGGGATTGCTTATAGCCGAAATACCTCTCTATATGAACTACTTGATCAATCTAGTCATTATCCTAGTCAGATTCAGTATGAATCCCTGACCGTGGTAACCAGGGACATAGGCTCTAGACATGATGCGAAACAAACTGGTAGCTTATACAAGCACATTCAATACAATCACCCACGGTGTCATGATTAGCATGTCCAGTTAGCCGTCGCAACAGCGTTCATGGGTTATCTTGTCAAGATTACTCGTCAGGGGTGCACCACAATGGGTCACCATTTTGTCATGTTACTTGTCATGTTCTTGTCAAGAGTGCGCCACAACGGGCCACTGTCCTGTTACGTTAGTTGTGCTTGTTACTTGTTAGGAGCGCGCCACAACGGGCCGCCATCATGGTTTATTACATGTCATTCGTTATTTGTGTTCACATATCATGGTCATGATCATATCACATATCATCATGTAAGCAGAAAAGACATATCCTGAGTGCACCCTAACGACCACCGATTAAGGAAGACAACATAGCTTAGAGCATAAAATGTAATAAAGCCAAAGGACATGGCAGCATATAGGGGAAAGTGCATATTATGGCAAAATGCCAAATCATTGTGTGCCCCAAGGCTATGCACCCATGGGGTTCTATGCGCCTACATGAAGGCCACATACATGCCAAATCGTGCTAAGCTGTGCCATGGCTTGCACAAGTCGTGTCGTGTCTCTATATTAGCAAAAACATAAAAAGTCGTGCCATGAGCAAACAAATCGTGCTAATCGTGCCACGTCGTGCCAAGTCGTACTACGACTTGCACAAGTCGTACCGTGTCGAGTCGTGCCATGCCTAGCCATGGCACGCATGAGCCGTGTCATGTCATGAATATCAATCGCAAGAGAATCGCATAAAATCACAAGTCTCAAAAGATGCAAGAAGCCAAAACATGCAAAAGCCAAAGCATGAGGGTCATGGCTTCCATGTGCCCAAGTGAAGGGGCTATATGTGCCCACATGGGAGCCCCTATACGTCCACATGAGGGAAGTTATGTGCCCAAGCATGGGTGCCTACATGGCCAAGGTACTTGCATGGCCAAGTGCCAAGGAATGGAGAAGGTATTTGTGCATTACGTGTGAAGGCCATGTGCCTTACACAAGTCATGCACCCACACTGGCTACATATATGCGCCCACTAGGAGGGGAACACACTCTATGCACCCAAGGGATCATGCCCTATGCGCCCAAGCATGGGTTGAACCCCTTGTGGCCAAAGGCTAAGGGTGAATGAGGTGACAAGTCGTGAAGGCTTATGCGCCAACACGAGTCTATGTGCCTAAATGTGGCACACTATGCACCCATATAATGGCATATGCCCCACTAGAGTGGGGAGGCTGCTTTGGACGCATGACAAGTCCATGCGCCCAAGCAGTGCACTGTTCGTTTTCCCGACGAATCCGGGAAGAACGAACTATGGTCGAAAACTTCGAAACTCCGCCAAATCTCCGTCCGGAGTCCAAATTCGGACTTCCTTAGGTCAAAATAGGGTAGAACGAAATTCTCTACTACATGGAACCATTAAAACATGCAAATGAAGAACTTAAATAGATCAAAACTTCAAATTTCCGAAAAGGCCATTTCCTAGATTTACAAAAACCCATGCACCAAAATGAAAATTTCCAAGTTCTAAAGTGGTTTAGAATCATGCTAAGAATTCATTGGAACCACCAAAATGGGTTCTTGAGTGAGAGAAAGGTATACTTGCCTATGGAGGGGAAGAGGTTTTTAATGGAGGAGAAGAAGTTTATGGAGAATAATGAAGATAGAGAAAAGTTGGTGGGTTTTAAATGGGGATGGTGGTAGGTAGGCGTTTACATGATGAACCATAGGATTAAACCAATCCAAACCAAATAATGAACCAAGTCAAACCATGACATGCCATGATGAGTCTAAACAAGATTAAACCAAAAATTAACTAGCAAGACCAGATAAATAAAAATACAGGTCAAGATTCCATACACGTATACTGGAAATACGTATAGCAAAAAACGGAGGTGACAACTCTACCCACCTTAAAAGAATTTCGTCCTCGGAATTTAATGAAGAGGCTAAGAGATGTCAATATACTAATCACTGGCAAGTTATAACTAAGCAATCAATCAAGCAATCATTCATGCAAGCAAGAATTTAAAAACATAAGGCATAAGAAAGACATTATACCTTACGAGTCAAACAGGTCGGGATATCGCGATCAAATATCATCCTCACGCTCCCACGTTGACTCACCCAAAGAGTGATGACCCCAAGCAATACGGACTAACTTTATAGTCTTGTTCTTGAGTATCTTCTCTCTTCGGTCCAATATGGATACGGGTCTTTCCTCATACGAAAGGTTGGTACCAACAACTAATTCTGAATGATCAAGGACATGACTCGATCCGGGATATACCTTCGCAATTGAGATATATGGAAGACATCATGCATCTCACGTAGCGACGACGGAAGAGCGAGACGATAGGACACATCACCTACTCGCTCCAGGATGTCGAACGGTCCTATATACCTAGGACTAAGCTTTCCCCGTACGCCGAAACGAATGACGACACGGGTAGCTAAGATCCTAAGGAATACTTGGTCGCCGATAGAAAATTCAAGGGGACGCTGATGAGAATCGGCCCAATGACGCAGGCGATCTTGAGTAATTTGAAGATAATCTCTGACTTGTCTGACCACCTCAACAGTCCTCGTCACCATCTCTGGTCCAAGTATTTGCCTCTCACCTATATCATCCCAAGCTGAAGGAGATCCGCATTTCCTGCCGTACAAGGCTTCAAAGGGCGCCATCTGGATACTGGCCTGGAAACTATGTTATAGGAGAACTCTACGAGATGAAGGTGATCTTCCTATGAACTACCAAAGTCAAGTGTACATGATTGCAACATATCTTCAAGAGTCTGGATCGTGCATTCTGACTGACCATCTGTCTACGGATGGTAGGCTGAACTGAACTTGAGACGAGTTCCCCAAACCTTCTTGAAGACTCCACCAAAAGTACGAGGTGAATCTCGAATCTCTGTCGGACACAATACTGACTGGTACTCCATACAATCTGACTATCTGCCTGAGGTACATCTCTGCAAGCTGATCCGTCGACTGATCGATTCTGAAAGGGATAAAATGAGCTACCTTCGTGAGTCTGTCAACTATAACCCAGATAGTATCTCTTCCAGCTGAGGATTTAGGTAATCCAGTCACAAAATCTATGGTAATGTGCTCCCATTTCTATTCTGAGATCGGTAAAGGTTGAAAGAAGTCCAGCCGGTCTCTGATGTTCGACTTTAACTTGCTGACAAACCAAACAACGAGAGACAAATCGGGCTATCTCCCTCTTCATGCCATTCGCCCAAAAATGCTGTCGAATATCATGATACATCTTCGTACCACCGGGATGAATCGAATACTGAGAACTGTGAGCTTCTGCCATGATCTCCTATCTGATATCTTCACTGGATACACAAAGACGCCTCCCATGTCGAAGTGTACCATCCTCATGAATACATAGCTCTGGTCTTCTCCCTGCTACACATTCTGCCCTAAGCCGCTGAAGCTTAGAATCCGCTGACTGGGCTAACTTGATCCTCTCAACTATACTGGACTGAACTTGCATACTGGCCATCAATGCCACACTGGAAGGAAGAACAACTTCAATACCCATCCTCTGAAGATCTACTAACAACTCTGGCTGTGCTGTTAGAAAATAAACTCCGGCTCTCCTGCTCAATGCATCTACAACAACGTTGGCCTTCCCAGGATGATACTGCAAGTTGATATCATAATTCACAAGTAGCTCTAACCATCTCCTCTGATATATGTTGAGATCCGTCTGGATAAACACATACTTAAGACTCTTGTGGTCAGTGAAAATCTTCACCCGATCTCCATATAAATAATGCCTCCAAAGCTTCAATGTAAAACCTACTGCTGCTAATTCTAAGTCATGGGTAGGATAATTCCTCTCATTGTCACGAAGCTGACGTGACATATAAGCGACTACCTTACCATGTTGCATCAATACGCATCCCAGTCCTCTGCCTGAAGCATCACAATAAATTGAAAATCCTTCCATCCCATTGGGAAGAGTGAGAATGAGGGCCGTCATCAATCTCTGCTTCAACTTCTCAAATGAACTCTGACTACTCTGCTGTCCAAGCAAACTGCACATCCTTGCGGGTCAACTACATCAACGACGCTGAAATTCGAGCAAAGTCTGACACAAACCGCCGGTAATAACCAGCCAATCCAAGGAAACTCCGAACTTTCACGATAGTGCTGGGAACTGGCCATGTCTCTATGGCAACTATCTTCTGGGGGTCCACTTCCACCCTATCTCTGGTGATGATGTGACCTAAGTATGAGATACGATCCAACCTAAAACTCGTACTTACTGAACTTCGCATACAACTGCTGCTCCCTGAGAATCTGAGGAACCACACGAAGATGTTGCTCATGCTCCACCTCACTTTTGCTATAGACTAAGATGTCGTCTATAAACACTATCACGAACTGGTCCAAATACGGCATGAAGATACGATTTATGAGGTCCATGAATACGGCTGGCGTATTGGTTGCTCCAAATGGCATAACAAGGAACTCCCAATATCCATACCTCGATCTGAATGCTGTCTTCGGGATGTCCTGCTCTCTGACTCTGATCTGATGGTACGCTGACTGCAAGTCAATCTTTGAGAATACTGCCGCTCCCTTGAACTGATCAAATAAGTCATCTATCATTGGTAGAGGATATCTGTTCTTGATTGTTACAGAGTTTAAGGTATGATAATCAATACATAATCTTGACGTACCATCCTTCTTTTTCACAAGAAGTATCGGAGCTCCCCAAGGTGATCCGCTAGCACGAATGAATCCTTTGGTTCTAAGTTCTTCCATCATATTGTACAAGATCTCCAACTCTGAATGCACCATCCTACAGACCCTCTCTGACACTGGTGCTGATCCGGGAATCAAATCAATGGTGAACTCGATCTCTCTCTCTGGGGGCATGCCTGGAAGTTCTTCGGGAAACATGTCAGAAAAGTCTTTTACAACTCTGGGAAACTGAACTGCTGCTGCTACTGCCATCCGTAATGCTGGGGAAGAAGGTTTTACTCCGCCTCGGAGAAATGAAAACTCTAACTCACCAGGAATACTAAACATAATCTTGTCGATATGGCAATCTATTCTAGCATACTGGTCCCTCAGCCAATCCATCCCTAGGACCATATCATAATCGGCCATCAGGAATTCTATCAACCTAGCAGGAAACTCTCTACCGCTAACTACGATTTGACACGAGGAAAACACTCTAACTACTCCTACAAGACCGTTACCAGTAACTATATTGAGCCTTACTAATAATGACTCGGGCTCCTGTCCTATCCGTGTCGCGAATCGTGCTGACATAAATGAATGTGATGCACCCAAATCAAAAAATACTGATAGAGGAAAAGAGTTGACGAGAATGGTACCTGCCACCACCTCACCTGATGCCAACTCCTCCTCTACGGTCAAAGCCATCGCTTGACCTTGCCCTCTGGGTGCTGGTCCCCTCTGCTGGAAACCTCTCTGGCGGTTCTGAATCTGAGCTTGGGCCTGGGCATACTGCTGCGGTCTCTACTGCTGGAATGCTTGAGCCTGAGGTGGCAATGGCCTCGGAGGCTGGTACTGTTGCTGCTGTACTGGTGCTGGTCCCCTCACCGAGGGATTAGTCTGGGTCGATGAGGATGAACCGGCTCTCTGCGGCAGGACTCTACCATATGATCTGATGCCCCACAAACCAAACATAAATCTTGTGCTCGACGATATTCTGATACTACATGCCCTGGCTTCCCACAATGAGTGTAACCCATTGGGGAAGACTTCCTCCGCTTCTGCTGCTGAGGGTACGTCGGAGTCGAGTGCTGAACCGACGTAACTGATGTTGCCCTCCTCGGAGCTCCAATGGTCAAGGCCCTAGCTGCCAGGGCTGGGGCCTGAGGACTGGGTCATTTGACCATGGGACCACTTCCGTCCTCCAGTTTTGTCCACAATCCTCTGAGAAGTATACTCATGCCTCTTCGCTGCTCGCAAAACAGCATCAAAAGTCTGATGCTTAAACTGCTCCACTGCTAGAATGATCTCTAGGTGGAGTTCCCTGCTGGAATTGCTGCGCTCGGTCAAACTCTGTTGCCACCAAGGTGGGAGCAAACTGACCCAGTCTTGAAAACTCGACCACTAAATCCATCGAATGTCCTGCTCATCTGCCTGAGATTGGTGAACCTCGTCTATAGGTCGTGCCGAGCTAAAGCATCGAAGTACTTGATCTGAAACTTGTCACTGAATACCACCCATGGAACAGGTGTCGTCAACCCAACTGCTATCATCAGCCCACCAGGTGCGGGCTAGGTCCAATAACTGCAGGCACACTACAGCTACCTTCTCACCATCTAGAGTCTTGGCTGCATCTAAGATGATCTCGAAGTCCTGGAGCCACGCATCAGCTACAATAGCGTCTTCACTGCCGTCGAAGAAGGGAGGGTTCAGGCGCTTGAAACTGTTGGCCGTATTGTTCCCTTGATAATCAACGCAGCCCATGGCATCTTGTACTGCCTGGTGCAGGGCATCGCCCCGACGATCTTGAGATGCAAGAAATTCCCTGATGAGACCCACCAGGGTTCCATCATCAGGCTCTTCAGGCTGGACTGGCTGAACTAGTGGCTCTTTGACCTTTAGTAGGCATGACTCTGGAGGCTACCCCTGAGTGCTAGGCTTGGTCTCCCGGTTGCTACTGGTCCACGGGAGGTGCTTCGCTTTGCCGATCGGTAGGACCAGGAACAATGCCGATGAAGAAACGACATAGGGAACAATAAGGAAGGACCATGATAGATCGAAGATGTAAACATGTGATCAGGTCAAGATTTCAGATAGATTAAAAGGCACGAGTGGAGATCAAGGACGAGTACTGATTGAGACATCTATCCAGTGAAACCCTCACTCGTCTTGATTTACAAGACCTGCATGGGCCACCACTTAAACCGTGTCACGCCTCAAAACCAGAATACTGAAGAGCGGAGGACAGACACAGCCAGCTATGTACATTGAAGTGAATCCCATCTCGCAATACGGTCACAGCTGTCTAAATGTATGAGGGTTTACTACAAGCCATCAGTCTCCTATGGTCAAGAACACGCCTAGTGTCTCAATCTCAAGCAAGCATGTAAATGTAACAAGATGGTAGATCATCAGACATATAAAGTAAGGCATCCCATACATTACATATTCAGATGATCATGAAGCTAGTCATACAAAATAGCGAAGACTAGCAAGAGTTTCAGTCATACATGATCAACCCTAGGATTTGTCAATCATGTTACAGCCCGTAGACAGACAGTAAGTAAAGTTGCAAATGAGCTAACACTTGCTCGGCGGCTAAACGCCTCAAAAGAATATTTAACAAGGGAGTGGGAGAGCAAAATAGAACCCACTCATTGCCAGGATTGGCCTAGTGGTCACCATCTGGCAGGAAGACTGGAAGATCCTCGGGTGCTACTCCGAAATTTGGCCATACAAAACCAGCTAGGTCAGACCCCAGAAAGAGCAAGTGCCACAAGGGAGGCTTCACTTAAGAACTAAAACCAGCATATCAGCACATAAAGTATAGATGAAATAACATAAGACATGCGTTAGAGATAACAAGGTGATAAACGATAAGATAACTAAAGGACTATTCCGGTTACCAAGTTACAACCCGTAAACCAAACAAGAACCGGGGTTGTAACCCTTCACCTGAACAGAACTTTAACCAATTATCGATAAAGTAAAGCATAAACAATCATGTCCAGAGATAGTCATGTATTGGGTCTAGGCAAGACTAGACAAGATGGGACTCCATCCAATCATTCACGGCCAAACGAGAGTACGGCTTGATACTTTAACTAACTTAGGTTATCACAAGCCTAGTTACTAGCAAGAGGCAATGAGGATTCCTTACGGCCACAAGCTCTGCAGACTATCCAGGTTATCCAGACGCAAGGTTCATGTTAAGAGTTGTCTTGACTTGTTAGGTGACTTGAGTGCAACACATGACAGTATGCTTAGTAATCGTTGCTTGAAGTGCTCCACATAACAGTGAGCTGGAAATGTGCCCTACTCGTCGGCAGGCTACAAGTCTATCAGGAAGACGCCCAGATAACGGGATTGCTTGTAGCCGAAATACCTCTCTATATGAACTACTTGATCAATCTAGTCATTAACCTAGTCAGATTCAGTATGAATCCCTGACAGTGGTAACCAGGGACACAAGCCCTAGACATGATGCAAAACAGACTGGTAGCTTATACAAGCACATTCAATACAATCACCCACGGTGTCATGATTAGCATGTCCAGTTAGCCGTCGCAACAGCATTCATGGGTTATCTTGTCAAGATTACTCATCAGGGGTACACCACAACGGGTCACCATCTTGTCATGTTACTTGTCATATTCTTGTCAAGAGTGTGTCACAATGGGCCACTGTCCTGTTACGTTACTTGTACTTGTTACTTGTTAGGGGCGTGCCACAACAGGGATGCCATCATGGTTCATTACATGTCATTCATCATTTCATATTCACATATCATGGTCATGATCATATCACATATCATCATGTAAGCAAAAGAGACATATCCTGAGTGCACCCTAACGGGCCACCGATGTAAGAAAGACAACATAGCTTATATCATGAAATGTAATAAAGCCAAAGGACATGGCAGCATATAGGGAAAAGTACATATTATGGCAAAAAGGCAAAATGCTAAATCATTGTGTGCCCCAAGGCTATGCGCCTACGGGGTTCTATGCACCTACATGAAGGCCACATACATGCCAAATCATGCTAAGCCGTGCCACGGCTTGCACAAGTCATGTCGTGTCTCTATATTAGCAAAAACATAGAAAGTCGTGCCATGATCAAATAAAATCGTGCTAATCGTGCCACGTCGTGCCAAGTCGTACTACGACTTGCACAAGTCGTACCGTGTCGAGTCGTGCCATGCCTAGCCGTGGCATGCACGAGTAATGTCGTGTCATGAAGATCAATCGCGAGAGAATCGCATAAAATCACAAGTCTCAAAAGATGCAAGAAGCCAAACCATGCAAAAGCCAAAGCATGAGGGTCATGGCTTCCATGTGCCCAAGTGAAGGGGCTATGTGCGCCCACATAGGAGCCCCTATGTGCCCTCATGAGGGAAGTTATGCGCCCAAGCATGGGTGCCTATATGGCCAAGGCACTTGCATGGCCAAGTGCCAAGGAATAGAGAAGGTGTTTGTGCATTACGTGTGAAGGCCATGTGCCTTACACAAGTCATGCACCTACACTGGCTATATATATGCGCCTACTAGAAGGGGAACACACTCTATGTGCCCAAGGGATCATGCCCTATGCGCCCAAGCATGGGTTGAACCCCTTGTGGCCAAAGGCTAAGGGTGAATGAGGTGACAAGTCGTGAAGGCTTATGCGCCAACTCGAGTCTATGCGCCTACATGTGGCACACTATGCGCCCACATGATGGAATATGCACCCACTAGAGTAGAGAGGCTGCTTTGGGTGCATGACAAGTCCATGCGCCCAAGCAGGGCACTCTTCGTCTTTCCGACGAATCCGGGAAGAACGGACCATAGCCGAAAACTTCGAAACTCCGCCAAATCTCCGTCCGGAGTCCAAATTCAGACTTCCTTAGGTCAAAATGGGGTAGAACGAAACTCTCTACGACATAAAACCATCAAAACATGCAAATGAAAAAGTTAAATAGATCAAAACTTCAAATTTCTGAAATAGGCGATTTCCTAGATCTACAAAAACCCGTGCACCAAAATGAAAATTTCCAAGTTCTAAAATGGTTTAGAATCATGCTAAGAATCCATCGAAACCATCAAAATGGGTTCTTGAGTGAGAGCAAGGTGCACTTGCCTATGGAGGGGGAGAGGTTTTTAATGGAGGAGAAGAAGTTTATGGAGAATAATGAGGAGAGAGAAAAGTAGGTGGGGTTTTAAATGGGGATGGTGGTAGGTAGGGGTTTACATGATGAACCATAGGATTAAACCAACCCAAACCAAATAATGAACCAAGTCAAATAATGACATGCCATGATGAGTCTAAACAAGATTAAACCAAAAATTAGCTAGCAAGACCAGATAAATAAAAATACAGGTCAAGATTCCGTACACGTATACTGGAAATACGTATAGCAGAAAACAGAGGTGACGCGAGGACTTGTGCTCTGAATTTTGAAGGATCATCTACATTTAGTAGAGTTTGTCCTACAACAACAGGTATCAGACTAGCATTGGCATGACTCCTTTTGAGGTATTATATGGTCGTCGATGTCGTTCACCTTTGTCATGGGATGATGTTTGTGAAAGACTACTGCTTAGGACTTGAGATGGTTATGTATGCTGCTGGACAAGGTTAGACAGATTCAATATCATCCGAGGATAGCCCAGGACCGACAGAAGCTTTGGGCATACAGTAGTCGAAGACCTTTGGAGTTTGTAGTTAGAGATTTTATATTTCTGAGAATTTTACTGACTCGGGGCTTTGTCAGATTTGGTAGAGACAGGAAGCTCAGTCCAAGGTTTATTGGACCCTTTGAGACAATAAGCAAGGTAGGGGCAGTCGCCTACAGATTAGCTTTGCCACATAACCTGGAGGGAGTACATAATGTGTTCCATGTCTCCCAGCTCTGGGGGTACATAGATGATCCTAGTCATTACTTGACCATTCAGAGCTTGAGGTGGGCCCCAACCTCACTTACTCAGAGTAGCCTATAGAGATATTTGACCGCAGGGATAAGAAGGTGCGCAGTCATACGATTCCACTAATTCAGGTTACTTGGAGGCACCACTCTCCAAGAGAGTCTACATAGGAGAGAGAGAATGAGATGAGAAAGAGATATCCCTATCTATTTGAGATATGATGTGCACTACCTTTCTTAAAATTTTGAGGACAAATTTTTTAAAGGAGAGTAGATTTGTAACCCCATCTTCTCTAATAAAGACTTAGTCATCCTTCATCTATTTTTATTATTTTTCAAGTATTCAAATAAATTTTTAGAAGCTTTTAGTTAGCCATAGGTTAAATCAACTCTTTAGGGCTAAGCCCATAGCCTAGGTTTAAGCCAGACTTGACTTGGACCAAGCCTATATGTAGATACCAATTGTAGGAACGAGATGTAAAGCGCTATACTCTAGAGGGGGGTTTATAGAGTAGGCAACGAAAATTTGCTATTTAAAAAATTGTTAGTAACAAGATCACAGAATATATATCATAGATACGTAAATAAAAAATAGAGAGCAGAGAGCAAACACAAACATGGCGATGTATATTGGTTTTCTTCTTGTGAGGACTAGTCCTGGAGGAAGAACTCTAGCTTCCAGTTGAATCCACTATGGAAAATCATCGCAAGTTTTCATCTGAAGTCCTTGCAACTTCTATAACGCGAGCTTTGATCCGAAGTACTCGACCAACTTCAATTGTGAAGTGTCTTTCTTCAATCAAGCCTCTGATTACAATCTCTCTGAAGCTTCTAAACCGTACCGCACTGGCAAATCGACTAGAGGATTATAACTGACTTGGAATTTAAAAATGAATAGCTCAGAACACTTTGAAAGAACGTATTAGGCTTAGAGAGAAGAGATAATAAAGTGAATGAGTAAGTTAAAATGATCAAAATTCTTCTCTATTTATAGTTTTTCTAAAGGCAGAAGTTTGTCAGAATTCGGGCAGAACTCTATGAGAAAATCTCGACAAGATTCGTAACTGTAGGAAGACCAAGTTCAAAATCCAACGAACACTAACCGAACTCTGGCCAAATTCAGGCCGAACTCGGGCCGAATTCTGTTGGAGTTATGTTAGGGTTTTTGCAATTTGGTTTTTGAGATTTTTAAAAAGTCAAGAAGTTAGGAAGTAGTTTGAAGCTTTTGTAAGTGGGCTTGTTTTCAAAATAAAAGGATATTTTAAAAATGTTTCTTGGATATCCTATTTGCCAGTACGATGCAGTGTACATCGTATTCCTAGACTCAATAAATATGAAAATTATATTGATAAAATAGGAAAACCAAGAGCACTTTGATGATGCCTTTCTTCTAATATTTGAGCAGACCTAAAGATACCTTTTTTCTTGACAGCGGTCGTCGAAAGAAATCTCCTTTTATAACGTCGTCTTCGGCCAATTAATAATTCTCTATTGTATATGTCCTGATTTGATCATGTTTGATTATGCTTACTGCATGTCTGCAAATACATGTTAGGCGAATAAAGTAAAAACACTATGATGCATTATGATACAACACATAGAAATATGTTATAGAACATTAGGACAACGCTAAGTTAAAGTATCAGCATGATAGTGATTACATGAATATTAGTGACGTCATTATATTAAACTTAATTGATTAGCCATATTCAAAAATATTATATAATTATTGGGCTAATACTATAGTCTCCATTGGCGAGGCCATACCAAATTCCTAACTCCCTTTCCCCATTCTTCCTCCTTCCTTGAAACTTCTCTTGCCAGCCCTAGCTCTGATCGGCCATGGATTCCTCATGGAGTTACAGTAGTCTCTTCCATAGTGATTGACAGCGGCACGAAGTGTGGCTTCACTATTCCCAGTGGCGGCGAGAAAAAGCACGACGTGGTGTCGGCGAGGATCTCTTCTTCGTTACGAAGATCAAATTCTCGACGAAAGCAACACAGTAGCGGTAGCGCAATAACGAGACTAGACTGGACTGGACTGACACCATTCATCAAATACGGCCAAGCAATAAGTACGGCTTGATACATTAGCTAACTAAGGTTATTACAAGACTAATTACTAACAAGATGCAACGAGATATTCCTACAGTCACAAGCCCTGCAGCTATCCAGGCTATCCAGATACAAGTTACAAGGATTTATAGCGGATACATCGCCTAGGAGACAAATGTATCCCAAGAGAGTTATTAGGACTTGGTCAGCCTGCCACGTGTCCTGTCGCAAGAATCATTTTGAGCCGCTTGAGTCTCTCAGTTTTCGGCCATGTAGGGCCGCATGAGACTCATGTGGCTTAAGTCACAAGCTTCCTTAGCCCACATGCATAGATTCTGTATTTTGGCCGCATAAAACTCATGCGGCTTAGGTCACAGTCACCTTTGGCTGCATGAAGTTTGGGGCCGCATATGTTTGAGCCGAATAAGGACCATGATACTCCTTCTGGCCGCATGAAAGCGTATGAACCCTGCTTTTGGTGACGTCTCACGTCTTATCTTTTTGTCAAAGTGTTAGAGCTGTCACTTTTGTCAGTTTTGACAGGACTTGTCAGCTTTATCAGGCGAACTGCTCCTCTTGGCCGTATATCTTTCTTCTGCAGCTGTTTTTGTTGACGGGCCGCATAAACCATTGAATCGGTCTTGCGGCTATCCTTTATACGGATCTGTTTCGTCCAAAGTACATATGTGACAATTTGTGATCCGCATGAACCCCATATTTTCTATGCTTCTATAAGACCCCCTTCAAAGTTTTCAAATTATAAATTTGGAATATTTTGAACAAGAAGCATGGAAATATGTCAAGCCGCAGGAAGTCTTCCAGTTGCAGGGAATTTTTGAGCCGCAGGGAGATCTCATCAGTCTGCCAGCCCTGTCACTGCTGTATTTAATTTTCTTGATTCGGTTGTGGATCTCTTTTCGAGATAAAGTTGACGGTTACTAGGGATAAAGTCCCCAAACGTCAATACTTATCTTTAATGATCTCGATAACCGAAGAGACGCTTGACGGGTATTAGGGATAAAGTCCTCGAACGTCGTCATTGTCGTTAATGATCTCGAGAGTCGAAGCGGCACTTTTTAGCAACTCTATAAATAGGGGTCATTCGGAGAGAGATTTCCTCTTTCACCTTCTTCTCCTTCGACTTCATCATACTTTCTGTTATGGCTCCAAAAGCTTCCAGGTCGACTGGTGTGGCAGCCAAAGGGAAGAGACTTGCTTCTCCGTCGAGAGCGACAGACGCTCCTTCTATTCATCCCGACGTGCAACTCCCTCTCAAGAGTAAGGATGGTGGGCAGATGACGACTGAAATTTTGAATGGCCATAGCGCATATTTCATGCGCGACCCTGTCATATACTGCTTCTGCTTTAAGCCTAGTCGATGCATGCCCTATCTCATTTGGACCACATGTGTTCTGTATGATAGGGCCGCATGGACTAAGCCGTATAGCCGCTGTTCATTCGAACTTGAACCGCATAGGTGCCTCAAGATTGATCTGCATGAACATTTCATGACTGAGCCGCATAGGTGCCGCATGAGCACTTTATGATCGTACCGCATGAATATTGTATGGCTGGGCCGCATGATTGCCTCGTGACTGATCTGCACGAGTATTGGGCCGCATGAGTATTTTATGACTAAGCCGTATAAGTACCTCATAATTGAGCCGCATTAGCACTTCATAACTGAGCCGCCTAAATGCTTCATGACCTGAGCTGCATGAGTACTTTCATGAAGCCAACCTCATAACGTTTTAGGCCGTATGGGTTCTACTTTGGCCGCATAACTGAAAAAGAACAGAGTCCTTTGTTTTCTTTTTGGTGCTAAGCCCCCCTTACTTCCACATTTTGTAGGGATCTGGATGGCAAACTTCTCCAGGATCGGTGTCGACGACTAGAGTGAAAATACACCATTCTGACACATACATCAGACAGCTCAGAACTTCTCATGCTTCGAAAGAGTTTTCCCTGCACCATTTTGGCATACACATCAAACAACTCAGGACTCTTCATGCTTCGGAAGAGTTCTTCCTAGGTGGTAGGAAGGGCCTTTATACCTCGGAGAGTTGGACGGTGGTCAGGCATCGTTATGAACGTCCTGCCTTCACGGATCTCCAAGTAGGCAAAACCACCATCAGGGATGATGTTTTGAAGGGATGGTCCTTCGAGGGAGCGGGGCTAAGGCATCCGCAATACGGAGGGAAGGATAGCATGCTATATTTGCCCTCCTTCAGACAGCTCCTTGGGGATTCAACATCCTTGTTTGCTTCTCAGCAATAAAACATGACCTCTTTCGAGGGCCATGAAACTGCTTGTTGATGAAGGCGAAGTACTGTCAAATTGACGAAACTATGTATTGCTAGATTTTTTCTTTCTTTATTTTCTGATGTCGATGTAGTCCTATGAATGTAACTGATTTTGAATAAGCATGGTATGTTCACTCTATTCTCTATTTGTGGTATTTTGTGGTGCTTGTATTAGAGGGCCTAATACAATATTTGTATTTGATAACGGACACCCCACTGGGGGATTTTTGTGGACCTATTGCCCTTTTGTGCATCTGGAAATGCGAGCAAATAGATTTTGAATGATATTTTGTGGACCTACTACTCTTTGATACACCAATGATGCGAGTAATAGATTAGGATAATTTTTATGGACTTATTACCCTTTTTGTGTACTGGCGATGCGAATACGGATAATAAGTGGAGAGAAAATCGACATATTTACTCAGAGGTAACGAGGACATGGTAAATATGGGTCTAAAGTAGAGCCTCCCTACTCAAAGGTAATAAGGACGTGGTAGGAGTAGGCCAAAATGGGGATACACAGAACTACTCAGAGGTGTTATCAACAGTGGAAATTCTATGTATTGGGTGATTTGTTTGTGATGGACGAGAAAATAACTCATAGGTAATATGGACATGGTTTTTTTTTTCCCTGTTGGAAAATTTTGTAGACCTATTACCCCTTTTATGTACTGATGGTGCGAGTAATAGATTAGGATAAGTTTTATGGACCTATTACCCTTCTGCGCACTGGTGGTACGGGTAATAGATTTTGAGGCAAACTTCTCGTGGAGAAAATATATGCCCAGGAAGTTCATAGATATGACCAGAAGACGAGGTATGAATCCATTCAGAGTAGTCAGATAGGTAAAGTTCAGTGGTACCTGAGGGTATATAACTCACAATCTGAGAGATTTGAGGTCATAGTGTAAGTTCAACGATACCAGAGGGTACATAACTCACAATCTGAGAGATAGTTGGAGGATGTCGTTTAGACATAATATTTCTTGAGGAAGTTGCCGTTGATGGGCATCATGAGCAAGTCTCCATTTTGTTTTGCGAGACGGTACGCGCCGTTGGAGAATAAGGTCTCGACAATGAACGGGCCCTCCCATTTGGGCTAAAATTTGCCGGGGGTCTTGTGAGTCATGACCATTGGTCTGTGAATAGCCAAGACAAGATCGCCGACTTGAAATATTCTCTGTTTGACTTTCTTGTTGAAAGCCCGAGAGATGCGCGCTTGGTAGAGCTCTATGCTTTGTTGAGCTTGTAAACGCTTCTCATCTAATGCTTTCAACTATTGTAGCCGTTGGCGGTAGTTATCGTCCGACGTTAACCGGTAAGTAAGGGCCACTAGAAGTGAGGGAATCCGAGTCTCCAATGGGAGGACTGCCTCGCTCCCATAAACCAAGGAGACCGGTATATTTTCTGTAGCTGTCCGAATTGTGGTATAATACGCCCATAAGCACTCGCCAAGCTTTTTATTATAGTCACGTTTGTTTGCAGACACGAACTTTTTGAGGAGCTTGATTATGGTTTGTTGAAAGCCTCAGCCAGACCATTAGTCGATGGGTTATATGTTGTCGAGGCCATATTCTGAATCCGATTTTTGTCATAAAATCGATAAAATGCGAGGCTTGCGAACTGCGGACCATTGTCGTGAATAATCCTCCGGGGCAGTCCAAAATGGTAGATGACGTGATGTTTTATGAAGCTAATCACGTCCGATGTCTTAACCTCTGCCAGCGAAACAGCTTCCGCCCATTTGGAGAAGTAATCGGTGATTGCAAGTATGAATCGATGTCCTCTAGATAATGGTGGGGTGATTGGCCTAATGATGTCCATTTCCCAAGCTTAAAATGGCCAAGCGGCAACTGTCGGGTGCAAGAATTCAGATGGTAAATGTATAAAATCTGTATGGATCTGGCAAGCCTTGTACTTCTTTACATAATCAACTGCATCTGCTACCATTATAGGCCAGTAATAACCCATCCAGCGGAGACGATCTTGTAATTTTCGGGCCAGGTTGGTGAGCCCCACAAGTGCCGTCATGAGCTTCACGTAAAGCTTCTTTGGCTTTTGTGTTTGACAGGCATCTTAACAGTAGCCCATCGTAGGATCGTCGATATAACATTTTTGTCTCCGTATCATAGAAGAATTTGAGGGAGCGTCTTCTGATCGAAGTTGCTTCCTTCGCATTCTCTGGCAGAATTCCACAGATTACAAAGTCGATGAGCGGGCGTCTCCAGTCTTGTAGGTCAGTTGGTTATCTGGACTGGAGTAACTTGTACCCAGTTGAAGATTGTTCCTGGGACAGACCAGATCACGGCCTGTTATGTCGACTAGATGATGAGTATCATTTGGAAGTGCCAAGGAGGCGACGAGACCTGCTATGGCATCGGCTTCGATATTTTGGAGCCTAGGAACATGTTCTATAAAGAATCCTTCTAAGGTTGCAATGATGGCAATTGTTGTCTGATAGTAGGGAATTAAGTCCTCATTACGAACCTTGTATGAACCTCGGATCTGGTTAACAACCAACTGTGAGTCACCATATGCATCCAGGTACTTGATCCCCACTTTTTTGCAAGTTGGAGTCCGATGACTAAAGCGTTATATTCGACTACGTTGTTCGAACAAGGTTCTGTAAGAGCATATGCCCGATTGACTACTAACCCAGAGGGGGAAATCGATACTACTCCGACTCCAGCGACGATATCACCTTGTGGCCCTGTTCTTGAAGCGCCGTCAAAGAACATCTACCAAATGGAGTCATACGAAGTCATGTTCGAAGCGACGACTTCGTTGAAAATTTCTTCATAGATTCTGGCTGATTCTGAGCCTGGATGGGCTGCTAGGAAGTCGGCCAGGGCTTGACCTTTGATAGCCCTCTGCGGAACAAAAACTATGTCGTATGGAGATAATATTATCGCCCAGGTGGCTAGACAAGAACTGAGTGCACCGGACTTGGTCATGAGAACCCTGAGAGGACTAACTCATGAAACAACATGGATGGTCTGTCTGTCACATAGTGTCGTATTTTTTGAATGGCAAACACCAGGGCAGGGCACTCCTTCTCCACGGCGGTGTACCTATGTTCTGGCCCTATCATCATTCGGCTGAGATAGTAGATGGCTTGTTCATGTTCCGCATCATTATTCTGTGCTAGCAGAGCACCGAGGGATTGTTCCATCGACCTGTACATAGAACAGGCAGGGCTTTCTGCGACCGGGGCTACCAGAACTGGCAGGATTCGTCAAGTATTCTTTAATACCATCGAAGGCACGCTGACATTCCTCGTTCCATACGAAAGAGACACCTTTTCTCATGAGTTGAGTGAAGGGATTGACATCGCCCTGAGAGATTAGATATAAACCTCCTAATATAGGCTAGTCTTCCCTGAAGGCCGCGGAGTTCACGGAGGTTCCTTGGTGGACTCATCTCCAGGATTGCTTTTGTTTTGTCGGGATCTATATGAATGCCCCGGGAAGTAATGACAAAGCCCAAGAACTTTCTGCTGGACTACCCCCAGGAAAGACTTGGTGGAATTCATCTTCAGGTTGTGCGCTCGCATGAGGTCGAACACTATTCTCAAATCATATAAGTGATCATTTTTTGAGCGGCTCTTAACGACGATGTCGTCAACGTAGCACTCCACCGTCTTGCACAAATAATCTCTGAAGATGACACTCATAGCCCGTTGATATGTAGCACCGACGTTCTTCAGGCCAAAGGGCATGACCGTATAACAATATACGCCGATCGGTGTTCGAAATGACGTATGCTTCTCGTCATCAAGAGACATATTAATTTAATTGTATCCTGAAAAGCCATCCATAAAGGACATGTGCTCGAAGTCGCACGCATTATCGATCATTATATCGGTGATCGGAAGAGGGAATTCACCATTAGGGCATGCCACATTCAGATTGACGAAAATCGATGCAAATTCGGATCCTTCCATTCTTCTTGATGACTGGTACTACGTTGGCTACCCAGTCTGGGTGCTGCTCTTTGCGGATGAAACCACTATCTATAAGCTTGTTTACTTTCGCTTCAATAGAATTCATGATGTCTGGACGAAACTGCCGTTGTTGTTGTTTGACTGGTTTTGCGTACGGATAAATGTTAAGCTTATGAAGTGCAATCTCGGGGTTTAGTCCCGGCATGTCTTCATATCTCCAGGCAAAGACGTCGATGTATTCTCTGACGAGTTGTAACAACGACTCCTGCTCGTCGTCTGTCAGGCTTTTACTGACGAAGATTGGCTTTGGAGAGGATTCATCGCCGAGTTAACCTGCATAATCTCGTCCTCGGTGGGAAGGTCACGAAGTTCAAAGCAGTTTCTCCCATTGTGCGTCTAGTTGCTGGACCCACGGCTCCAACTCAAGTGGTTCAAGTAGGTCTTCGTCTTCCTCTTCGACATCAGCGGATGTCATATTGACAGGTAATGTCTGTCTAAATATATCTCCGATATTGCTATCAGAGTCGTAAATGGGTGGACTCAGACGAATGAGAGTGCGACTCACATTCTTCATCGGAACTTTCGGGCGTTGCTGGTGGTGTGATATAACCCAGGCCACGTCTGGATTTGTGATGATGGTGAGGTTTCCCTGCCGGTGCCGACAGCTGTAGAGGCAATCGCCGACCGCTGCCGTGATTCAAACCCGAAGTAGCCTCCATATCGTACTCCCGTTTTGCATGAAGTACTTGGCTTGAGGACTATACAAGTAGAGCGATAATCTTCCAGCATCGGGTCCCGAGATCGGACTCTTGTGGCGTGAAAGATTGGGGACCTTCTTTTCGGCCAAAGATGATCGTGTGATCCCATCCTCTTCTATCTGGGACCAGGAAGCAGGTGCCTTTAACGGAGCAAGTCGATTTGGGATATGGACGGTTGTCACCGTGTGTACAGACCAACGTCTAGACAGTCCCGTGCAGCATACATTATATTAGGCTTATCATACTCAGGATAGTCTAACGGCAGCCTCTTATTGATGAAATAAGGAATTTTGTCCACAGGGATTACATCATCAGGAGAGGGGCTATTGTGACTCCCTAAATCTACTTTTGTATATTTCCGAATTATTTAAAAAATTCTCAAAAGAATCATTTTGGCTTTAAGTAATAAATTCTTTATTATTGAATTGATTCCATTTTTTTAATTAACTTTATTGCTTTTTCTAATATTTCTCATTAATGATCAATTCATATTTATTGTAATTAATTATTGATATTCAAAATATTGTCCTGAAAAATTCCTTAGATTTTTGGAAGAGTATAGAATTATAATTTTGGTAATTCTAATTGATTTTGTAAATTTTACTGTATTAATTATTCTCTACATAATATTAAAGTAAATAATTTTGTAACTGTTAACTATTAACTATATTAAAGAGAATAATTATTTTCAGAATTAATTATGATTAGTAATTAAAAAAAACTGTTTTTAATTAATAGCCGATAGTTATTAACTAACTGGCAGTAACTAAATTTTGCATTTGAAAATCTGTTGAATATTGAATATTTTGGAAATTTTTGAAATCTGTTAATATTTTGAAATTTGAAAAATCTGTTACATGAGTTTCCAAAAAAAAACCCAGATCTGATTTACAGTCCTGCCACTCTCAACTCTCACACACACACACACGGAATATTTATTATAAATACACTTTCCAGTACAGTTCTAACAACAGTCCTGCCACTTTCTCTCTCTACAATTTCTCTCTATTCTCACTCCACTGTTCTCTCTCTGTCCTCACTGTTCCTGGCCAAGCACCACTGCACTCTTGCCGGAGATCCGCCGCCACCGACATTCTCGCCATCACAAGCGCCACCGGAGCATTGATGGAGTTCTTCATCACCACATGACCGGAGTCCTCAGCTTCGACTCCACCAAAAATCGATCTCCGCCACCTTCAGCCAATTCCGGCCGCCCTCATTCTTCATGCACCCTGAACCAGATCCGGTTAGGCGTTGCCTCTGCCAGGCTCGTCCTTCGTCGAGCCAATCTTGATCTCACGGATTCGGAGTTCTTTGAGCTGTTCCGAGCTCAGATCCGGCCACGCCATTGACGACCGCTGCCACTTGAGATCTGCATCCCCGTCGTTCGCCACAACTTGAGTAACATCGGCCGACGCCGATCTGGTCGTCGCCCAAATCAAGACTACTGACCTCGAGCAACACGTCGCCTCGAGGACCGCATACCGAGAGTACTTCTCTTGACCGCCGGAGACCATCGCACTCGAGGTGAGCTTCACCATCCTTCTATTCTTATGTTTTCTCTTCTTCTTGGCTAAGGGTGTAGAGTGTTGGGGATTTGATTGCTGGTCGGCTGGGTGTTAGAGTAGAGAGGAAGAAGATGAAATGTGTGGAGAGTTTTGGTTTAGCTGAATAATGTGAGGATGAGAGAGAGCGTAGAGAATTTTAGGGACTAAATTGTGTTCGGCTGTGTGTAATGGTGGAAAGAGAGTCTTGTCTCTTTAATTCTTATTTTCTTCGGTTAGAGAGCCACTTGCCTCTTCAAAAACTGGGCCAACCTTGACTCTTCAAGCCATGTGAGGCCACCCATGTGGCCGGCTATAAATTTATGTGGAGAGAGAAGCTTTATAGTTTTAAGGCCTAGTTTTAATTGTTCGGCCTAGTTGTTCTATAATTACCAA
>JANAVB010038018.1:4597307-4602307 GCA_029216955.1 Iris pallida | reverse complement strand
CTATACATATATCTTGTGCTGTGACACGCTCGTCACACAGAGTAGTCGGGAGGGAAAATATCTTAGTATACATGGGACTACCCAGAAATATCCCAATATGACTATTCTTGAATGCTAGCCGCTGCGCACGACACGTGCAGTGTGCCTTATTTACCCCCTAGCCGTCCACATGTTGAAACAGATATTTCACACCACCTAGATAGATGTCTTTTATTAGTTTTTCCTTGTTTACTTCGCTATCGTGCTATGTCATCAGTTTTCTTACTAGCTTTCATATTCCATATGCTATTTCATGTCTTGTTAATTCTATTGTGTTTTGCATTGCCGTCGGTTTGTGTACTTATTCCATTCCTGACTGGAAACCAATATTTTCAGGTTTAGCCGCGATCACTCATAGCATTGGGAAGACTTGGGTATGCTGAGGCCGACCTAGATAGTGGAACTAGTTGTTATTTTCACCAATTGTAAAATCTTTGTATTTTCTTTAAATAGAAATGTTGTAATAAATTTAGAATTGTGAATGAGCAGCAAATATTGTATTTTGAGCATTTATTTCTTGGGGCTTGACAGCGTTCTACCGCCGACTCTGCGGCGTAGGCTGGCTTGGACACGTCTCGTATCCGAAAAAGCGGGTGCGGGTCGTGACAAGTTTTTGTGGTGGCCCATGCAGGTCTGTTTTCGTAAATTATGCGAATCGTGATAGTACGATAGTCGTATTATTGCGAGCCTGCGCTCAGGAAATGCTCATTCACAATTAGGATTAAAATAATTTAGGAGAATAACTACGACTAGGAGTCCCTTGTTCAAATTGACCGTTGGTAGTTAAGGCTATTAGATAGGCCATACGATTTAGATAATTTGCTAGATCTCTATAGGTGCACTTTTACTTTTGATTGACAATGTAATTCAATATGATTATATACTCATTGATTAGTTAGGCTTTTCCATAATTAAGGCTATAATCTTGATAACCTGTTCAGTTTTCTTTTGCTCTATCTATATGAAATTCATCTCAAAATAGAACTGTCTATTCAAATTCTTTTGCTGTAAGGATTTAGTTATAATTTCTGATTCTGCAATTCGTGTGCAAATCTCGAGGTAGATTGATTTGAGATTTCCCTCAACCATTGAAATGCCATGAAATAGATACTAGAATGTTTGTATTACTTTCGTCTTTAGTTATTTTCTTCATATTAACCCTTTTATTTTAAGGTGTTGTGACTGATAGGACAAATACCTACACTCTATTTTTAATCAACCTTTGAATCTCTAGAAGCCCTAAATTTAGGATATAGTTAAAGGAATGGTTAGACAGCAGCGCACTGTCGTCAATTATCTGAGAATGGAGATGTGGGTTCACTGCAGCCAGCAGCGCACTGGCGAGGCACAACCCACAGAATTTAAATTATTCCGAAGAATCGCAGGTTGTGGAACATTGCTAAAACTATGTTCTCGTTGATCTCTTTAGATCTTAAATACCCTTGTGTCAATATAGAGAGAGTACCGGATAGCCTATCACATCTGAATCACGGAACCAAGGGTACCACAGCCAGAGTACACAGGCGAGGTATACTTCTTGGTAAAACAATTTCAGACTGATTACAAGTTTAGGATACAATAGAGAATAGAAAGACGCCCTATGTGTCCCATAAGATCCAAGCCAAAAACTAGTAGAAGTTCTGTAAGTTGGATAGCATGTCTCCAACCTAGCGTTCCGTAGTCCTTGCGATCTATTAACGAGGTAATTGACTGATACAAATAGGTTTACCAAGAATATAGAATTCGGAAGTCCATAACCTATTAGTTGACCCAGGCCTTAAGACCAGAGGATAGTAGGATGCCTATATAAGCAATGACACCAGGTAAGGTTTTGATTCTCTCAAAACTCGAACCACTCGTGCCTCCTTTCAAATCTTGCGTACTTGTATGTCGACTCTCTCGACCAACGCTGCTATTACAGCCTAGTTTTTGCAAGCTTACTCTTTTATCGAGCTTGATTCAAGACAGATGTTTAATGGGGACGCCCGCTAACATATTGTCTAATCAGAATCATTGTATTACGGTCAGATCAACCATGATGCATTTGGTTCGCTTTTCATTTTAATTACCCTACGTGGATTGAGATATAGCGTTATCAGGATCTCATCCATGATTGCTTGACAGTCCTCTGAATTATGCATTTGCCTTTTGAATCACGAAATTGTACTCAGTGACATCTCTCTGAACTCTTTAATCGTTTTGTCTTTCACCGATTAGAAAGACGAAAGCTCGTAATTGATAGATAGATACAGAGTATTCCTATGGATATGATGGTTGCATACACAAGGGTAACTACCATCGGCCAGCCAGGTGACTAGAACCTTGTCTTAAGTTACTCGTCCTTCCTTCGACACTAAACCTATATATTGACCTTCTAGTCATTGGAGCCCGAGAATGATTAGGATATTTCCTAGACCAAATGCCAACCTAGGAGACTACCTATCATCAAGGAACCAATTGTTGTGAGCCTTAATATTTGTGGAAGCTTAGTTTAACTAGAACCTTGTGATAATAGACTGGCAGGCTTGACACAAATAGAAATTCATGACTCAGTTGTTAGAAATCTTTGTGCCTCAGAAAATGGTTACCCCGTCGATAACTCTTGTATACTATGGATGTGTACGTTCCTATATTTCATTGACCCTGTGTCATTGTACACACTCATTTTCCTATTTTGAGGAACGATCATTGACTTGACTTATATCTACCGTTTTTCGTTATGTCATGCCTTATTCTCTTTTAACAAAGAGTCGAGGTACAGTATCCGGACTTTGGGAACCCTCTAACCTCATTATTCCTAAAATCGTATCCTAGCTTCTGAGGTGGGTAGACTGTAAGCCTTCTGGGAATATCCGAGGATTACCGATTGATCGGAATAATTTCTATTAGGATGATAGTTAGTGCCCATGGACTCCCACTTTCCATTTATATTATTTCGTGTCCCCGGCCGGATCAATATTGGAGCACAGACCAGCTATTACCATCCAACAATTTATATGCAAGATCTAGACGAGTCCACCTCATCTAGGTATATCATATCCCACTCAAATTCGTCCCCTTGTACTCTATTTTTGTGCTACAACTTTCAGGTTAAAAAGACTAGCTATAACCTTCCATAGTACCTACCCGGTATACTTTCCGACTTCTACTAGAGCCTCAACCTCGACTCAATTCCTTTGACCCAATAATGGTTGTGATCTATGGAAGCCCACTACGCACATGCTACTAGTGTGCCACCCAATTGAGGCCTCTTGTGCTACTTAAGAACAAAAGTCACTAAAGGCGCATTTTGGGCTTGTGGACCTAGCTAACCAACGTGACTAGCAATTAGCTCAACCACTTGAGTTAAAGCCTACTCAAGGTTACCCTAACTTAGTAGACATAGTTTTATCTTGAGATTTGTTCAGTCCATATAGGTTGAGATCCAAGGTTCAGCCAACCAACGATTGATGCCAGATAGAGAACCCATTAAGATCACAATCTTGATTTCCCAAATTCCGTTCCATTATAAAATCTTGTTCAGATAAAATTTGAGAACGAAATTTTTGTATTGCATGGATGGCAACCCCTCTAAGAGCGAACGGTTCTTCGACGTAGCAAGTGACTGGACTAGAGTAGCCCAATCTAACGAATAAGATTATAGGTTCATATATACCCTTCCTATCTGTACTATTGTATATTCTCTACGCTCTTTAAAATTTCATAATTGCTCTTGATTGCTTCTTTATTTTTATGTCCTTTCTATTGCAAGAGGGCGAAGGTCATACTTACTAGAATTCACCAATATTGCTTAACTACTTGTGTAAATTCTTACTTGTAAATTGTTGAGTTGCTTGATAGATCAGAAATGACTATAGATGTCATATACAAGTAGGTATCCATTGGTAGAATTTTAGCATAGTTGGAAGGTATGAAGTCTTAGCGACATGAGAAATTGAGGAGTTGTGGTGACCAAAGGTGGGTAGAAGTTCTCGATGATCGTAGTACGAAATGGTTATGAGGAGGATATAAATAGTTCTGAGAAATTAAAATTCGAGAATATTGTGGTAATAGTAGATTTATTCTTTTAAGTTTGAATTTTGGGCATGTTTAAGAGTTAGAATTCGAGGACGAAATTATTTAAGGTGGATAGATTTGTAGCCTCCCTTCCGAAATTTTTAAAATATATTTTTTATTTATTTATTTCAATGGTGATTTTAGAATTTTATAAATAATTATTTAGTTAATTGTTTACGGGGATGATTTTAATCATGGTTGAGAATTAGAGTACAAGACAGCTAGGAATCATGGCACGGATAGTGCAGAGTGGCGTGCTTTGACTAGTGTTTAGCCATGGTATGGGAATGCAAAGCTATAGGAGTGTCCCAACTAGGAAAACCAGACCAGTTATGACTTAACCATACCGAAGATTTTAATTATTTATTAATTTATTATTTGACGTTTAGGACCCGGTTGTACAAAACTAGTCAAACCGGACCCGAACCAAATCCAAGCCCAGGTAGGCATTGTAGTGGGGCCAAGTATGGCATTGTAGCATGTTTGGTAAGTGCAAGTATATGTATATATTTTTGGAATTGGCAATTATTTTCTAGGATTATTGTTATAGGTAGATTATAGGTATATTAATGTTAAATAGCATTTTACAAAATATATGATTATGGAGCAGATAAGTAGTGTGCATGTGGTACCGTTAGAAACGACTTTTGGGCACTTAATTGTTATTAGGATTTATTTTGTTGTTAATAAATGTAACAGTTTATATTATTAATCATTTATTTTTAAATGATATATATTATTATATATGTGAATATGTATACAAATATATATATATATATATATATATTATATATATATATATATATATTGAATACGTGTGTACGTATATGTACATATAAATATATAATATATATGTGAGTATGTATATAGTATATATATATTGTAAATGTGTGTATGTGTATATA
>JANAVB010038018.1:4527777-4597294 GCA_029216955.1 Iris pallida | reverse complement strand
ATGCCAGAAGGCATTTTGAGAATCGCCTGTCGGAAATGTTCGATGAACGTCCGAGTATCTTCCTTCTCCTTTTGTTTGATCTCTATTAAGGAGGACATATTCATATCCATACCTCCTTCATAGAAGCGGGAGGAAACATTGCTTTAAATTCATCAAAAGATGAAATGCAATTGTCGGGTAAACTACGATACCAGTCGTAAGCTGAACCCGTCAAGCACCCGATGAACACTCGAGTGAGAAGAGCATCATTTTTCTGCAGATGCACAGTCATAATATCAAAGTAATTGATATATTGACTAGGAGAAGCCTTTCCGTCAAACAACACCATCGATTGTGGTTTGAATTTTGGAGAAAAGGGTACATCATTCTAATAAGGAGGATAAGGTTGCTTAATCCCTAACCTCTGGAGCTGATCCTTGTGCTTCAAGACTTCAAACTGTGCTTTTAATTCACGCACTGCTTGAATAGCTTCACTAGTTTGAGGAAGCACATTTGATTGAATAGTTGTTGGATGTACCATGACCCCCACTGGAGGTGGTATATCTTCTAGAATGATGGGATCTGGAGAAGCAAAATTTTGATTAACAGCAGGCTCTTGATTATTCAAAGGTATGTCAACCCCTTGACTATCTTGAGTTTGTGCTGCTACTTGCACCGATGTTACTACTGCCGGTTGAGTGGTCTGTTGAGTCATTATTATCTGGTGCGTGCTTTGCATCATGGTAAGCATGTCCTTTACTGACTGCTCAACAGCAGAGAGACGTTGTTCTGTATTAGCAGAAGACGTCTCCGGTTTATCTCCAATAGCGTAGGACTCAACCTCTCTTGAAGATACAGAAGGATTGGTATAGAAGTATGAATCGACATACTATCCGTTTCGGACTCAAGAGATTGAGTACCCCCAGCTTCTGAATCAGAAGTCTGCAACTGTCTTTGCCTTCTTGATCGAGTATTCTGATATACTCCTTCAAAGGAATCAAGAAGTCTGTTGAATTGTTATTGACCTGGAGTTTGGGACTATAGCGTCTTGGACGTCGTCCTCTGTTGGTATGAGATGCCATGTTGACTGACGCGTATGACAACTCATGTTCTTGGTCAGCTTGTTGTTGAGGCGTATTGAAACTTAACCGATCAAAAATTGACCGTTTAGAAGCCAAACAACAACATTTGATCACAATCTGATGACACTCACAATGGTGTTTCTCTTGGGGGAGTGTCACAGGAGATTGTCTATCTTTACGCTTTTGCACTAGCAATTCACGTAAATCAGAAGGAGTAGAGGGAGTAGTCTTCCGTATAACATTTGGGGTAGAGAAATATTTAGTCTTGTGTATAAAGAAGATTACTGGCTGCATTCGCAGAACCAAACTGTACATTTTTACGTGCTTGGAGTTGTGTACGTAAATCCTGAGATTTTTGAGCACAAAGGACTCCATCAGCATTACGCGTAATTTGAAGGTTTGGTACTTTGCGTATAGCAGTATAAGAAGGTTATTGGTTAAAAATAGAAGTTTTACCAACTATATTTTTGCTTCATACGTGCAGGTACATTCACTTTAGATGCAGAAGCATCCTTGTGAATTTTATCTACACTGCCACAGACAGGAGATTTACTTTACGCATAGAGCGCAAAACATGAGTATCTGCCATGTCATAGACGGGAGATTTTCCTTTACGCGTGGAGCATAAATTTTATGTATCTACCGCGTTACAGACGGGAGACTTATTTTTACGCTCAGAATGTAAAGTATTGGGGTCTACCGTGTCACAGACGGGAGACTTGTTCTTACACGCAGGGCGTACAACTTTGGAGTCTACCACATCACAAACGGGAGACTTGTTCTCACACACGGGGCATAAAACTTGATTTTTACGCCCAAAGCGTAAAACCTGAGGGTCTGCCACCTTACTAATGGGAGACTGATATTTACGCCTAAGACGTATCACCGAAGTAGAGACTGCCTCATCACAGATGGGAGTCTCTACAAAAGGAGTAGGAAGGATTTCTTTTCCTTCAGAGACAGTAGGGAGATCCGAGGATGCCTTGGATTAGGGAATCCAAACTTTTCGTGCCTTCCTCGATTTCTGAACATTGGAGCAGCGAGTACCACCCCCAGTTCAGAGCATTTCTTCGTAAGCAGTCTGGTCGAAGTGTACAACCAGAGTCTTCTTTGTCGATCCGATCAACACATCATCGTATTGAGCAATTGCCTCCTCGTCAGAGGAGAAGGTCGTCCCTAGCAAAGTTGCCATTTGTTTCACTTAACAAAATGCCTAAAAATTTGGCCTTTGAAAATAAAACGAGAAAGAGTACAAAAAGTACAAATTGTTATAGGAATTATTGCTATGGAAGTCTGATCTGAAGGCGATCACTTTGTTCCTTGGACCATACGATGATGATGAAGATCACTGCTAGAAGTTGAACAGCCGAAAGAACTAAGTCACCAGAAAGGTATCGACGCACTTGGGCACTGATGGCGAGGTAGAATGCTTTCCTGCTTTGCTTCCCTCTGTTCTGGAAGAAAAGTTGAAGAGGAATGCTCTCGAAAACCAAAGTCTCTAGGCTCTGATCTCTGTATTCTCTCATGTCTATGTCTCTGCTGATCTGATATGTGAAAAATAAATCTATTTATAGACTTGACCCTTTGTGCGTAAAAAGCAACAAAATCGGGTTTTTACACTAACAACTGTCATCCACGACGTAAATCACCCTCTACGTATGTTGACACGTGTCCCATTATTTCAACAAAAATAGGGAGCACGTACACACGTTTCTCAATAAATGTGGCACGAAAGCCACGTGGATAAACCACGTTCCAAAGTAGTCAGGAAGGATTGGCGTAAAAACAACCCAAAATATGCTCCAAGCGTAAAGTGACAAACTGGCAAAAAAAACCCAAATAAAACTTTTCAGCGTAAAGTGGCTAAAATAGCCTTGAGCATAAAACTTAGCCCAAATAGACTTTACACTCACAATAGCCTTGAGTGTAAAAGCTCACATAACTATCGTGCATAAAAAGAAGTGATTTTATTGAGCATAAAATAGCCTTCTCTGCACACCATACGACAAGTATCGAGTTTGCTAAAAAATCTGATCTTCTGACTTCTGTGTTGCATGCTGTCAGCATAATCATTCTGTCGAATTAAATCTTCTGTATTAAATGCGGCCTGACAGCCTGTCTCCGGGCGTAAAACTTTACGATTAGGCCTGGCGTAAAATAGTTAGCATAAAATCAGTACAAATAGCCTTGGCGTAAAATAGCTCATAAATAGTTGCTTGCGTAAAGTCTTCAATTCCTTTGATTTAGTCAAAATAAAGCACTTTTTACGCTCCTACAGACTTGACCAAGGACATGAGCATGGCTTCAAGTACTTCTAGACGTTGTCGGTCAATAGGCGCTTCATGATCATCGCTGACCATGAAGTCTGTCCGCACGTGGGTAGATGCAGAAGGGATCGTAGAAGAGGTGCTCTCCGTATCGTACCTTTGTATCAAGAAATTGTCAGAAATATCGAAATGTCTTCCTCCTCGAACTCGAAAGGGGTGCTAGCCCCTGTGCAGGAAGCCACATTGTCTTGGCGAAGGCGGTCACCCTCAAGGACGTCGACGTCTGTTGCATAATTCCAGTAGATCGCTACCCCCTATGTACGCTCTTGGAACAACGGGTTGTCGCATACATTGAGGGGGCTGCTACCTCCTGCCTCATCTATCCCCAAGGAGTTCAAGGATGTACCCCAGGTATTGGGAGCTCCTTTCTGGATCGAGTGCCTAGGTAGACACCCCCTGTTGCTGTCGGTGGCAATCCTCCAGATGAAAGTTTCCTTGCAGTGCTGGCTAAGATTATCGGGCTGGAAGAGCCTCTTCTTTCCTCCTTTGCCGGAAAGAACCTTCCTAGTTGAATTACAGGAGGCGAAAGAAAATTCCTCATCGCCTAAAATTTGTACCTATTTCTTAAGTTGTTGTCGCAGGTGCTGGCTGGTGCAGTCGTTGGAAAATGGACTGCCGATCTTCAGGTGCTGCCACTTGTCGCAGCAGCAGTTGATGACTTGGGTGAAACGACATCCCGAGAGGGGCTCATCACGTGCCAAGGTTGCTTCTTTCTCCTTACATTTGTGAGTAATCACCTCTCGCAAGTCGATAGCAGGCTGAGCTTCCTTTGCATCCAATTTATGGACTCGGGTATCCTGAGCACACGGGTGCGTAGGTATCATGTTTGCTACCTGATCCGAGGCTAGTAAAAGCACTTGCTCTTGATCGTTGGAGGGAGATTTTTGAGACCCACCCTGTCCGTTAGCCCTGGGGGACTGGACGCGGGTGGTTCTGTACAACTTTCCATCAAGAGCCCGTATAACAGTTAACGGTGCCCGTTGACGGTCAGCAACTTGGACAGTTGACTGGGCTTATTGGGCCCGTACTGCCCTAGACCTCTTCGATTTAGCACCTGAAGGCGCATAATAAGAAGAGTCCAGTTTGGAATATTCCACATTCTCAATGGACTGCATGAGTCGGTCCCACATGAGAGACGGTCGAACACAGAGCTTTTGATAGGACCACATGAGATACTCTGTCTATTGCCAGGATTGGCCGTCGCATGGGCCATCTGCCTGCGGTCAGAGTTGGCTGTCGTATGGGCGATCTGCCTACAGCCAGAGTTGGCTGTCGCATGGTCGATCTGTCTGCGGAAAGAATCAGATGCCGCATGGGTCATTTGCCCATCTCTCTTATGCGGCCTCTTCTCGTCCGCATGGATTTCCCTTGTGTCCCCAAAAACTCAGCATTGTAGTATTTTCCTTTACTGGATTTGGGGACAGTGGGGTTCTCTGCGGTCGGAAGCAAGGCCGCAGGAGAGTCATGATCACCATCTTGGGCCGCAGAAGAAGATTCTTCGAGAACCTGGTCGGGGCAACAGTTTTGTGCTTCGACATCCTACAGGTTCTCTTTGGATTGGCTCGCTTCTGTGATAGGCTGTCGCTCCCTTCAGAGAGCATTTTTCGAATGCTCGTTGGTCAAAACGAACCACGAGCATTTATTGCACGGAGCAGAGCTTAGAAGCCTCAGATTGCGTCACCAACTTCTTATCAGAAGAGAAGGTTGTCCCCAGCAGAGTCGCCATAGTGTTTGCCATTAAATATCAAAAACAAAAAATTACAAAGGAATTAAACTTGATTGCAAACTCGCTTGTACAAGAGAAAGCCTAGAAAGAAATCCTAGAAAACAATCTAAGTACAATTTTTTAGTTTTTGATTCTGGGGGGTGATGATAGAGGCTCGAAAAAGTGTAGCAACTCTGCCTTACTCCTTGGACTATCTGACACGATCCTTGATCTTGAAGAAATTGTCCTTCGTAGGTTGCCAGCCTTTTGCATGGGTGTGGTACCCTGCTATTTATAGTGATAGATGTTTTGAGCCGCATAGATGGCCACGTGACCACGTGGCTACAACAGCACATAAAGACCCGCTCTTTGGCCGCCAGCTGGTGCCTTGTAGAGATTTTGTTGCAGCAAATCTAGGTGGTTGAGACTTGATCAGCCTGCCACGTGTCCTATCGCAGAATAGGATCAATCTTTTGAGTCATTTTGAGCCGCATAGGTCTTTCAGTGTTCGGCCATGCTGGGCCGTATAAGACTCATGCGGCTTAATTCGTAGTCTTCCTTAGTCCGCATGTAGCTTGGGGACTTTTGTGCCGCATAGGTTCTATATTCTAGGCTGTATGAAGCTCATGTGGCTCAGGTTGCAGTCACCCTTGGCCGCATGAAGCACATAGATTAAGCTGCATAAGGTTCATGCGGCTCGTATCGCAGTCCTTCTGGCCATATGGCAATGTCCAGTCTGGTGACATGACATTTTGTCTGATCACGTCTTATCTTCTTTTTGTCAGAGTGTCAGAGTTGTCAAAGCTGCCAGACCTGTCAGTTTTGCCAATTTTGACAGAGTTTGTCAGCTTTATCAGAAGGGTTGATCAGCTTGACCGCATAAGTAACTATTCTTTCTGCGGCTTAAATCAGTCTGGTGAAGATGGGCCGCAGGAGGCATGCCGAGTCTGTCATGCGGCTCTTCTTTATGCGGACCAATTTGTTCTAAAGTACTCATGCGGTCAGTTTTGATCCGCATGAACCCCATAGCTTGTGCTAAGTGCTTGATTTGTTAGCTTGACCCTATTCACCCCCCAAGGGTTACTACACGTATTATGTGTTATCTTGTAGTACAAAACCCAAAAAAGAATAAACCTATTAGGTTTTAAATGAGTATTTGTAAGGCAATAAATGAAAAAGAATGAGATCCAAGGGTATAGAGGAAGGTTAGTCGCTCAAGCATTCTCAAAAAGACCAGGAATATATAAAAAACTATATTTCTTGGTCATAAAATTCTCAAAGCTTTAAATTATTAAGTCCAGGGATACGCATTGTATTAGATTACAACAAGTCTTATATGGATTAAAACCATCAAAATAATATGATACCATAGGATAAGTGAGTGTCTATCTAGGAAAATATATAATGATGATCCTAAATATCCATAATATTCATGAAAAACAAATTCCTGAATGGATCCATAATCATAACGGTCATCTATGTACATGGCAGTATCTTTTGAAGAGATTAAAAAACCTCCTGAAGAGAGATCTCCCGAAGAAAATATCCTGAAGAGATCTCCCGAAGATAAAATCTCATGAAGAGAGATCTCCTAAAGAGATAAGAGAAAAAGAAAATCTTCTGAAGAAATCTCCTAAAGAGATTTAATATGAGTAGTTTTCATTAACTTTGTAGACCTATAGTTGTCAAGAAATCTTCAAGTACCATACTTAAATAAAATGAGTACAATTTTTTATTTAGCACAATGTACTTCATGATATATCTTTTATGTAACTTGCTGACAAGATATAGATCTGCACATACACATAGACACTGGAATGACATAAAACACAATTTTAAATATATCAAAGGGACCATTTTTATTTAATTAATTCATATTGATGTGTTGATCTTATTGGATTGATAGACACATGTTATTTATCTGATCTCCATAAGAAAAGATCACAAACACGATTTTTTTTTAACATTGTTGTAGCTATTTCGGAGATCAGTCGAACAATTACGACAACCTCAACCAATCATCATGGTACTTTATGAATCGAACAGAGAATGCGTATTTCTATGGTTTATTTAGTTCAACATATCAGGTAGTTACGAGCTTTCATAAGTCACAAATAAGTCTCCAAACATTTATGAGGATATATATAAATTTATAGGCAGACAAATATTGGAGGTGGAATGTAGTATTCAAATGTATTATTTGGGGGTTGAATTTTTATTTAAGTCAATGCAAGAACTAAATGTAATAATTTTAAATAATTTTGAGAGGGAGCATCCTGCAGTGCAAGCATCCTGAAGATGCTAAATGGAGATATCCTGAAGAATATCTTTGCACATTGTACTCTTTTTTCTTTGATGAGGTTTGTTCCAACTTGATTTTTCCTTCCAAAGATTTTAAACTATGCAATATAAGTCGCACTCATTTGGATTCCTGAAGAATCATATTCCTATATAATATTATTCTACTCTTTTCTTTCAATATGGAATTTTTTTCCAAAGATGGATTTTTCCTTAGAAAATCTTTAATGAGACAATGATTAAAGTAGACAACCAAGGGGGAGTATTATAAATCTTATATCTATATGGATAACCACAAATAAGTGGTTGCCCTTATCCAATACACCAGAACCCTAATCATTCCCTCCTCTAGATTATTTTTAAAAGAAAAAGTCTTAGATGGTTTTTGTTCGTCTACAAACTATTCACTTTCTCTTTTCTACTTCACTTTCTCTTTTCTACTTTCTGTCTTTTACTTTTATAACACCTAATATATTGTTGTTTATTAAGACCAAATCCTGCACCGTACAATTTCATGCAGTACTTTATTGTATTATTTTAATAGTAACATTTTTTCTTCTTTTTTTAAGTTTCAAACAAATAAACAATTATTTTGGTTTGAAAAATTTCGTAATTCCTTTCTGGTTTATAGAACTTCAAAGAAACTATCTATCCAAGTTTCAGATAGTTTTTGGCTATCAATCGAGCAATGTGTGTCAATGTTATCGATGGTAATAGTGATATACTCTGACAACCAGTCAAAATGTTGTTCATATTACACAATTAAATATCACTACGTATAATTATACGTGTTAATTATTAACAATATTTGTTTAATAAAAACTTTGTGGTATTTGACATATTTGAACCTTTCATCTAATCATTATAATATGAAGAAATCCCTAGAATGAAAGGTCTTGACTTGTTTTAGTTGTGATGAGATCACAAGTATGAGACTGAAACTCTTTATTCTTCGCTCTTAAATTGTTCCTAGTTTTAGGTTCACCAAGAAAGACATTGGTAGAAAGTGGAAAGACTTGTACATTCTAATATAACTCATTTAGTGAATGTCGTTGTTTTTGTAAGTCGTTAATGTAGAGGAGACTTTAAGATAGAAGTGTATATGTCCATTACAAGAACGAGTTTATTTAACTATCGACTAAAGGAATTCCTCAATGGAGTCTTTATGAAAAATGTCTATAAAGAGTCCTTATGTCTCTTACATATGGTCCAATTATAGAGATTATCATAGTATTTTGTAAGAATACAACTACATTTGAACTCTAATTCTAACATGGCTCTCACCAAGTGTTCTGAAAGGGTAGTATAAGGTGCAATCATAGGGCTGATAGGGATGGTTAGTAATTAATAAGGAATATGCCACTATGGGCAAAAGTACAAAGTGACATATTATTAACTCCATCTTCTCTAATAACGACTTAGTCATTGTTCATCTATTTTTATTATTTTTCATGCCTTCAAATAAATTTTTAGAAGCTTTTAGTTAGCAATAGGTTAATGCAACGCTTTAGGGTTAACCCATAGCCTAGGTTTAAGCCAAACTTGACTTGGGCCAAGCCCATATTATGGACTTAAGTCCAAAGCAGTAATTAAAATCTAATCGGTTTTAGACTTTGATTGAAGTCTTCTCTCTCTTCCTCTTAATGGCATAGGGATGCTCAACTGGCAGAAAGCAGTGAGGCTCTCATCTGTACGTCGGCGATGCAGCAACATCTTCGACAGTTCTGGAGAATTCCAGAAGGATCGTCCCCACCTACCTAAACTTGATAATCCCTGCCATTTATTTCTACGGATTTAAACACCGACGATCGTCGTCGTCAAGTGCTAACGGCCGCTTCCTGTCGTCGAGCCTATATGTACGACCCCTAGCCTCTAGTATCCATATCCTCTTCTCTATTGGCGAAGCTATGCCAAATTTCTAACTCCCTTTCCCCATTCTTCCTCCTCCTCTGAAGCTTCTCATGCCAGCCCTAGCTCTGATCGGCCATGGCTTCGTCATGGAGTCACAGTGATCACTTCCATGGTGATTGACGGTGGCACGAAGTGTGGCTTCACTATTCCTAGCGGAGGCGAGCAGAGCACGATGCGGTATCAACGAGGATCTCTTCTTCGTTATGAAGATCAAATTCTTGACGAAGTAACACAGTCGCGGTAGCGCAGCGGCAAGACTCTGACGATCATCTAGTCTTTCTTCGATAAGTTACCGTTTCTTATTAAACCCATCCACTGATCCTTTCTTCTTTCAAATTGATTCTCGATCTAAGATCGGTTGAACCATTTTTTGTGGAGGAACGGATTCTTGTGTTGAGGTTCCTTCCCAGGAACCCCAGCTGTGGTGGAGATTTCAATCCTGAAGCCATAAAATCTTCTACAGTTGAGAGAAATTGAAGAATAAGAGACAAATTGGAAGGAAAATTGGAATTAGGGATTGTATTAAAATTGGGGATCTAGCAAGAGCTACAAAGACTATGAATTAAGAGGCTAAAGTTTGCAAATACCAGTCTGCTCTATTCCCTCTCGACCTGGATATTTATAGTCTATATCCGGGACTGTTACATTCAGTTAACTGATACCAAATGGTATCAGTTAGTTATTTATAGTTAACACCCTCATTGTTGAGCTGCAATAACGGGTGACTGGGCTACTACTATGATGCAATCCCCCTCTGAGCTGGCACTGAGCTGGCAATGATGACAATGCAATCACAGATGGAATTGTAACAATACTCCCTCCATCAATTTGACCTTGTCTCAAGGTCAAAATAAGGAAAAGTTTTGATAAAATCTTCGTATGGCATCCAAGTGGCCTCTTCTGCAAGGCCATCCTTCCAATGGACCAACAGGTCCACTGCAGCTTGGTTCTTCCTCTGAACAAGTCTTCTTTCCAGAACCCAGTGTGGCTCTAGAATGAGTTCTTCTCTCTGTGTAGGTATGCCAGTTTGAACCTCAGTGTGGTGCCCAATTTTCTTCTTAAGCTGGGATACATGGAATACAGGGTGTATAAGGGCTCCTTCTGGCAATTTCAGTTTATAAGCTACTTGTCCCACCCTTGACAGAACTTGGTAAGGTCCATAGTATTTCGGAGATAGTTTCTGGGGTCTCCTTTGAGCTATAGTGATATGCCTGTAGGGTTGTACTCTCAGGTACACCCAATCTCCTTCCTGGAATCCCTATCAGTCCTGTGCATATCTACCATCTTCCTCATCCTGTCTTGAGCTAGATTCAAGTTATCTTTCAAAATTTGCAAGGCATTGTCTCTGGTCATTAGTTCCTCTGCTACTGTTCTATCAGTGATGATGTCTGAAGAATAAGTGAGAAAATGGGGAGGCTTTCTACCATAGACAACTTCAAAAGAGTGACTTTAGTGGCAGTATGCCAATTGGTATTGAACCAAAACTCTGCCCAAGTAAGATGTTTGCTCCATTCCTTGGGTTTATGGCTACAAAAGCATCTCAAATAGCTTTCTATACACCTGTTTGTTACCTCTGTCTGACCATCAGATTGAGGATGGTAAGCAGTGCTGTATTTGAGTTTGGTTCCCTGCAGTTTAAAAAATTGTTGCCAGAACTGACTAGTAAACACAGGGTCCCTGTCTGAAACTATGGACTTAGGCATCCCATGTAACTTGAAAACCCCATCAACAAATACTTGAGCTACCATATTAGCAGTGAAAGGGTGTGTTAATGCAAAGAGATGAATGTATTTAGAAAGTTTACTACCACTACCATAATAGTTGTCTTGTGATGGCTAAGTGGTAAACCTTCTATGAAGTCCATAGAAATATCCTCCCAAATGTTTTCAGGAATAGGAAGGGGTTGGAGTAGACCTGCAGGAGAGGTATTCTCACTTTTGTTTTGCTGACAAATGTCACATGCTCTCACATAATTTTTAACTGCTTTCTTCATACCTGGCCAATAGCATACTCTCTTAAGTCTTTGGAGTGTTTTAAGAGTCCCTGAATGCCCTGCTTGCAACATATCATGGTGTTCTTTTAGCATAACCTCCACAAAATGGGAGTTGGGATCTATCAACAACATGCCCTTGTAATACAGTAGGTTATTAACCATAGTGTACTTTGTATTGTTTAATAACCCTTGTTCCCATTTCTTCTTCATGCTGGCATAGTAATCAGACTGCTCCATTTGGCTTTTGAACAACTTGAGCCAATCTGCCTGTACTACAGTTACTGCATTCAGGTTGGCATCCTCCTTCCTAGATAGACTATCAGCTGCCTGATTCTCTCTACCCTTCTTGTACTCTACCTGGTAATGAAACCCATGTAATTCTAAAATCCACTTGTACTGCGCATCAGTGTACACTCTCTGCTCCAACATATACTTCAATGGTTTGTGGTCAGTTCTAATAGTAAAGTCTCCTCCACAAATACTGACTCTATTTTTTGACTGATAGGAGAATGGCTAGCATTTCCTTCTCATAAGTGGACAGTGATTTAGCCCTTCCCTTCAAATGTTGGCTTAAATAAGCTATAGGTCTCCCTTTCTGCATTAATACAACTCCAATACCCCCATCAGATGCATCACATCCAGAACAAAATCTTCCTGAAAATTTGGCATAGCTAGTACAGGTGGCTGAGTGAGTGCTTCTTTCAATACTCAAAAGATTCTGTGCCGTTGTCCCCAACTGAAGGAGTTTTTCTTGAGTAAGGAGGTCAGTGGCCCTGCCAATATTCTACCTTTGATAAATCTTCTATAGTCAACCTGTGAGACCAAAGAATCCTCTTAATTGTTTGACAGTTGTAGGGGCTGGCCACTCTAATATTGCTTTGATTTTTCCTGGTCCACTTCTATTCCTCTGCTAGAAATAATATGGCCCAAGTACCCTACCTGTTCTTGTGCAAAAAAACATTTGCTTCTCTTGATTTTTAGTTGATGAACTTCCAACTGTTTAAAGACTTGTTCCAGATGAACATTATGAGTCTCAAGGCTGGGACTGTACACTAGTATGTCATCAAAGAACACTAGTACAAATTTTCTCATGTATTCTCTAAAGATGTCATTCATCATGGCTTGGAATGTGGATGGAGCATTAGTAAGCCTAAAAGGCATTACTAGGAACTCATAGTGCCCCTCATGAGTTCTAAAAGCTGTCTTGTGAACATCCTCCTCCACCATTCTCACTTGGTGATACCCAGCCCTTAAGTCCAGCTTAGAAAAATATTTAGCCCCATGCAACTCATCAAAAAGTTCCTCAATGAAAGGTATAGGAATTTATCTTTGATGGTAATTTGATTTAGTGATCTGTAATCAATGCACATCCTCCAGGATCCATCAGATTTCTTCACTAAAATCACAGGTGATGAATACGAGCTATTGCTGTGTCTAATAATGCCAGAAGTTAACATCTCTTGAATCTGCCTCTCTATTTCATTTTTGTGCAGAAATGGATGTTTATAAGGCCTGCAACAAACAGGGAGAGCATCAGGAATAAGAGGTACCTTGTGGTTATAGGATCTTTGGGGAGGTAATCCTTTTGGCTCTTCAAACAGATGCTGGTACTTCTTCAACATATAATTGAGCTCTTCATCATGTTCTTCTTTGTCTTTTGAGTTCACTGGGTCTTCTTGCAGGTAGCATAATTGAATGAGGAACATATGTGCTTTCTGTCTCAACTCTTTGTTATTTGTTTCTTGGAGTTGCTAACAGTTAGGTATGAGACCTTGCAGCTGGCGTTCAACTCCTTGTAGTGCAAATTTTATGGTAAGTTCCTGAAAATTCCAATTGATATTTCCTAAGGTACGTAACCAGCTTGCACCTAGCACAATTTGACAACCTGTGAGAGGCAATAGCAACAGATCAGCTTCAATTTTGGTGCCCTGGCACTCCATCACTACCCCTTTACAGATTCCTTTACTGGTAAGCATGTCTCCATTTGCAACCATGACTTCAAATGATTGATTCTCATTCAATATAAGACCCAACCTCTCACTGAATGTTGTGTCAATAAAATTGTGTGTGGACCCTGAGTCCACTAGAATCATAACTGGCTTGTTCTTCACAGTTCCCCTGAGCTTCATAGTAGATGGTTATGTCATGGCCTGACAGAGCCTGTAATGATATTTCAAATAAACTCTGTGTAGGGTCAGTATAGCAGTCTGATTTCCCTGGTGAAGGAATATCAGTTTGAAACTCCTCTTGCTCTTCATCAGCCACTAACATAAACAATCTTTTCTCCTTACACCTATGGCCTTTTGCCTACTTTTCATCACACATGAAACAGAGACCCAGTTTTTTTCTTCTCATCAATTCATTAGGAGAGATTGTAGTAGAGTGGGGTTTGGCAGTAGTAACAGGCTTCATATCCCCTTTTGTTGTGCAGTATACTTGTATTCTCAGTACTGTTAATTGAGCCTCTTAAATTGTTTTTGTTATAATAAGCACTGGGCTTATAACTTCCTTTGATAGCTAAAAGTTTGGCTTCAAACAATTTGGCAGCCTGTATTGCAGCTGATAAATTTACAGGACTTGCTACCAGGACTTCATACCTCACCTCATCCTTGAGTCCTCCCACATAATTACTAATCAAACACTGTTCAGGTAGCCATTGAACTCTCTGTAGTATCTTCTGAAATTGCATGGTATACTCCTGAACAGTTCCTTCTTGCTTCAATATTTTTAGTTCAATTATGTGATGTGTTAGCTGAGAAGGACCATACTACATCCTGATGGCTTGGCAAAATTCTTCCCAAGTCATAACTCCTCCTTTAGATTTCATCACCCAATCATACCAGTAAGCTGCTGAATCTTTCAATTGTACTGAATAAACTCTAATCCTGCCATACTCTGGAACAACATAGTAAGTAAATAATGTTGGATTCTCAACAAACAAGCTTCAACATCCCCTTCTCCACTAAATTCAGGCAATTTAAGTCTGAGATTTGGTTGTCCTCCTCCATGTCCAGCATTAAACTGACCTGTTGGCACTCCTACTGGAGTGGGATTGATGATTGCAGGACTTTGAGTGGGCTGCAACACATGTCCCATGTTTCCTCTGGAATTATGATTGTTCACATGTGGATTATAAGGAGTACACTCATATTGAGTCACTGGTGCATTAAATTCTATATTGCTACTGACAACTTGTGAAAAATTTGGATTACTTGCAAAGGAAGTCACTGCAGGAAACATTTGGGAAGCTGGTGTGCTCATCCGTGGAGACATGGCCAAAGAAATTGGGTTCATTCCCACCCTTGATTTTCCCAGTTCTTCAATCAACAGCTCAAAATGATGCCCTAACAAATCAGATCTGTTACTGAGAGTGTGCACCGTACCTTCGAGTGAAAGGATCCGTTCCTCTGCCATGGGCTTCGTCGGACATCAATCATCGCTGGCCGGGAGAATTGGCTGCTCGATCCTTGTTCATCACTCGCCTCAGCCACAGGATCCAGTAGCTCTGATACCAAATTGTTGAGGTTCCTTCCCAGGAACCCCAGCTGTGGTAGAGATTTCAATCCTGAAGCTATAAAATCTTCTGCAGATGAGAGAAATTAAAGAAGAAGAGACAAATTGGAAGGAAAGTTGGAATTAGGGATTGTATTAAAATTGGGGATCTAGCAAGAGCTACAAAGACTATGAATTAAGAGGCTAAAGTTTGCAAATACCAGTCTGCTCTATTCCCTCTCGATCTGGATATTTATAGTCTATATCCGGGACTGTTACATTCAGTTAACTGATACCAAATGGTATCAGTTAGTTATTTACAGTTAACACCCTCATTGCTAAGCTGGCAATAACGGGTGACTGGGCTACTACTATGATGCAATCCCCCTCTGAGCTGGCACTGAGCTGGCAATGATGACAATGCAATCACAGATGGAATTGTAACATCTTGTTTCCTTGACTCTGTGATCGACGAATACTTGTTGTGCGAAGAGGTCGTCCCAAGCGATCGTGCTTATCAGGGTCCATCAATTGCCTCCTTGTTCAAACTGATTGATCGAGGAAGATCGAATTCGATTGGGTAAATTCTCTAATCATATTTCCAATCTATTCTTGAATTCTGTGAATTTTTAATCGAGGTAATTAAAGAACTACTATAATCTTCGCTTCTTGCCTATGCATATGTGGTGTTCGATGAAATGTTTAAACCATAGATTCGGAGTCACTTTGACACACGCGACCGTATCTGACTCCGGGAGTGGGCGTTCTCACTTCTGAGGACTTGGATTCCAAGCAGGTTCGATTCTTCGATCCTACTCCTATAGGACGCGATGATTTAGTTCTTTTGGGTTGACATGTATTCATGTCTGTATGCTATACTTGGACACAAGGAAAAGCATTCATAACTATTGTGTAGGTTGACACTATATTTTGTATCCAAAGTGATGGGGTGGACATTGTGTAGTTTTAAATTTGAATTGAAGGCTCTATATATAGCCGTTGGGTGTTGGATTATGATCCAGAGATCGGTTGGTGAATTGGTGTGAAGTGAATGGGTTTTTAGTTCTTTAAGCTGGGACTGGGCTTCAAGTTTGGGTTGTTGTCTTAATTAAACATGGTTGAATTTTTAGTTAAGGGCTGGCCCATTGGATTAGGTGTTAATATGTTACATCAGGTTAGTCCAGTGGGCTTGGTGGCCAGTAGGATGTGTTAGGATGGAATATTTTTAGTAATAATATGATTAGTAATTAAAGAAAGATTTAGTTAGGGATAACTATCTTTGGTTGGTAATTAGTAATATTATTTGTAACTAGCTTAATAATTAGTTAGTTATTTGTAATAATTAGCTAGTGGTGAATTTAAGAGATCAATAATGAGGTTTAGAGATATCTAGAATGTCTCTAATTCTATTCCCCTATTTTATGCGATCTAGAGACATCGTCAGTTTCGAGAAAAGAGGCAAGTACTTATATCTCAATTAAATTACACATTGCATGCATGATCATACTTTATATGTTCCTTGCTTACTTGTTTCACTTGCTTGTATGATCATCATGTCGTGTCGGAGAGGGAAGAACATTATAAAGTATGTAGTCACCTAAGCCTGGACATATATTTGATTTCTAGTATATAATACATGATATACCTTATACCTATTCATGACTGCTAGTATATCATTGCGCTATACATTATGTCCATTTACTTGACTGTTAGTATATAGTGCATGATATGCCTTACACTATACATGATATGCCTTACACTATACATGATATAGCGTACATGGTATGCCTTATACCTACTAGACTGCTAGCATACTATTACTTTATACCATATCCTTGTTAGTATAGCGTACATGGTATGCCTTATACCTAATAGACTGCTAGCATACCATTGCCCTATACACTAGACTTGATAGCCCTACATGCTCAAAGATGTTCTTATGCATGATTCATATAGCTAGTGCATATGTAAGATATTTCTTCTTATTCATTGTTAGTTCATGTTCTATTACCTTTGATACTCCGTTGTGATTTAGTTGAGCTACATGTACTATGCTCTGTTTCCTGACAGGATCGTTGATTACAGGTGAGACTAATCCGTTAGCTTACCCAGAGTACTATAGACAGTAGGGAGACCTAGTAGCGAAGCTCACTCCGGATGCTCAGCAGGACCAGGATTATGTTCCTGAGCTATAGATTGATGATTAGGATTGTAGATTGGATGTATTGTGATTTGAGGATTGTTGTAGGATTTTAGTTAGCCTTTATATTCATTACCGATTTTGTCCCCGGATATTCATGTAAAAGGCTGTAACAACTGCATATAGTGACCTGTGGTGGCATTAGTAGTAGCTATAGCGTAATAGATGCTATTATGAGAAATCAATTTACAATGTTACTTGATGATTACTAAAGTCTAGATGGCTGACCGCTGTCTGCGACAGCGTAGGATGGGCATGACTCAATTCGTACATGATTATTCGGGAGCGGGTCGTGACATATTTTTGTGGTGACCCATGCAAGTCCTTAGAAAACTCGTCACAGCATAGGATCGTTATGATATGTTCACTTTGCCTCTATTTATTCTGCTAATACACAGTATACCAACAACCACTTATGTTGCCTTTTATACCATTTCAGAAAATGGCAAAGGAAAAGCGAGACCAGCCGCCGCGTGGCCATACTCCTAGTGTGGTCAACTCCGATAGAGGATCCTCTGCCCCACCTCATACCGTAGGAGCTTCCACCCGACGATCTATTAGTTTCATGGGGGGAACTCATATGCACGAGTTGATTCATGGATTGCTTGAGACACAGAGGGCACAGACTCAGAGTTTATTAGATACCTAAAGAGAGCAGACCCAAGGATTATTAGAGTCACAGAGGGAGAAGACTACCATTCTCAGAGAGGGTATAAAGAATGCCCGACTATCCACTTTAGCTGCCATGGAGAAGCTAGTGACTGGTCTTCCACGACCACCACCCCAGATCATACCCCCGATGCCGTCACAGATTTAGCACATCTATCGACTCAGATTCAGGCCACACCTACCCAACATAGAGAGGGTTGTATCCTAAAATTAAAGAGGACGGCTCATCATGAGTTTCAGGGCACCGAGGGCATCCTCTATGCCGACAAGTGGTTAGATGACATTGAGAGGGCACTTCGTCTGTCTAGGCTTCTGAAGGACCTCAAGATAGAGGTAGCAGGATTGCAGATGCAAGACCTATCCCGCACTTGGTTTCGGAGTGAGCCCCAGCTCGCGGAAATCGGGCTCACCTGGGACAAGTTTGTGGAGATCTTCAAGGAGAAGTTCTTTCCCACAGTAGCTAGGGAGGACCTAGAGAGACAGTTCTAGACCCTCGAGCAGGGGACCCGCTCAATAGATGAGTATAAAGCAGAGTTTGGCTGACTTAGATAATTTACTGAGAGTAGGGCTAGAGACCCGAAGGTTAGAGTCAGGAGGTTTCGCCAGGGATTGAATCATGAGATTCGCATCTTGGTCACCGCCAATGGTGCGAGTACTTATGCAGGGATGGTCTTTATTGCCAGAGGGTGAAAGTTGACCTAAATGTCCGCCCAAAGAGAGATCATGATACCACTAGAAAAGTTAGTCACCCGGGACCGCTCAAGTGTCCCAATACCCAGATGAGGACCTTTACACTATAGTTACCTCCGATAGCCCCGGTTCAGCAGAGAAAGATTGTACATATTCTACTTACGACCATTGTCAGAAAAAGGGGCATAGTTGGAAGGTTTTGTCACGACCCGCAACCCAAATTGTTGGGCCAGGCCGAGTCATGCCCAGCTTATGTTGAGATAAAACGTAGTAAGCTGTTCTAAAGACAACAGGATAAGACTAAATGTGCTATCAGTTCTATAAGTGAAATAAAGTCGTAAATGCTCCAAACACAAAAAGTCGTCTCATATAGAAATAAGTCCAAAGTACAAGTGATCTGAAATGTAAAACTGGATACATGTCCAGTTACAAAATATGTATCCTAATACATGACTATACTAAATATCCCAAACAGCTAAGCAAACTAGACGAGTCTCCCCGCAGGAACATCCTCGTATGGCAAAGTCGGGTCCTCGGCAGTATCTCCATAATATGTGTCGCAGAGTAACTCCTCCTCGGTAAGGACACCTACAACGTTATCCTGTCAGGATGGAAGCAAGTACTGAATCTAGCAAACTAGCATATGAAACATGGAAATGATCATAAGAGGAAATAACTGGAAACATGGCATCACACAATCTATCATGGCAAGGACACATATGTCACAGAGACAAATGTATATGTAATGTTTAAAATTGTAGCAGGTACGTGATCGGTCAATAGATGTATAAAGTGCTGGGGCACATGTAAATGAAATGTACATACGTACAAGTGTAAAGGCGGTAGATGTATATACGCACAAATACAGCTTTGAGATAAAGGCCTACGGTGCAGTAACATATAAAATAAAACTTTGCTCGGTACTGTAGAGGGGGTATGATCACGTACACTACTATCAGTTTTCTCGTAACCCATATTCTATCATGTGAGAGATACATAAAGGCTGTTCTAAGCATGGTAGTAACTGGAAGTACAACATGTAGAGATTCTAACTTGCTACCCCAAGGATCAGCATCTAACATGGTGGGGTTTGCAGTTCATTTATGTGACAATATGTAAAGTTTGTAGAAAGTACTTGCCTCTAGCAAAGCAAAGCAAACAAGCTGCGATAAAAGTGCTATGGATGTCCGGTAACTCGTCACTGTAGAAATAAATGCAATAACTTAGTTTTTACACTAAGCTAAAACGCTAAAACACTAATTGGTGCGACACGACTTGTGACTGGGTACCTAGCCAAAATGATGACTTTGGCATAGAAGACCAATGTGGGGTGACACACTACTTTAACTACTTTCTAGGGTCTTTACACTAGCGAGGGGTGGGGTTCAACACGGCTAAAACTCAAAATAACACAAAAAAAGCTACAAGTCATAATTAATCAATAAATAAATTAAATGATCATTGGGTTCTAACAATTTTTGAGATAGACAAAAAGCTTATTTTTACTTAAAGTAAAGTACCAAAGTGATCCTTGTTAATCATAGAAATTTATTATAATTTTTCTGGAATTTATTAACCAGTACAAGTATTTTATAAAAATCAGTTTTTCTAAGTATACAGAAAATGAGTTTTGGTTTCATATACCAAACTAGTGGCAAAACTGTAATTTAAATATTATAAAAATTATACTAAATTAGCTAACTTAACATAGTATCTAAATACTATTTTCCAAAATTTTAATAGTACTTTAAGTATTTATAGAAAATCAAAAACAGCATTGCACATAATTGAAATTAAATAATTAATTATCTGCGTATTTTGTCCATGTACATAATTTGAACCAAAGTTCAAATACAGGACCCAAGGCCATGAATCAAGTCCAATATGACTTGTATAGGTCTTGAATGTGTGAAAATACATTTGGGCCCAAAAATCCATGCTAGGCTTGGACACCAATTGGTTGCAGTAATTTAAATACACTAAAATACAATTTAGAAAAAAGTGCAAAATAAATATTAATATTTTAATAAGGCAAAATTATGCATAGTGAAAATATACATACATATGTTTAAAACTATATATATATATATATATATATATATATATATATATATATATATATATATAAGGAAACATTTAATTATAAAGTGTATATATAATAATGTATATGTACACATGAAAATATATATATATACATATATAAAAGTACAGTACATATATACAGTATAATAATACATATATATATATATAAAAATATATGTATATACATATACATATATAAATATATATATATATATATATATATATATATATATATATATATATATATATATATATATATATATATATATATAACCAGAAAAAGAAAAGAAAAGAAAAAGAAAAAGAAGAAGAAACAGCATTACGGGGGCTCGAACCCTGCCTACAGAAAGGAGGAAGGGGGGTTTTATTACTGCTGCGCTGGCCAGTGGGCCAATTGGCCCGCTGTGTTAGGATTAGACTTAGGTTGATTTTATTTAGGTTTTGTTTAATTAACACATAAAAAAAAAAAAAATTCGACCCTGTGTCCTGACAGTTAGGGACACAGGTATTAACGTGTCTGGGCTAGCACGACACGTACGAGTTCAGTCTCGCGTGTCCGATTTTACCATCATGATCGTCAGGACACGGCAAACAATATAGACTCAACACGAGATACGCACGACACGAGAAAACAATGTTACATACGTGTCCGACTTGCTGGGGGTGGGTTCGAGCGTCCTGGCCGGCGGAGGAGGCGTCGGCGAGGCGGCGCTCCGGTGGCGCCGAGGTTGTCTCGTCGAGGCGAAGCAGCGGGTGGTGGTTGTAGACGGTGGATGTCGACGGTGGGGCTGGACAGGGAGTTCGTCGGCGTTAGGGTTTCGACGGACTTTATGTGGGAAAGATGGGGGTTCGTGGTGGTCGTGGGGAGAGTTTAGGGTTAGGGTCTGGTCGGGGGGAGAGAGGGGAGTTTTATAGAGGGTCAATGGCGGTTCTAGGTCGGTCGGGGCAGCCGGAAATGGCGAGGGTAGGCTGCGCTGGCGGTCGGGGCAGCCGAGTGGGTGAGGGAAGAGAGAGAGTGGTCGTGGGGCTGGGTAGGTTAGGTTAGCAGTTAGGTCCTCCTAGATTTAGGAATTACACAAAGGCTTTAACAGTTAAACAATGCAAATAATAATTTGCATTCCACATTTAAAACATTTAAAGTAATTACAAATCTATATTAAAATAATTTTAAAATTTACAAAATGATATTAAAATATTTAAAAAATTTACAAAGTGATATTTTTTATATAAAACTTATTTAAAAACCATTTAAAAATTCTAAAAAAATTCCTAAAAATCCTAATAATTATTTTAAGGCTTAAATGACATTAAAATTTAATTAACACTAATTAAGGTAAATTTGAAAAATAGGGGCTTACAAGTCTTCCCTCCTTGAAAAATTTCGTCCTCGAAATTCACAAGGATTGAAGACCCTACAATATTTTAACATAGCAAGCAATGCAACAAATGACTAAGGCTATGATCGAAACTAACCTCTAAGGTATCAAGCGGGAACGGGTGGTTCCCTCGCAGCGGTTTGATCGAACAAGTAAGGGTATCTCTTCCTCATGTCCAACTCCCTCTCCCAAGTAGATTCACCTGGGGAGTGACGGCTCCAAGCTACTCGCACTAGGGGTATAATCTTGTTCCTCAGCCTCTTCTTTCTCCTGTGTAATATCTCCACTGGCTGCTCAGAAACTGTAAGGCTCGGTCCGACCTCCAACTCTGAATGATCTAGCACATGACTGGGGTCTGGAACATATCTCCTCAGCTGAGATACGTGAAAGACATCGTGAACTCCTGCTAGGTTGGGTGGAAGTGCAACCCTGTAAGCTACCTCTCCGATCATGCCAAGTACCTCGAACGACCCAATGTATCTGGGGCTCAGCTTCCCTCCTCGTCCGAACCGGATCGTCCCTCTGGTAGGTGATATCTTCACTAGCACCATATCACCGTCTGTGAACTCCATCGGTCTACGACTAGCATCAGCCCAGTGTTTCTGCCTATCCTGAGCTACTCTGAGCCTGTCTCTGATCATCCCGACTTTCTCTGCTGCATCCGTGATCATCTCTGGCCCAAGCATAACTCTGTCTCCAACATCATCCCAAAAAGTGGTGTGCGGCATCGTCGTCCATATAGTGCCTCGAAAGGAGACATACCGATACTGGCTTGGTAGCTGTTGTTGTATGAAAACTCTACCAAGTGCAGATGGCTCTCCCATGATCCTCCGAAGTCTAGCACGCAGGTCCTTAGCATATCCTCCAGTTTCTGTATCGTCCTCTCGGACTGTCCATCTGTCTGCGGGTGGTACGCCGTACTGAACTTGAGCCTACTGCCCAACTCCTCCTGCAAGCTCCTCCAGTAGTGGAATGTGAATCTGCTGTCTCTGTCTGACACGATGCTCACCGGCACTCCGTGTAGGCGAACTATCTGCTGCATGTATAGCTCCGCCAACTTCTTGGTGGAAAGCCCCACCTTGAAGGGTATGAAGTGTGCACACTTCGTCAGCCTGTCTACGATAACCCAAATGGCATCCTTCCCTCCTTGGGAATGAGGAAGCCCTGAGATGAAGTCCATCGTAATATGTTCCCACTTCCACTCGGGAATGGGTAACGACTGCAACAAACCAGCTGGCCTCTGGCGCTCCGCCTTGACCTACTGGCAAACTAGACATCTCGAGATAAAACGTGACACATCCCTCTTCATCCCGTGCCACCAAAGGTGTTCCCGCAAGTCACTGTACATCTTGTTAGCACCAGGGTGAATAGAATATCTCGATCGATGCGCCTCCTGCAAGACTGCCTCTACCAGCTCTCCCTTTGGCACGCACAATCGGCTGCCATGCCTCAAGGATCCATCCTCTGCTATAGTGAAGTCATCCAGCAATCCCGCTAAAGCCTAGGGTCGAAGTCTGCGAAGGCTCTCATCTATAGACTGTGCCTCCCGGATCTGCTCCATCAAACCTGACTGAATGTCAAGCGCCATCATCTGTATCACTGATCCTGGCCGAACTAGCTCGTTACCGAGCTTCTCCAGATCCTCCTGCAAATGCCGATCAATCATCAGGTACCATGCCATCGGATGCCTGCTCAGCGCATCCGCCACCACATTTACCTTCCCGGGGTGATACTGTAAATCGATGTTGAAGTCCTTCATCAACTCCAACCATCGTCTTTGTCGCATGTTCAGCTCTTTCTGCGTGAACACATACTTCAAGCTTTTGTGGTCAGTAAAGATTTCCACACGCTCTCCGTATAAGTAATGTTTCCATAACTTGAGTGCAAAGATCACCGCAGCTAACTCTAGGTCATGGGTAGGATAATTCCTCTCATGAGTCCGCAATTGCCTAGATGCATAAGCAATCACTTTTCCATGCTGCTGTAGGACACATCCTAGCCCCTTCCCAGAAGCGTTGCTGTAAATGGTAAAACCTCCAGAACCTGAAGGTAATGTCAGAACTGGAGCGGTCGTCAGCCTCCTCTTCAGCTCCTCAAACGCTGCCTGGCAGTCCTCTGACTAGATGTACTCTGCGTCCTTTTATGTCAGCTTCGTCATGGGTTCAGCTATCCTAGCAAAGTCCTGGACGAACTTTCTATAATAGCCTGCTAAACCCAGAAAGCTCCTGATCTCTGAAACTGACGTTGAAGCCTTCCACGTCTCAACTGCAGCAATCTTCCTGGGATCCACTGAGATTCCATCTCCAGTGACTACATGGCCGAGAAACTCCACTCGGTCTAAAAAGAACTCGTACTTCGGCAATTTAGCAAACAATCTCTCCTGCCTCAGAATCCCCAAAACTATCCGTAAGTGCTCTGCATGCTCCTCTGGCGTCTTCGAGTATATCAGGATGTCGTCGATAAACACTACGACGAACTTATCCAGATACTGGTGAAATGTCTTATTCATCAAGTTCATAAAGACAGCTGGCGTATTTGTGAGACCAAATGGCATCACCAGAAACTCGTACTGCCCGTACTTCGTGTTGAATGCCGTCTTCTGGATGTCTGCTGCCCTAACCTTCACCTGGTGGTACTCGGATCTCAAGTCTATCCTGGAAAACACCTTTGTCCCACTCAACTGGTCGAACAAATTATCTATCCTGGGCAGAGAATATTTGTTCTTGATGGTGATGGCATTCAAGGCCCGGTAGTCAATACACAACCGGACTGTACCATCCTTCTTAGGCACAAAGAGCACTGGTGCTTCCCATGGAGAAGCACTGGATCGAATAAAACCCTTTTTCAACAGGTCATCATTATGCTCTTTCATCTTTATGGCCTCCTTGGGATTCACTCTATAGCAAGCCCAGGATACTGGTGATGAACCCGGCACTAAATCTATAGTGAACTCCACATCTCTGTCAGGCGGAAGCCCTGGAAGATCCTCTGGGAATACATCCATAAACTCCCTAATGATAGGGTGTGGCGGTGCTACGTCCCCAACTGTCGTACAACAGTTTGGCTCTAGGCTGATCTCCGGCCCTGTCCTCCTGACACTGAATGGTGTTGTGGCTGGGGGACTGAACAAAATACTACCCTCATGACAATCTACAGATGCATGGGCATAGCTAAGCCAGTCCATCCCCAATATGATATCATAACCGGGGAGTGGCATCACAAAGAATCGTCCCCTGAACTCTCTCTCGGCTATAAAAAAAGAACATCTATAGATAGATCTAATAGACACTGGTCCTCCTTCCGTCATCACTCTACTAATCTCCGCAGTAGGTGTAGCTACTAGATGATGTTTATGCATAAACTCTAATGACAGAAAGCTATGAGATGCACCAGAATCAAACAAACATACAGCTAGAAAAGTATGCAAATAAACATGACCTGTGATGACGTCAGCTAAGTAATCCGGCTCCGAAATCTGCTCCGGCTCTGGCTCAAGGGCTAGGCTATAAACCTTCCCCTGAGGTCCCTTCTGCTGCTGCAGATGCTGCCCAAACCTCTGCTGCTGAGTCGGAAGTGGTCCTCTAGGCTTCGCTGCTGGGCAGTTCCGAAGCTGATGGGTGGCAGACCCACAAGCCAAACACTGACCCAACCTCTTCCTGCAGACGGCGAAGTCATGACCTGGTCTTCCGCAGAAAGAACATATAGCTCCCTTCTGCTGCTGCTGCTGTCGGGGTCCCGGGGCTCGAATTGGCGGGATCTGATGGTGTGGTGTAGGAGGACGGTAAGTCTGCTGGGGTGGCGTCGGTGCTCTCTGCTGGAAAGTCTGACGCTTGGACGGTCCCTCATGATGTACAGAAGCCGGCCTCTTGCTAGACAGAAGACGCTTCTCAATGCTCCGGGCCAACTCTAGGCTCTGGTAGTAGTCAGTCGTACCGTTCGCCACTATAAGAATGCCAATGTCTGGAACTAGACCATGGCAAAACCTACGGGTCATCTCCTCTGGATCTGCAACCAGACTAGGAGCAAAACGGCTCAGGCGACTAAACTCTCCTGCATAGTCATCAACAGAACGGTTTCCCTGCTGGATGTTCTGGAATCGTAGCCCCATAGCTACTCTAGCAGTGGTCGAGAAGAATTTCTTCTTGAACTGGGTCTTGAACTGATCCCAAGTGGCTCTCCCTCTCGCAAACAACGGCTCATTCCGGACCCAGACTCCTGCTAACTCTATCAACAGAAATCCTGCTGCCTCGACCTGGAGGTCATCCGACATCCTAACTCCCAGAAGCTTCCTCTCTACCGAGTCTAGCCAGTCATCAGCTACTACTATGCCCTCAGTCCCTGAGAACTCCTTGGGATTCAGACCCATGAAGTCCTTGATCGTCCCCGCTCTCTGTCGTGGCTCTACATGTGGTGGGACCACGGGACGTCCTTCAGAATGCTCCATGCTCTGGCGAAGTATGGTAGTCTGCTCCTGATGGGTTGTTAGGAACCCCTGAATCAGTGTGAGCAGCTGGTTCCCGTCGAGTGTAACGGAAGCCTGGGTAGGTATAGTGATAGGGGGTGGTGGAAGTATCGGGGCCTGCTGGGACTGGGATGTGGAAGGTGGTGGAGGCATCTGGATCTGTAGATCTGTGGAGTGGAGGAATATGGTAGGTGGAGGTGTATCAGTCGACTGGTCAACTGACTGGATAAGGAGGGCCCCATTCTCGGGTGTAACATACTGGGATGAACGAGTAAGCACCATCTAATTACAAAATAAAAGGACTTATAAGGACTTATTTAAAGTAAGTAATCATATGCAAGGAAATCTAATTATAATAGCAAACATGTGATGTATTTCCTATGTTGCAATCCTGGCATTCCTCTAGGTGTTCTAAGCGTCATTCCTAATGTTGTCTAATTACCTTAAGTTCCTAATTGCAGGCATGCTTGGTACAATAACGTAACCAAACAGTTTAGTCAGGACCTGCATGGGCCACCACTAAAAATATGTCACGACCCGCTATCCAAATTGTTGGGCCAGGCCAAGTCATGCCCAGCCTCCGTTGAGATAAAACGTAGTAAGCTGTTCTAAACACAACAGGATAAGACTAAATGTGCTATCAGTTCTATAAGTGAAATAAAGTCATAAATGCTCCAAACACAAAAAGTCGTCTCATATAGAAATAAGTCCAAAGTACAAGTGATCTGAAATGTAAAACTGGATACATGTCCAGTTACAAAATATGTAGCCTAATACATGACTACACTAAATATCCCAAACAGCTAAGCAAACTAGACGAGTCTTCCCGCAGGAACATCCTCGTATGGCAAAGCCGGGTCCTCGGCAGTATCTCCATAATATGTGTCGCAGAATAACTCCTCCTCGGTAAGGACACCTACAACGTTATCCTGTCAGGACGGAAGCAAGTACTGAATCTAACAAACTAGCATATGAAACATGGAAATGATCATAAGAGGAAATAACTGGAAACATGGCATCACACAATCTATCATGGCAAGGACACATATGTCATAGAGACAGATGTATATATAATGTTTAAAACTGTAGCAGGTACGTGATCGGTCAATAGATGTACAAAGTGCTGGGGCACATATAAATGAAATGTACATACATACAAGTGTAAAGACGGTAGATGTACATACGCACAAATACAGCTTTGAGATAAAGGCCTACGGCACATTAACATATAAAATGAAACTTTGCTCGGTACTGTAGAGGGGGTATGATCACGTACACTACTATCAGTTTCCCCGTAACCCATATTCTATCATGTGAGAGATACATAAAGACTGTTCTAAGCATGGTAGTAACTGGAAGTACAACATGTAGAGATTCTAACTTGCTACCCCAAGGATCAGCATCTAACATGGTGGGGTTTGCAGTTCATTTATGTGACAATATGTAAAGTTTGTAGAAAGTACTTGCCTCTAGCAAAGCAAAGCAAACAAGCTGCGATAAAAGTGCTATGGATGTCCGGTAAGTCGTCACTATAGAAATAAATGCAATAACTTAGTTTTTACACTAAGCTAAAATGCTAAAACACTAATTGGTGCGACACGACTTGTGACTGGGCACCTAGCCAAAATGATGACTTTGGCATAGGAGACCAATGTGGGGTGACACACTACTTTAACTACTTTCTAGGGTCTTTACACTAGCGAGGGGTGGGGTTCAACACGGCTAAAACTCAAAATAACACAAAAAAAGCTACAAGTCGTAATTAATCAATAAATAAATCAAATGATCATTGGGTTCTAACAATTTTTGAGATAGACAAAAAGCTTATTTTTTACTTAAAGTAAAGTACCAAAGTGATCCTTGTTAATCATAGAAATTTATTATAATTTTTCTGGAATTTATTAACCAGTACAAGTATTTTATAAAAATCAGTTTTCCTAAGTATACAGAAAATGAGTTTTGGTTTCATATGCCAAACTAGTGGTAAAACTGTAAATTAAATATTATAAAAATTATACTAAATTAGCTAACTTAACATAGTATCTAAATACTATTTTTCCAGAATTTTAATAGTACTTTAAGTATTTATAGAAAATCAAAAACAACATTGCACACAATTGAAATTAAATAATTAATTATCTGCGTATTTTGTCCATGTACATAATTTGAACCAAAGTTCAAATACAGGACCCAAGGCCATGAATCAAGTCCAATATGACTTGTACAGGTCTTGAATGTGTGAAAACACATTTGGGCCCAAAAACCCATGCTAGGCTTGGACACCAAATGGTTGCAGTAATTTAAATACACTAAAATACAATTTGGTAAAAAGTGCAAAATAAATATTAATATTTTAATAAGGCAAAATTATGCATAGTGAAAATATACATACATATGTTTAAAAGTACATATATATATATATATATATATATATATATATATATATATATATATATATATATATATATATATATATATATATATATATATATATATATATATAAATATATATATATATATATATATATATATATAAGGAAACATTTAATTATAAAGTGTATATATAATAATGTATATATACACATGAAAATATATATATATACATATATAAAAATACAGTACATATATACAGTATAATAATACATATATATATACATATATATATAATTATATATATATATATATATATATATATATATAACCAGAAAAAGAAAAGAAAAGAAAAAGAAAAAGAAAAAGAAGAAGAAACAGCATTAAGGGGGCTCAAACCCTGCCCACAGAAAGGGGGGAGGGGGGTTTTATTACTGCTGCGCTGGCCAGTGGGCCAATTGGCCCGCTGTGTTAGGATTAGACTTAGGTTGATTTTATTTAGGTTTTGTTTAATTAACACATAAAAACATAAATAATAAATTCGACCCTGTGTCCTGACAGTTAGGGACACAGGTATTAACGTGTCTGGGCTAGCACGACACGTACGAGTTCAGTCTCGCGTGTCCAGTTTTACCATCATGATCGTCAGGACACGGCGAACAATATAGACTCAACACGAGATATGCACGACACGAGAAAACAATGTTACATACGTGTCCGACTTGCTGGGGGTGGGTTCGAGCGTCCTGGCCGGCGGAGGAGGCGTCGGCGAGGCGACGCCGAGGTTGTCTCGTCGAGACGAAGCAGCGGGTGGTGGTTGTAGGCGGTGGATGTCGACGGTGGGGCTGGACAGGGAGTTCGTCGGCGTTAGGGTTTCGGCGGACTTTATGTGGGGAAGATGGGGGTTCGTGGTGGTCGTGGGAAGAGTTTAGGGTTAGGGTCTGGTCGGGGGGAGAGAGGGGAGTTTTATAGAGGGTCAATGGCAGTTCTAGGTCGGTCGGGGCAGCCAAAAATGGCAGGGGTAGGTTGCGCTGGCGGTCGGGGCAGCCGAGTGGGTGAGGAAAGAGAGAGAGAGTGGTCGTGGGGCTGGGTAGGTTAGGTTAGCAGTTAGGTCCTCCTAGATTTAGGAATTACACAAAGGCTTTAACAGTTAAATAATGCAAATAATAATTTGCATTCCACATTTAAAACATTTAAAGTAATTACAAATCTATATTAAAACAATTTTAAAATTTACAAAATGATATTAAAATATTTAAATAATTTACAAAGTGATATTTTTTATATATAAAACTTATTTAAAAACCATTTAAAAATTCTAAAAAAATTCCTAAAAATCCTAATAATTATTTTAAGGCTATAAATGACATTAAAATTTAATTAACACTAATTAAGGTAAATTTGAAAAATAGGGGCTTACAGGTTTGTCGTCAACGATCGGGGCAGTGTTTAGTTTGTAGAGGGATTGACCATCAGGCTAGATATTGTACTACTCTCCGACCAACGGCAGGCCCAGTTTTACCTCAGAAAGGCCCTACAGTTGCACCAAGATTTCCACCGAGAGGACCACCCATGCCTGTAGCGGTTTGCCCAGCATCAGTAGCAGAGGGGTGGACAACCACATGGTTAAGCCTTTGCGATGACTACAGATGAGGCAGAGCCGGTAGCAGATGTGGTTACAGGTAGTATATCACTTTATTCCTTTCACGCCATTGTACTATTCAATTCCGGAGCTTCATATAGCTTTATATCACTTGAGCTCATGCATAGACACCATATAGTACCTACATTTGCTAGAAGGAATTGTAGAATCCTAACTTGTGGAGGTATCGTACCAGTCAGAGATGTGTGTGACTGCCCTATTAGCATAGCCGAGAGAGAATATAGGACCCAGCTCCTCATAATGCCACTTCCGGGGTTCGATGCAGTTCTCAGGATAGATTGGTTTAGTGAGCATTTTGCCTATATAGATTGCCATCAGGGGAAAGTGATACAAGCCGCCAGGAGAGGTACTATTTAAGGTCACGAGGAGTACTGCAGAGAGACTAAAGGGAGTCAGTTTCGGAATAGTTATGGAAGAGAAGACTACTGCACCCTATCATATCAGAGTTCTTAGATGTTTTCTCTGAGGATATGCCAAGATTACCACCGGACCGGGACATCGATTTACTATCGATTTAGTCCCTGGAGCATCACCAGTTTTCCAGAATTGCTATAGGGTTAACCCCAAGAAGGCAAAGGAGATGAAGGCACAAATTGATGAGTTAGAAGGGAAGGGTTTCATTCGATCAAGTGCTTCACCTTGGGGAGCACCGGTTCTACTTGTGCCCAACAAGGACGGGACTGTCAGTATGTGCATTGATTACCGGGCCCTCAACAACATCACAATCAAGAATAAATATCCTTTGCCTCAAATTGATGAGATCTTTGATCAGTTGAGTGGAGCCAAGGTCTTTTCCAAGATAGACCTACGATCCGGGTATCATCAAGTGAAAGTCAAGGAATAGAATATTGCTAAGACTGCTTTCAACACCGGTATGGACAGTATGAGTTCCTGGTTATGTCCTTTGGACTCACCAATGCCCCAGCTGTCTTCATGAACCTTATGAACAAGGTTTTCCACCAGTACTTAGATAAGTTCGTGATGATTTTCATAGACGACATTTTGATCACTTTCAAGACACCGGAGGAGCATGAGAAGAATTTGAGGATAGTTCTGAAGACATTGAGGAAGGAGAAACTATATGAGAAACTCTCGAAATGTGAGTTCTTTCTAGACAGAGTATAATTTTTTGGGCATGTAATGACTGGGGAAGGTATATCAGTGGACCCAAAGAAGATCGAGACAGTAAAGTCATGGGCTACTCTTAGTTTAGTTGCAGAGATCAGAAGTTTCTTGGGTCTAGCAGGATATTACAGAAAGTTTGTACAAGACTTCGCCAAGATTGCAGAACCAATGACTAGGCTCACAAGGAAGGATGAAGAATTTGTTTAGACAGAGACATGTGAGGTAGCTTTTGAGGAATTGAAGAAGAGGTTAATTTCAGCCCCTTTAGTCTTGCCATCGAGATTAGGAGAGTTTGCCATTTACAGTAATGCTTCAGAAAAAGGCTCGGGCTATGTACTAAAGCAGAACAAGAGGGTGATAGCATATGATTTACGGAAGTTGAGACCCCATGAGAAGAACTACCCCATCCATGTGTCACGACCCGCACCCAGTGTAGGGGCACGAGAAGCGGGTACGTCCAGCCTACGCCACAGTATCGGCGGTAGAACGCTGTCCTAGGTCACTATCACAAACCAAATACAATATGATATACTCTCCGAACGGAGGACAAATCATAGAAGGTACAACTCAATCACAATCTAAAGATGGAAATAGTACGATATGATAGATATGAAATCTCAAAAGAGAACATACAAATAGAAGGAAAGTCTAAGTGTCCAAACGACACAACATCACAACATCCAGAAATAATACAACTCTAAAGTTGATACAAATAACATAAAGCCTAGCTAATATAGTCTAAGCAGTAGGGATGATGTCCTCAGCTAGAGTTGGATCCTCATATGGGTCCAATTCACAGGTGTCGTCTTGATGGGCTCCATAGTAGGTTGGGTAGAAGTCCTCGGTATCATCTGTAATATTTTTAACAGGTCCAGTCAGGACAGGAGCGAGCACAGTGTATCTCACGCAGTTCATATCATGGCAGGAAATATAAAGCATGCAAAGAGTAAGATACATGAATTGCAAGAAGATATACACGAAAATAAGAGATATTTGTAAACTGGAAATATATACATGATAAGTATGAACTGTAAGTGACTAGTGATTTAGAGCACAATATAGTTATATAACCAGGTTAGGTTATACAATAAAATGGAACTCCATTATACACGAGGGTACAATAGACATATACAATATTTTGTACAATAGGGGATTTGATCGCATAACCATTTCCTACTCACCCTCCCCAATCAATACACAAGGATCCAGTCAAGTTATGTTATTGCACACGAAGTATAGTTGTACAAGATGATCATGTGGGTATATGAGAGTACACGATTTCACACAATTTGTACACGAATAACACGAACACAAGGAGTATACGATGCCCATGATAAAGTACACGAACACAAAATACCCAATGTATCCTATAAGGGGATAATATCGCATGAAAGATCCATATAGTACTAATCTGTGATAACAAGTGTCAGCATCAAGTAAAGTAATCTAGAGCAAGAATATAAGTTTTGATAAGTATGAAACGATCAGAGAATTTAATCGCCTGCGATCGGAATGTCTGTGAGAATACACTGTCCGAAACGAGGTATTTGAGCCCTATTTAGAGCAACACAAGTCATGATGTGTACAAAGGGATTTTAAATTAAGTGTACAATACATCTACATGATTTCTAGGTCAATCTAGGTCAAAGTCAACTCTTGGTCAACTCTGGGTCAAACCAAGTCAACATCCAGTCAAACTAGGTCAACAGCAAGGCTATCTTGGTCAATTGGTCAACTTAGGCTGTCAAGGGTCAATGGTCAACTTTAGGGTTGGTCAACTAAGTCAAACTTAGTCAACTAAGTCAATTGGTCACATATTGACTCAATGTTGACTTTTAGTCAACTCTAGTAAACTATATAGTCAACTAGGTCAAATTAGCTAGGGTTTAGTCAAAAAGGTTAAACTAGTCTAGGTTTAGTCAAACTCAATTCTAACCAAAGTCCTATACCAAAACCATAGTGATATCCTATATACAATCAAGACATATATATTCAACAAATCTATGTAATTACTATAGCTATACACATGCATATATACATATTCATCAAACATACATTGCATACATGCCCACTTATATATCAAGTATACCTACATATATACATACATATATTAAGAGGGAAAAGAGATACCACATCTGACATATTCCTATATTATACATTAAATTTACAATTTAGCCAAGAGGATGAATGAGCTAGGCATCCCTCAAGTTCAAATCTAAACAATACATGAGGTATACTATAAGAGCCTAATATAGATATGAGCACAAACACATATATATATAGATCTGAACATGAACAAATATAGGCAAGTAGTGTTATGTTCTAATACCATAGCAGGACATGGTATAGTTCAGAGAGCATTTGTATGCAACAGTGGTTAATGTAGGACATATGCTCTAAGGTGAGTAGTGAATTAGGGATAACTCATGAGGCCAAACTTCACATTTCTTAGATTCGAAGAAGCGGACAAAAGTCTGAACTTGACTGCACCTAATACTGATACAGTTGTTACATTAAACCTGGACTAAGACCTGAATGTGAATAGACATATGCAAATGAATGAAATGAATGGACAAAACATTGAAAGTTATATCTTAAGGATGTAGGACATCAATCCTACTAAACTATAGCAATACTCTAACTGAACCAATATAACACCCCCCTTCCTTACTGTGATTCACCCCCTGATACTCTAATTTGGACTCACTAAAACCATAGACACACAAACACACAACTCTCACTCTAATTTGCTGTCACAACCATGTTCTCCTTCCACCTCTCTATTTAACACTCAACACTCTTATGAATTTTCTTGCAACATGCAATAAGGATGCTGCCATAGAGATCATAATTGGTGCAACATAGCTAGCAACTAAGCAAGTAATATAGGGACTTCCCTTAACCTTCCCAAGGACTGAATAACCATTCTTAAACAATGAAAGTAATAGACTGATACTCGAAGAGTATCAGTCAAAGGATACCAATGTAATTGCTCTGATAGGTAATAGGACTGAACATGAAACCAAAATGACTGAACATGAAGGTAATATGGACATTCACTATAATGCAGTGAACATGACAGATAACTAAGGCTGAAATAAAGGCAAAGGATATGATATACATGTTATCAATCTCAGTTTTCAAGTTTCCCCAAATCTCAGGTTTATATTATTGTTTGAAATTAATAAAACTGTAAAAAAAGTGACAGTGTTCAGTTATTATTCAAAATTGAAACCAATTAAGACTCAAGCCTAATCTACCACAGCAATATAAAATACTAGAAATAACATATACAATATCAATATACATTACAATTTCAGAAAACCAGTTCAAATCCAACTCTTCTTAACATAACATACATGCATACAAACTATAAATCAAAATCAAACCCACTGTTTCGAAACCAAATTCAAGGTAAAATTCAAAATAAATTGGAAAACTATGTGTACAGAGATTAGGGACATATCCTACATGTCTAGGGAGCCAATCGTGTCCAATAAACATGACACAATATGTCCAAGAATTTGAATTACCAACATTGACAGAACTGGTAGTTGAGGCTGCCCCGTGCAGCCATATCGTGTTCGTTTGGACACGACTCTGTGCTCGAGACACCATGTGCATGTGTACAGTGATAGAGGGGTCACAGGGCTAGTAATTCATCACCCTGCACAGTGTCCACGTGTCCACGCACGAAGTGCGTATCACGACACGTTTTCACGTATGCACAGTGACAGGTAAGATTAGTGTGCATGCAATAACGTGTCCGATACGACACGAGGTGTCCCAAAACTTAGGGAGGCGCCTGACAGTCATGGTCTCACCATGCCAAGTATCAAGGGCCCACGTGTCGTATTCAGAGAGAGATGAAGGTCGGGCAGCAGGGGGCACATAACCCCTTGTGCAGTATCTCGTGTACAGTGTGCGTGTCCAGTTTGGACATGGACTGTCACTCCTATTTTTCGTTATACGTATTTTCGTATGGGTATACGAGATTTCTGGTATTTATCAAGTGGACTGTAGTTAGACTTGTTCTACTTAGCTTAGTCTTGGTTTAATCTTGACTAGGTTTATTTGATTGGTTTGGTTCAATTTGACTTGGTTTGGGATGAAGAGGGTTGATATATAACCCAACTCCTCTCTCTCTCTTCATTCACTTCTTCATTTATTTCTTCATCTTCTTAATTTACTCCTCCGACCTACCAAGTCCTAAGCAAGTGCAACTTGCTTCATGAGGGATCTCAAGTTTTATTGTTCCATTCTCTTCCTTACTTAATTTTAAGCCACTTTAGAACTAGACATTTTTTATTTCGATGGATGGATTCATGTAGATCTAAGTTTGTATTATTTTCGGTTTTCTTGGGTTTTGATCTATTAAACTCTATTATTTTCAAGTTTTGATTGTTCTATGTTGTAGAAAATTCAATTTTACCCAAAATGGACCTTTGAAAAGCTAGATTTCGACTTGTTTTGAGTAGGTTATGTCCAAAATAAGATTTGAGCATTTTCTAGTTCATCAGTGCTAAATTTGGCAGGAATGAATAGTGCCGCATGAATAGTGCCATAGCCGCAGGAATGAATATGCTGCATAGTGCCACAGAATGCCGCATAGTGCCTATTTTGGCTATTTTAAGTCCTATTTGGCTGAATTGTGGCCATAAGTTCTTCCAACTCCCAATATGAAAGTTGTAGACCTTTTCCTTAGCTTCAAGAATATGTTACTAGCAATTTTATGGAATTTTCTTTCATTCATGATAATGTAAGGATAGAACACGACAGTGGCCTGTTAAGGCGTACTCTTAGCTAGTAACAAGTAACAAGTAACTTGACATGATGACTTTTGATAGTGACCCGTCGTGGTCCACTCTTGACAAGTAACATGACATGATAGTGGACTGTCGTGGCGCACTCTTGATAAGTAAACCCAACATGATAATCTTGATATGCTATTGTGACGGCTATCTTGACTTGCTAAGTAACTTTTGTCTTGACACCGTGGGTGTTTGTGCTTGTATAAGCTACATGTCTCGTCTTGCATCATGTCTAGGACATGAATTCCTGGTTACCACGGTCAGGGATTCATGTTGAATCTGACTGGGATAATGACTAGATTGATCATGTAGTTCATGAAAAGATTTCCCAGCTACAGACAGTCCCGTTATCTGGGCGCTCTAATTGGACTTGTAGCCTGCCGTCGAGTAGGGCACATTTCCAGCACATTGTCATGTGTTGCACCCCCAAGTCACCTAATCCAACTCTCTCAACTTGAGACCGGATAACCTGGATTAAGTCTGTAGGGCTTGTGGCTGTTGGAACATCTCGATACATCTTGTTAGTAACTAAGCTTGTGATAACCCTAGTTAGTTAAAGTATCAAGCCGTACTCATTGCTTGGCCGTAATTGATGGATGGAGTCCCGTCTAGTCTTGCCTAGGCAAGACCAGTACATGGTTATTCTAGCACACTACTGTTATACTTTACTATTGTCGATAATTGGTTGGAGACTAAGTTCTGTTCAGGTGAAGGGTTACAACCCTGGTTCTTGTTTGGTTTACGGGTTGTAACTTGGCTAGTCCTTTAGTTGTCTTATCATTTATCACCTTATTTTCTCTAACCCATGTCTTTATTTATCAATTATGTCTTTTGTGCTAATATGCTGGTTTTAGTTCTTAAGTGAAGCCTCCCTTGCGGCACTTGCTCTTTCTGGGGTCTGATCCAGCTGGTTTTGTATGGCCAGATTTCGGAGTAGCACGCGAGGATCTTCCAGCCAGATGGTGCATACTAGACGCAACCCTGGCAACGAGTGGGTTTTATTTTGCTCTCCCACTCTATTATAAATTATTCTTTTGAGACGTTTAGCCACCAAGCAAGTGTTAGCTCGTGTTAAATTTACATTTCTGTCTGCCTAAGGGCTGTAACATGATTGACAAATCCTAGGGTTGATCATGTATGACTTAAACTCTTGCTAGTCTTCGTATTTTGTATGACTAGCTTCATGATCATCTAAATATGTAATGTTTGGGATGACTTACTTTGTATGTCTGATGATCTACCATCTTGTTACATTACTTGCTTGCTTGAGATTGAGACACTAGGCTTGTTCTTGACCATAAGTAACTATTGGCTTGTAGTAAACCCTCATGTATCTAGACAGACGTGACCGTATTACGAGGTGGGATTCACTTTAATGTACGTAGCTGGCTGTGTCTGTCCCCCGCTCTCCAGTATTTTGGTTCTGGGGCATGACACGGTTTAAGTGGTGGCCCATGCAGGTCTTGTATATCAAGATGCGTGAGGGTTTCACTGAATAGATGTCTCAATCAGTACTCGCCCTTGATCTCTACTTGCTTCTTCTAATCTTTCTGAAACCTTGTCCTGATCACATGTTTATATCTTCGATCTATCATGGTCGTTCCTTATTGTTCCCCATGTCGTTTCTTCAGCGGCATTGTACCTGGTCCTACAGATTAGCAAGGCGGAGCACCTCCAGTGAACCAGCAGCAACCTGGAGACCAAGCCCAGTATTCAGGAGTAGCCTCCAGAGTCATGCCTACCAGGGGTCAAAAGCCACCAGTTCAGCCCGTCCAGCCTACGGAGCCCGACAATGGAACCCTGGTGGGTCTCATCAGGGAATTGCTTGCATCTCAAAATCGTCGGGACGATACCCTGCACCAGATAGTACAAGATGCCATGGGCAGAGTTGGTTACCAAGGGAACAACGCGGCCAACAACTTCAAGCGTCTGAACCCTCCTTTCTTTGACGGCACTAAAGATGCTATTGATGCTGATGCATCGCTTCAGGACACAGAGGTTATCCTGGAGGCAGCTAGGATTCCTGAGGAAGAGAAGGTGGCCGTTGTGTGCCTGTAATTATTGGACTTAGCCTGCAGCTGGTGAGGATGCTAGCAGTTGGATTACCGATGCCTGTCTCATGGGCGGTGTTCAGCAACAAGTTCCAGAACAAGTACTTCGATGCAGTAGCTCGGTATGATCTGCAGACGAGATTCACTAATCTTAAGCAGATGGGCAGGACGGTCGATGGATATGCAGCCGAGTTTTCTAGACTTAGTCGGTTTGCTCCCACCTTGGTGGCAATCGAATTGGATCGAGCCCAGCGATTCCATCAGGGGCTCCACCTAGAGATTATCATATCAGTGGAGCAGTTTGAGCACCAGACGTTTGATGTCGTCTTGTGGACAGCAAAGATACATGAGTACACTTTGCAGAGGATTGTAGATAGAAGCGGAGGACAGAAGAGGTCTCATGGGCAGATGTCCCAGTCTTCAGCACCAGCCCCGGTAGCTAGGGCTTTGACTATTGGAGCTCCTAGGCAGGCGACCACAGTTTCGTCGATTCAGCACTCGACGCCGACGTATCCTCGGCAACAGAAGCAGAAGCAGTCTTCCATAATGGGCTGCACTCATTGTGGAAAGCCAGTACATGTAGTATCAGAGTGTCGCAGAGCACAGGAATTGTGCTTGGCTTATGGGGCACCAGAATACAAGATAGGGTCCTGTCCGAATAGAGCCAGTTCATCGTCATCAAACCTAACCAGTCCATCGGTTAGGGGTCCAGCACCAGTGCCGTAGCAGTATCAGCCTCCGAGGCCATTGCCGCCTCAGGCTCAACAGTATGTCCAAGCTCAGATTCAGAACCAGCAGAGGGAACCAACACCAAGAAGGCAAGGTCATGCTATGGTTTTGACCGTGGAGGAAGAGTTAGCTTCGGGTGAGGTGGTGGCATGTACCATTCTCGTCAACTCTTTTCCAGCATCAGTATTATTTGATTCAGGTGCATCGCATTCATTTATGTCTGCACGATTCGCTACACGGATATGACTGGAGCCCGAGTCATTATTAGTAAGGCTTAATATACTTACTGGTAACGGTCTTGTAGGAGTAGATAGAGTATTTTCCTCGTGTCGAATCGTAGTTAGCGGTAGAGAGTTTCCCGCTAGGTTGATAGAATTTCCATTGGCCGATTATGATGTGGTCCTAGGAATGGATTGGTTGAAGGAGCAATACGTAAGAATAGACTGCCATATTGGCAGAATTATTTTTGGTATTTCCGGTGAGGCAGAGTTTTTATTTTCCAGAGGTGAAGTAGAACCTTCTCCACCAGTATTACGGATGGCAGTAGTAGTGGCAGTTCAGTTTTCCAGAATTTTTGAAGAGTTTCCTGATGTATTTTCCGAAGAGCTTCCAGGCATGCCCCCAGAGAGAGAGATAGAGTTCATCATTGATTTGCTTCCAGGGACGGCACCAGTGTCAGGGGGAGTCTACAGGATGGCACCTTCAGAGTTAGAGATTTTGTACAAGATGATTGAAGAACTCAGAACCAAGGGATTCATTCGTGCTAGTGGATCACCTTAGGGAGCCCCGACACTTCTTGTGAAAAAGAAGGATGGTACGTCAAGATTATATGTTGATTATCATACCTTGAACTCTGTAACAGTCAAGAACAGATATCCTCTACCAAGAATAGATGATTTATTTGATCAACTCAAAGAAGCGGCAGTATTCTCGAAGATTGACTTGCGGTCAGGGTACCATCAGATCAGAGGTAGAGAGCAAGACGTCCCGAAGACGACATTCAGATCCAGATATGGGTATTGGGAGTTCCATGTTATGCCATTTGGAGCGACCAATGCATCATCCGTATTCATGGACCTCATAAATCGTATCTTCATGCCCTATTTAGACCAGTTTGTGATAGTGTTTATAGACGACATCTTAGTCTATAGCAATAATGAGGCAGATCATGAGCAGCATCTTCGTGTAGTTCTTCAGATTCTCAGAGAGGACCAGTTGTACGCAAAGTTTAGTAAGTGCGAGTTTTGGCTCGATCGTATCTCGTACTTAGGTCACGTTATCACCAGAGGTAGAGTGGAAGTGGAACTCCAGAAGATAGTGGCTATAGAGTCATGGCCTATTCCCAATACCGTCACAGAAGTTCGAAGTTTCCTAGGATTGGCTAGCTATTACCGGCGGTTTGTCTCAGACTTCGTTCGGATTTCAGCACCACTGACGCAGTTGACCCGCAAGGATGTGCAGTTTGCTTGGAAAGTAGAGTGTCAGAGTTCATTTGAGAAGTTGAAGCAGAGATTGATGACGGCTCCTATTCTCAAGCTTTCAGATGGGACTGTAGGATTTTCAGTCTATTGTGATGCTTCTAGCAGAGGATTGGGATACGTCTTGGTGCAGCATAGTAAGGTAGTCGCTTATGCGCCATATCAGCTTCGTGACCATGAGAGGAATTATCCTATCCATGACTTGGAATTAGCAGCAGTAGTTTTTGCATTGAAGCTTTTGAGGCATTATTTATATGAAGATCGGGTGGAGATTTTCACCGACCACAAGAGTCTGAAGTATGTGTTTACCCAGAAGGATCTTAATATGCGTCAAAGAAGATGGCTAGAGCTACTTGTCGATTATGACATCAACTAGCAGCATCATCCTGGGAAGGCCAACGTTGTTGCAGATGCATTGAGCAGGAGAGATGGAGTTTATTTTTAACAGTACAGCCAGAATTGTTAGCCGATCTTCAGAAGATGGATATTGAAGTTGTTCTACCTACCAATGTGGCATTGATGGCCAGTATGCAAGTTCAGTCCAATATAGTTGAGAGGATTAAGTTAGCTTAGTCGACGGATTCTAAGCTTCAGCGGCTTAGGACTGAATGTGTAGCAGGACGGAGACCAGAGTTATGTGTTCACGAAGATGGTACTCTCCGACATGGAAGACATCTCTGTGTACCCAGTGGTGATATCAGATAGGAGATCATGGCAGAGGCTCACAGTTCTCAGTATTCAATTTATCCCGGTGGCACGAAGATGTACCGAGACATCCGTCAGCATTTCTGGTGGAATGGCATGAAGAGAAAAATAGTCCAGTTTGTCTCTCGTTGTTTAGTTTGTCAACAAGTTAAGGCTGAACATCAGAGACCAGCTGGACTTCTTTAACCTTTACCGATCCTAGAATAGAAATGGGAGCACATTACCATGGATTTTATAACTGGGTTACCTAAATCCCCAGTTGGAAGAGATGCTATCTGGGTTATAGTTGACAGGCCCACCAAGGTAGCTTATTTTATCCCTTTCAGAACTGGTCAGTCGACGGATCAGCTAGCAGAGATATACCTCAGGCAGATTGTCAGATTGTATGGAGTGCCAGTTAGTATGATATCAGACAGAGATTTAAGATTCACATCACACTTTTGGTAGAGTCTTCAAGAGAGCTTGGGGACTCGTCTAAAGTTCAGTTCAGCTTATCATCCACAGACAGATGGTCAGTCAGAACGTACGATTCAGATACTCGAAGATATGTTGCGATCTTGTACACTCAACTTCGATGGTTCGTGGGAAGATCACTTGCATCTCATGGAGTTCTTCTATAACAACAGTTTCCAGGCTAGTATCCAGATGACACCCTTTGAAATACTGTATGGCAGGAAGTGCAGATCACCTTTAGCTTGGGATGATGTCGATGAGAGACAGATGCTTGGTCCAGAGATGATTACGCAGACAATCGAGATGGTCAGACAAGTCAGAGATCATCTTCGAGTTGCCCAAGATCGCCAGCGCCATTGGGCCGATTCTCATCGGCGTCCCCTTAAGTTTTCAGTCGGCGACCACGTGTTCCTTAGGATCTCGTCAACCCGTGGCGTCATTCGATTCGGCGTACGTGAAAACCTTAGTCCTAGGTACATATGGCCATTCGATATCTTTGAGCGAGTAGGTGATGTATCCTATCGTTTTGCTCTTCTACCGTCGTTATGTGAGGTACATGACGTATTCCATGTATCCCAATTGCAACGATATATTCCGGATCCACCTTGATCATTCAGAATTGGTTGTTGGTACCAACCTTTCGTATGAGGAGAGGCCCGTATCCATATTTGACCAAAGAGAGAAGGTACTCAAGAACAAGACCATTAGTTTAGTCCGTGTTGCTTGGGGTCACTACTCTTTGGGTGAGTCAACGTGGGAGTGTGAGGATGATATCCGCTCGCGATAACCACACCTGTTTAACTCATAAGGTATAATGTCTTCCTTATGCCTTATGCTTTTAATTCCTTGCTTGCATGAATGATTGCTTGATTGACTGTTAGTCATAGCTTGCTTATGATTAATATAGCTTGCCCCGACATCTCTAGCCTCTTGATTAAATTCTGAGGATGAAATTATTTTAAGGTGGGTAGAGTTGTCACTCCTGTTTTCCGTTATACGTATTTTCGTATACATATACGAGATTTCTGGCATTTATCAGGTAGACTGTAGTTAGACTTGTTTTGCTTAGTCTAGTCTTGGTTTAATCTTGACTTGGTTTATTTGATTGGTTTGGTTCAATTTGACTTGGTTTGGCTTGGCTTGGCTTGGCTTGGTTTGAGATGGAGAGGGTTGATATATAACCCAACTCCTCTCTCCCTCTTCATTCACTTCTTCATTTATTTCTTCATCTTCTTCATTTACTCCTCCGACCTACCAAGTCCTAGGCAAGTGCAACTTACTTCATGAGGGATCTCAAATTTTATTGTTCCATTCTCTTCCTTACTTGATTTTAAGCCACTTTAGAGCTAGACATTTTTTATTTTGGTGGATGGATTCATGTAGATCTAAGTTTGTATTATTTTCGATTTTTTTGGCTTTTGATCTATTAAACTCCATTATTTTCAAGTTTTGATTGTTCTATGTTGTAGAGAATTCAATTTTACCCAAAATGGACCTTTGAAAAGTTAGATCTCGACTTGTTTTGAGTAGGTTATGGCCAAAATAAGATTTGAGCATTTTCTAGTTTATTTGTACTAAATTTGGCAGGAATGAATAGTGCCGCATGAATAGTGCCACAGCCGCAGGAATGAATAGGCCGCATAGTGCCGCAGAATGTCGTATAGTGCCTATTTTGGCTGTTTTTGGCTGTTTTAAGTCCTATTTGGCTGAATTGTGGCCAGAATTTCTTCCAACTCCCAACATGAAAGTTGTAGACCTTTTCCTTAGCTTCAAGAATATGTTACTAGATATTTTATGGAAGTTTCTTTCATTCATGATAATGTAAGGATAGAACACGACAGTGGCCTGTTAGTGACCCGTCGTGGTGCACTCTTAGCTAGTAACATGACATGATAGTGGCCCGTCGTGGTGCACTCTTGATAAGTAAACCCAACATGATAATCTTGATATGCTGTTGTGACGACTATCTTGACTTGCTAAGTAACTTTTGTCTTGACACCGTGGGTGTTTGTGCTTGTATAAGCTACATGTCTCGTCTTGCATCATGTCTAGGACATGAATTCCTGGTTACCACGGTCAGGAATTCATACTGAATTTGACAAGGATAATGACTAGATTGATCATGTAGTTCATGAAGAGATTTTCCAGCTACAGGCAGTCCCGTTATCTGGGTGCTCTAATTGGACTTGTAGCCTGCCGTCGAGTAGGGCACATTTCCAGCACACTGTCATGTGTTGCACCCCCAAGTCACCTAATCCAACTCTCTCAACTTGTGACCGGATAACCTGGATTAAGTCTGCAGGGCTTGTGGTTGTTGAAACATCTCGATGCATCTTGTTAGTAACTAAGCTTGTGATAACCCTAGTTAGTTAAAGTATCAAGTCGTACTCATTGCTTGGCCGTGATTGATGGATGGAGTCCCATCTAGTCTTGCCTAGGCAAGACCAGTACATGGTTATTCCAGCACACTAATGTTATGCTCTACTATTGTCGATAATTGGTTGGAGACTATGTTTTGTTCAGGTGAAGGATTACAACCCCGGTCCTTGTATGGTTTACGGGTTGTAACTTGTCTACCGGAATAGTCCCTTAGTTGTCTTATCGTTTATCACCTTGTTTTCTCTAACCCATGTCTTTATTTATCAATTATGTCTTTTGTGCTAATATGCTGGTTTTAGTTCTTATGTGAAGCCTCCCTTGTGGCACTTGCTCTTTCTGGGGTCTGACCCAGCTAGTTTTGTATGGCCAGATTTCGGAGTAACACCCGAGGATCTTCTAGCCTTCCAGCTAGATGGTGCACACTAGACGCAACCCTGGCAACGAGTGGGTTTTATTTTGCTCTCTCACTCTATTGTAAATTATTCTTTTGAGGTGTTTAGCCACCGAGCAAGTGTTAGCTCGTGTTAAATTTATATTTTTGTCTGCCTAAGGGTTGTAACATGATTGACAAATCCTAGGGTTGATCATGTATGACTTAAACACTTGCTAGTATTCGTATTTTGTATGACTAGCTTCATGATCATCTGAATATGTAATGTTTGGGACGTCTTACTTTGTATGTCTGATGATCTACCATCCTTTTACATTACTTGCTTGCTTGAGATTGAGACACTAGGCTTGTTCTTGACCATAAGTATCTGTTGGCTTGTAGTAAACCCTCATGCATCTAGACAGCCATGACCGTATTATGAGGTGGGATTCACTTCAATGTACGTAGCTGGCTGTGTCTGTCCCCCGCTCTCCACTATTTTGGTTCTGGGGTATGACACGGATACGGCACGAAAATCATCTCAGAGTTAGGGTTTTGTGTTCCTCACATATAGGGCTACAAATTCCTTCAAATAGAATTCAAAATTAACAATATTAATTCCTATCAAGCATTTCATCAAACACCTATTCAAAAACACCGATACGTGTCTGATACGGACACGAAATGGACACGAATTCCTACCAAACTTGGGCTACACCTAGGGGAACCCTAAATTAATGTATTTATGGAAAGAAACTAAAATTTAAATTGGTTTTATGGCATTTACCTATTGAGAGGAAATCTCAATAAAAAATGAAAAAGAAAAGGTGTTCTTCTCCAAATGCAATGGTCAATTCACTTCGAATCCTTGCTAGCTAGCCTCCCTTAGCATCCTCTACTGTTGTGAATCCTAATGCAAGAGAGTAGCCTCAATTTAGGATCAATTTGGATAAAGGGGGAGAATTTTAGGGAAGAACAAATTAGGGTTTCTTTCTAGGTGTTAAAAGAGGCAAGGGGCTACTAAATGATACTTTATAAGAGGAGGGATTTCTATTTGTGGCTGCCACAAAATGAATTAGGGTTAGGTTTAGATGTAGATGAGTGGCTAAGGCTTCTCCACCCAATTTCAAGTCCTCATATTGGTTCAATTTAGTCCTAAGGCTTTCTTTTTACAAATATCCTAAGGAGAAAATATCCTACTTAGAAATATCTAGACATTGCTAATCTTGGCACTTAGTAGGAAGGTTCTAATCAACATCTAATCCTGAGACTAGCAAGAGTTTCAGTCATACATGATCAAACCTAGGATTTGTCAATCATGTTACAGCCCGTAGGCTGACAGTAAGTAAAGTTGCAAACGAGCTAACACTTGCTAGGCGGCTAAACGACTCAAAAGAATATTTTTACAAGGGAGTGGGAGAGCAAAATAGAACCAACTCGTTGCCAGGATTGCGCCTAGTGGTTACCATCTGGCAGAAAGGCTGGAAGATCCTCGGGTGCTACTCCGAAATTTGTCCATACAAAATCAGCTGGATCAGACCCCAGAAAGAGCAAGTGCCACAAGGGAGGCTTCACTTAAGAACTAAAACCAGCATATCAGCACATAAAGTACAGATGAAATAACATAAGACATGAGTTAGAGATAACAAGGCGATAAACGATAAGATAACTAAAGGACTATTCCGGTAACCAAGTTACAACCCGTAAACCAAACAAGGACCGGGGTTGTAACCCTTCACCTGAACACAACTTAGTCTCTAACCAATTATCGATAAAGTAAAGCATAAACAATCATGTCCAGAGATAGTCATGTACTAGGTCTAGGCAAGAATAGACAAGATGGGACTCCATCCAATCATTCACGGCCAAGCAAGAGTACGGCTTGATACTTTAACTAACTTGGGTTATCACAAGCCTAGTTACTAGCAAGATGCAATGAGGATTCCTTACTGCCATAAGTCCTGCAGACTATCCAGGGTATCCAGGCACAAGGTTCATGTTAAGAGTTGTCTTGACTTGTTAGGTGACTTGAGTGCAACACATGACAGTGTGCTTAGTAATCGTTGCTTGAAGTGCTCCATATAACAGTGAGCTGAAAATGTGCCCTTCTCGTCGGCAGGCTACAAGTCCATCAGGAAGACGCCCAGATAATGGGATTGCTTATAGCCGAAATACCTCTCTATATGAACTACTTGATCAATCTAGTCATTATCCTAGTCAGATTCAGTATGAATCCCTGACCGTGGTAACCAGGGACATAGGCTCTAGACATGATGCGAAACAAACTGGTAGCTTATACAAGCACATTCAATACAATCACCCACGGTGTCATGATTAGCATGTCCAGTTAGCCGTCGCAACAGCGTTCATGGGTTATCTTGTCAAGATTACTCGTCAGGGGTGCACCACAATGGGTCACCATTTTGTCATGTTACTTGTCATGTTCTTGTCAAGAGTGCGCCACAACGGGCCACTGTCCTGTTACGTTAGTTGTGCTTGTTACTTGTTAGGAGCGCGCCACAACGGGCCGCCATCATGGTTTATTACATGTCATTCGTTATTTCGTGTTCACATATCATGGTCATGATCATATCACATATCATCATGTAAGCAGAAGAGACATATCCTGAGTGCACCCTAATGACCACCGATTAAGGAAGACAACATAGCTTAGAGCATAAAATGTAATAAAGCCAAAGGACATGGCAGCATATAGGGGAAAGTGCATATTATGGCAAAATGCCAAATCATTGTGTGTCCCCAAGGCTATGCACCCATGGGGTTCTATGCGCCTACATGAAGGCCACATACATGCCAAATCGTGCTAAGCTGTGCCATGGCTTGCACAAGTCGTGTCGTGTCTCTATATTAGCAAAAACATAAAAAGTCGTGCCATGAGCAAACAAATCGTGCTAATCGTGCCACGTCGTGCCAAGTCGTACTACGACTTGCACAAGTCGTACCGTGTCGAGTCAGTGCCATGCCTAGCCATGGCACGCACGAGCCGTGTCATGTCATGAATATCAATCGCAAGAGAATCGCATAAAATCACAAGTCTCAAAAGATGCAAGAAGCCAAAACATGCAAAAGCCAAAGCATGAGGGTCATGGCTTCCATGTGCCAAAGTGAAGGGGCTATATGTGCCCACATGGGAGCCCCTATACGTCCACATGAGGGAAGTTATGTGCCCAAGCATGGGTGCCTACATGGCCAAGGCACTTGCATGGCCAAGTGCCAAGGAATGGAGAAGGTATTTGTGCATTACGTGTGAAGGCCATGTGCCTTACACAAGTCATGCACCCACACTGGCTACATATATGCGCCCACTAGGAGGGGAACACACTCTATGCACCCAAGGGATCATGCCCTATGCGCCCAAGCATGGGTTGAACCCCTTGTGGCCAAAGGCTAAGGGTGAATGAGGTGACAAGTCGTGAAGGCTTATGCGCCAACACGAGTCTATGTGCCTAAATGTGGCACACTATGCACCCATATAATGGCATATGCACCCACTAGAGTGGGGAGGCTGCTTTGGACGCATGACAAGTCCATGCGCCCAAGCAGTGCACTGTTCGTTTTCCCGACGAATCCGGGAAGAACGAACTATGGTCGAAAACTTCGAAACTCCGCCAAATCTCCGTCCGGAGTCCAAATTCGGACTTCCTTAGGTCAAAATAGGGTAGAACGAAATTCTCTACTACATGGAACCATTAAAACATGCAAATAAAGAAGTTAAATAGATCAAAACTTCAAATTTCCGAAAAGGCCATTTCCTAGATCTACAAAAACCCATGCACCAAAATGAAAATTTCCAAGTTCTAAAGTGGTTTAGAATCATGCTAAGAATTCATTGGAACCACCAAAATGGGTTCTTGAGTGAGAGAAAGGTTCACTTGCCTATGGAGGGGAAGAGGTTTTTAATGGAGGAGAAGAAGTTTATGGAGAATAATGAAGATAGAGAAAAGTTGGTGGGGTTTTAAATGGGGATGGTGGTAGGTAGGCGTTTACATGATGAACCATAGGATTAAACCAATCCAAACCAAATAATGAACCAAGTCAAACCATGACATGCCATGATGAGTCTAAACAAGATTAAACCAAAAATTAACTAGCAAGACCAGATAAATAAAAATACAGGTCAAGATTCCATACACGTATACTGGAAATACGTATAGCAAAAAACGGAGGTGACAACTCTACCCACCTTAAAAGAATTTCGTCCTCAGAATTTAATGAAGAGGCAAGAGATGTCAATATACTAATCACTGGCAAGTTATAACTAAGCAATCAATCAAGCAATCATTCATGCAAGCAAGAATTTAAAAACATAAGGCATAAGAAGACATTATACCTTACGAGTCAAACAGGTCGGGATATCGCGATCAAATATCATCCTCACGCTCCCACGTTGACTCACCCAAAGAGTGATGACCCCAAGCAATACGGACTAACTTTATAGTCTTGTTCTTGAGTATCTTCTCTCTTCGGTCCAATATGGATACGGGTCTTTCCTCATACGAAAGGTTGGTACCAACAACTAATTCTGAATGATCAAGGACATGACTCGGATCCGGGATATACCTTCGCAATTGAGATATATGGAAGACATCATGCATCTCACGTAGCGACGGCGGAAAGAGCGAGACGATAGGACACATCACCTACTCGCTCCAGGATGTCGAACGGTCCTATATACCTAGGACTAAGCTTTCCCCGCACGCCGAAACGAATGACGACACGGGTAGGTAAGATCCTAAGGAATACTTGGTCGCCGATAGAAAATTCAAGGGGACGCTGATGAGAATCGGCCCAATGACGCAGGCGATCTTGAGTAATTTGAAGATAATCTCTGACTTGTCTGACCACCTCAACAGTCCTCGTCACCATCTCTGGTCCAAGTATTTGCCTCTCACCTATATCATCCCAAGCTGAAGGAGATCCGCATTTCCTGCCGTACAAGGCTTCAAAGGGCGCCATCTGGATACTGGCCTGGAAACTATTGTTATAGGAGAACTCTACGAGATGAAGGTGATCTTCCTATGAACTACCAAAGTCAAGTGTACATGATTGCAACATATCTTCAAGAGTCTGGATCGTGCATTCTGACTGACCATCTGTCTACGGATGGTAGGCTGAACTGAACTTGAGACGAGTTCCCAAACCTTCTTGAAGACTCCACCAAAAGTACGAGGTGAATCTCGAATCTCTGTCGGACACAATACTGACTGGTACTCCATACAATCTGACTATCTGCCTGAGGTACATCTCTGCAAGCTGATCCGTCGACTGATCGATTCTGAAAGGGATAAAATGAGCTACCTTCGTGAGTCTGTCAACTATAACCCAGATAGTATCTCTTCCAGCTGAGGATTTAGGTAATCCAGTCACAAAATCTATGGTAATGTGCTCCAATTTCTATTCTGAGATCGGTAAAGGTTGAAGAAGTCCAGCCGGTCTCTGATGTTCGACTTTAACTTGCTGACAAACCAAACAACGAGAGACAAATCGGGCTATCTCCCTCTTCATGCCATTCGCCCAAAAATGTTGTCGAATATCATGATACATCTTCGTACCACCGGGATGAATCGAATACTGAGAACTGTGAGCTTCTGCCATGATCTCCTATCTGATATCTTCACTGGGTACACAAAGACGCCTCCCATGTCGAAGTGTACCATCCTCATGAATACATAGCTCTGGTCTTCTCCCTGCTACACATTCTGCCCTAAGCCGCTGAAGCTTAGAATCCGCTGACTGGGCTAACTTGATCCTCTCAACTATACTGGACTGAACTTGCATACTGGCCATCAATGCCACACTGGAAGGAAGAACAACTTCAATACCCATCCTCTGAAGATCTACTAACAACTCTGGCTGTGCTGTTAGAAAATAAACTCCGGCTCTCCTGCTCAATGCATCTACAACAACGTTGGCCTTCCCAGGATGATACTGCAAGTTGATATCATAATTCACAAGTAGCTCTAACCATCTCCTCTGACATATGTTGAGATCCGTCTGGATAAACACATACTTAAGACTCTTGTGGTCAGTGAAAATCTTCACCCGATCTCCATATAAATAATGCCTCCAAAGCTTCAATGTAAAACCTACTGCTGCTAATTCTAAGTCATGGGTAGGATAATTCCTCTCATTGTCACGAAGCTGACGTGACATATAAGCGACTACCTTACCATGTTGCATCAATACGCATCCCAGTCCTCTGCCTGAAGCATCACAATAAATTGAAAATCCTTCCATCCCATTGGGAAGAGTGAGAATGAGGGCCGTCATCAATCTCTGCTTCAACTTCTCAAATGAACTCTGACACTCTGCTGTCCAAGCAAACTGCACATCCTTGCGGGTCAACTACATCAACGACGCTGAAATTCGAGCAAAGTCTGACACAAACCGCCGGTAATAACCAGCCAATCCAAGGAAACTCCGAACTTTCACGATAGTGCTGGGAACTGGCCATGTCTCTATGGCAACTATCTTCTGGGGGTCCACTTCCACCCTATCTCTGGTGATGATGTGACCTAAGTACGAGATACGATCCAACTAAAACTCGTACTTACTGAACTTCGCATACAACTGCTGCTCCCTGAGAATCTGAGGAACCACACGAAGATGTTGCTCATGCTCCACCTCACTTTTGCTATAGACTAAGATGTCGTCTATAAACACTATCACGAACTGGTCCAAATACGGCATGAAGATACGATTCATGAGGTCCATGAATACGGCTGGCGTATTGGTTGCTCCAAATGGCATAACAAGGAACTCCCAATATCCATACCTCGATCTGAATGCTGTCTTCGGGATGTCCTGCTCTCTGACTCTGATCTGATGGTACGCTGACTGCAAGTCAATCTTTGAGAATACTGCCGCTCCCTTGAACTGATCAAATAAGTCATCTATCATTGGTAGAGGATATCTGTTCTTGATTGTTACAGAGTTTAAGGTATGATAATCAATACATAATCTTGACGTACCATCCTTCTTTTTCACAAGAAGTATCGGAGCTCCCCAAGGTGATCCGCTAGCACGAATGAATCCTTTGGTTCTAAGTTCTTCCATCATATTGTACAAGATCTCCAACTCTGAATGCACCATCCTACAGACCCTCTCTGACACTGGTGCTGATCCGGGAATCAAATCAATGGTGAACTCGATCTCTCTCTCTGGGGGCATGCCTGGAAGTTCTTCGGGAAACATGTCAGAAAAGTCTTTTACAACTCTGGGAAACTGAACTGCTGCTGCTACTGCCATCCGTAATGCTGGGGAAGAAGGTTCTACTCCGCCTCGGAGAAATGAAAACTCTAGCTCACCAGGAATACTAAACATAATCTTGTCGATATGGCAATCTATTCTAGCATACTGGTCCCTCAGCCAATCCATCCCTAGGACCATATCATAATCGGCCATCAGGAATTCTATCAACCTAGCGGGAAACTCTCTACCGCTAACTACGATTTGACACGAGGAAAACACTCTAACTACTCCTACAAGACCGTTACCAGTAACTATATTGAGCCTTACTAATAATGACTCGGGCTCCTGTCCTATCCGTGTCGCGAATCGTGCTGACATAAATGAATGTGATGCACCCAAATCAAAAAATACTGATAGAGGAAAAGAGTTGACGAGAATGGTACCTGCCACCACCTCACCTGATGCCAACTCCTCCTCTACGGTCAAAGCCATCGCTTGACCTTGCCCTCTGGGTGCTGGTCCCCTCTGCTGGAAACCTCTCTGGCGGTTCTGAATCTGAGCTTGGGCCTGGGCATACTGCTGCGGTCTCTGCTGCTGGAATGCTTGAGCCTGAGGTGGCAATGGCCTCGGAGGCTGGTACTGTTGCTGCTGTAATAGTGCTGGTCCCCTCACCGAGGGATTAGTCTGGGTCGATGAGGATGAACCGGCTCTCTGCGTCAGGACTCTACCATATGATCCGATGCCCCACAAACCAAACATAAATCTTGTGCTCGACGACATTCTGATACTACATGCCCTGGCTTCCCACAATGAGTGTAACCCATTGGGGAAGACTTCCTCCGCTTCTGCTGCTGAGGGTACGTCGGAGTCGAGTGCTGAACCGACGTAACTGATGTTGCCCTCCTCGGAGCTCCAATGGTCAAGGCCCTAGCTGCCAGGGCTGGGGCTGAGGACTGGGTCATTTGACCATGGGACCACTTCCGTCCTCCAGTTTTGTCCACAATCCTCTGAGAAGTATACTCATGCCTCTTCGCTGCTCGCAAAACAGCATCAAAAGTCTGATGCTTAAACTGCTCCACTGCTAGAATGATCTCTAGGTGGAGTCCCTGCTGGAATTGCTGCGCTCGGTCAAACTCTGTTGCCACCAAGGTGGGAGCAAACTGACCCAGTCTTGAAAACTCGACCATAAATCCATCGAATGTCCTGCTCATCTGCCTGAGATTGGTGAACCTCGTCTATAGGTCGTGCCGAGCTAAAGCATCGAAGTACTTGATCTGAAACTTGTCACTGAATACCACCCATGGAACAGGTGTCGTCAACCCAACTGCTATCATCGCCCACCAGGTGCGGGCTAGGTCCAATAACTGCAGGCGCACTACAGCTACCTTCTCACCATCTAGAGTCTTGGCTGCATCTAAGATGATCTCGAAGTCCTGGAGCCACGCATCAGCTACAATAGCGTCTTCACTGCCGTCGAAGAAGGGAGGGTTCAGGCGCTTGAAACTGTTGGCCGTATTGTTCCCTTGATAATCAACGCAGCCCATGGCATCTTGTACTGCCTGGTGCAGGGCATCGCCCCGACGATCTTGAGATGCAAGAAATTCCCTGATGAGACCCACCAGGGTTCCATCATCAGGCTCTTCAGGCTGGACTGGCTGAACTAGTGGCTCTTGACCTTTAGTAGGCATGACTCTGGAGGCTACCCCTGAGTGCTAGGCTTGGTCTCCCGGTTGCTACTGGTCCACGGGAGGTGCTTCGCTTTGCCGATCGGTAGGACCAGGAACAATGCCGATGAAGAAACGACATAGGGAACAATAAGGAAGGACCATGATAGATCGAAGATGTAAACATGTGATCAGGTCAAGATTTCAGATAGATTAAAAGGCACGAGTGGAGATCAAGGACGAGTACTGATTAAGACATCTATCCAGTGAAACCCTCACTCGTCTTGATTTACAAGACCTGCATGGGCCACCACTTAAACCGTGTCACGCCTCAAAACCAGAATACTGAAGAGCGGAGGACAGACACAGCCAGCTATGTACATTGAAGTGAATCCCATCTCGCAATACGGTCACAGCTGTCTAAATGCATGAGGGTTTACTACAAGCCATCAGTCTCCTATGGTCAAGAACACGCCTAGTGTCTCAATCTCAAGCAAGCATGTAAATGTAACAAGATGGTAGATCATCAGACATACAAAGTAAGGCATCCCATACATTACATATTCAGATGATCATGAAGCTAGTCATACAAAATGCGAAGACTAGCAAGAGTTTCAGTCATACATGATCAACCCTAGGATTTGTCAATCATGTTACAGCCCGTAGACAGACAGTAAGTAAAGTTGCAAATGAGCTAACACTTGCTCGGCGGCTAAACGCCTCAAAAGAATATTTTAACAAGGGAGTGGGAGAGCAAAATAGAACCCACTCATTGCCAGGATTGCGCCTAGTGGTCACCATCTGGCAGGAAGACTGGAAGATCCTCGGGTGCTACTCCGAAATTTGGCCATACAAAACCAGCTAGGTCAGACCCCAGAAAGAGCAAGTGCCACAAGGGAGGCTTCACTTAAGAACTAAAACCAGCATATCAGCACATAAAGTATAGATGAAATAACATAAGACATGCGTTAGAGATAACAAGGTGATAAACGATAAGATAACTAAAGGACTATTCCGGTTACCAAGTTACAACCTGTAAACCAAACAAGAACCGGGGTTGTAACCCTTCACCTGAACAGAACTTTAACCAATTATCGATAAAGTAAAGCATAAACAATCATGTCCAGAGATAGTCATGTATTGGGTCTAGGCAAGACTAGACAAGATGGGACTCCATCCAATCATTCACGGCCAAACGAGAGTACGGCTTGATACTTTAACTAACTTGGTTATCACAAGCCTAGTTACTAGCAAGATGCAATGAGGATTCCTTACGGCCACAAGCTCTGCAGACTATCCAGGTTATCCAGACGCAAGGTTCATGTTAAGAGTTGTCTTGACTTGTTAGGTGACTTGAGTGCAACACATGACAGTATGCTTAGTAATCGTTGCTTGAAGTGCTCCACATAACAGTGAGCTGGAAATGTGCCCTACTCGTCGGCAGGCTACAAGTCTATCAGGAAGACGCCCAGATAACGGGATTGCTTGTAGCCGAAATACCTCTCTATATGAACTACTTGATCAATCTAGTCATTAACCTAGTCAGATTCAGTATGAATCCCTGACAGTGGTAACCAGGGACACAAGCCCTAGACATGATGCAAAACAGACTGGTAGCTTATACAAGCACATTCAATACAATCACCCACGGTGTCATGATTAGCATGTCCAGTTAGCCGTCGCAACAGCATTCATGGGTTATCTTGTCAAGATTACTCATCAGGGGTACACCACAACGGGTCACCATCTTGTCATGTTACTTGTCATATTCTTGTCAAGAGTGTGTCACAATGGGCCACTGTCCTGTTACGTTACTTGTACTTGTTACTTGTTAGGGGCGTGCCACAACAGGATGCCATCATGGTTCATTACATGTCATTCATCATTTATATTCACATATCATGGTCATGATCATATCACATATCATCATGTAAGCAAAAGAGACATATCCTGAGTGCACCCTAACGGGCCACCGATGTAAGAAAGACAACATAGCTTATATCATGAAATGTAATAAAGCCAAAGGACATGGCAGCATATAGGGAAAAGTACATATTATGGCAAAAAGGCAAAATGCCAAATCATTGTGTGCCCCAAGGCTATGCGCCTACGGGGTTCTATGCACCTACATGAAGGCCACATACATGCCAAATCATGCTAAGCCGTGCCACGGCTTGCACAAGTCATGTCGTGTCTCTATATTAGCAAAAACATAGAAAGTCGTGCCATGATCAAATAAAATCGTGCTAATCGTGCCACGTCGTGCCAAGTCGTACTACGACTTGCACAAGTCGTACCGTGTCGAGTCGTGCCATGCCTAGCCGTGGCATGCACGAGTAATGTCGTGTCATGAAGATCAATCGCGAGAGAATCGCATAAAATCACAAGTCTCAAAAGATGCAAGAAGCCAAACCATGCAAAAGCCAAAGCATGAGGGTCATGGCTTCCATGTGCCCAAGTGAAGGGGCTATGTGCGCCCACATAGGAGCCCCTATGTGCCCTCATGAGGGAAGTTATGCGCCCAAGCATGGGTGCCTATATGGCCAAGGCACTTGCATGGCCAAGTGCCAAGGAATAGAGAAGGTGTTTGTGCATTACGTGTGAAGGCCATGTGCCTTACACAAGTCATGCACCTACACTGGCTATATATATGCGCCTACTAGAAGGGGAACACACTCTATGTGCCCAAGGGATCATGCCCTATGCGCCCAAGCATGGGTTGAACCCCTTGTGGCCAAAGGCTAAGGGTGAATGAGGTGACAAGTCGTGAAGGCTTATGCGCCAACTCGAGTCTATGCGCCTACATGTGGCACACTATGCGCCCACATGATGGAATATGCACCCACTAGAGTAGAGAGGCTGCTTTGGGTGCATGACAAGTCCATGCGCCCAAGCAGTGCACTCTTCGTCTTTCCGACGAATCCGGGAAGAACGGACCATAGCCGAAAACTTCGAAACTCCGCCAAATCTCCGTCCGGAGTCCAAATTCGGACTTCCTTAGGTCAAAATGGGGTAGAACGAAACTCTCTACGACATAAAACCATCAAAACATGCAAATGAAAAAGTTAAATAGATCAAAACTTCAAATTTCTGAAATAGGCGATTTCCTAGATCTACAAAAACCCGTGCACCAAAATGAAAATTTCCAAGTTCTAAAATGGTTTAGAATCATGCTAAGAATCCATCGGAACCATCAAAATGGGTTCTTGAGTGAGAGCAAGGTGCACTTGCCTATGGAGGGGGAGAGGTTTTTAATGGAGGAGAAGAAGTTTATGGAGAATAATGAGGAGAGAGAAAAGTAGGTGGGGTTTTAAATGGGGATGGTGGTAGGTAGGGGTTTACATGATGAACCATAGGATTAAACCAACCCAAACCAAATAATGAACCAAGTCAAATAATGACATGCCATGATGAGTCTAAACAAGATTAAACCAAAAATTAGCTAGCAAGACCAGATAAATAAAAATACAGGTCAAGATTCCGTACACGTATACTGGAAATACGTATAGCAGAAAACAGAGGTGACGCGAGGACTTGTGCTCTGAATTTTGAAGGATCATCTACATTTAGTAGAGTTTGTCTACAACAACAGGTATCAGACTAGCATTGGCATGACTCCTTTTGAGGTATTATATGGTCGTCGATGTCGTTCACCTTTGTCATGGGATGATGTTTGTGAAAGACTACTGCTTGGACTTGAGATGGTTATGTATGCTGCGGACAAGGTTAGACAGATTCAATATCATCCGAGGATAGCCCAGGACCGACAGAAGCTTTGGGCATACAGTAGTCGAAGACCTTTGGAGTTTATAGTTAGAGATTTTATATTTCTGAGAATTTTACTGACTCGGGGCTTTGTCAGATTTGGTAGAGACAGGAAGCTCAGTCCAAGGTTTATTGGACCCTTTGAGACAATAAGCAAGGTAGGGGCAGTCGCCTACAGATTAGCTTTGCCACATAACCTGGAGGGAGTACATAATGTGTTCCATGTCTCCCAGCTCTGGGGGTACATAGATGATCCTAGTCATTACTTGACCATTCAGAGCTTGAGGTGGGCCCCAACCTCACTTACTCAGAGTAGCCTATAGAGATATTTGACCGCAGGGATAAGAAGGTACGCAGTCATACGATTCTACTAATTCAGGTTACTTGGAGGCACCACTCTCCAAGAGAGTCTACATGGGAAAGAGAGAATGAGATGAGAAAGAGATATCCCTATCTATTTGAGATATGATGTGCACTACCTTTCTTAAAATTTTGAGGACAAATTTTTTAAAGGAGAGTAGATTTGTAACCCCATCTTCTCTAATAAAGACTTAGTCATCCTTCATCTATTTTTATTATTTTTCAAGTATTCAAATAAATTTTTAGAAGCTTTTAGTTAGCCATAGGTTAAATAAACTCTTTAGGGCTAAGCCCATAGCCTAGGTTTAAGCCAGACTTGACTTGGACCAAGCCTATATGTAGATACCAATTGTAGGAACGAGATGTAAAGCGCTATACTCTAGAGGGGGGTTTATAGAGTAGGCAACGGAAATTTGCTATTTAAAAAATTGTTAGTAACAAGATCACAGAATATATATCATAGATACGTAAATAAAAAATAGAGAGTAGAGAGCAAACACAAACATGGCGATGTATATTGGTTTTCTTCTTGTGAGGACTAGTCCTGGAGGAAGAACTCTAGCTTCCAGTTGAATCCACTATGGAAAATCATCGCAAGTTTTCATCTGAAGTCCTTGCAACTTCTATAACGCGAGCTTTGATCCGAAGTACTCGACCAACTTCAATTGTGAAGTGTCTTTCTTCAATCAAGCCTCTGATTACAATCTCTCTGAAGCTTCTAAACCGTACCGCACTGGCAAATCGACTAGAGGATTATAACTGACTTGGAATTTAAAAATGAATAGCTCAGAACACTTTGAAAGAACGTATTAGGCTTAGAGAGAAGAGATAATAAAGTGAATGAGTAAGTTAAAATGATCAAAATTCTTCTCTATTTATAGTTTTTCTAAAGGCAGAAGTTTGTCAGAATTCGGGCAGAACTCTATGAGAAAATCTCGACAAGATTCGTAACTGTAGGAAGACCAAGTTCAAAATCCAACGAACACTAACCGAACTCTGGCCAAATTCAGGCCGAACTCGGGCCGAATTCTGTTGGAGTTATGTTAGGGTTTTTGCAATTTGGTTTTTGAGATTTTTAAAAAGTCAAGAAGTTAGGAAGTAGTTTGAACTTTTGTAAGTGGGCTTGTTTTCAAAATAAAAGGATATTTTAAAAATGTTTCTTGGATAGCCTATTTGCCAGTACGATGCAGTGTACATCGTATTCCTAGACTCAATAAATATGAAAATTATATTGATAAAATAGGAAAACCAAGAGCACTTTGATGATGCCTTTCTTCTAATATTTGAGCAGACCTAAAGATACCTTTTTTCTTGACAGGCGGTCGTCGAAAGAAATCTCCTTTTATAACGTCGTCTTCGGCCCATTAATAATTCTCTATTGTATATGTCCTGATTTGATCATGTTTGATCATGCTTACTGCATGTCTGCAAATACATGTTAGGCGAATAAAGTAAAACACTATGATGCATTATGATACAACACATAGAAATATGTTATAGAACATTAGGACAACGCTAAGTTAAAGTATCAGCATGATAGTGATTACATGAATATTAGTGACGTCATTATATTAAACTTAATTGATTAGCCATATTCAAAAATATTATATAATTATTGGGCTAATACTATAGTCTCCATTGGCGAGGCCATACCAAATTCCTAACTCCCTTTCCCCATTCTTCCTCCTTCCTTGAAACTTCTCTTGCCAGCCCTAGCTCTGATCGGCCATGGATTCCTCATGGAGTTACAGTAGTCTCTTCCATAGTGATTGACAGCGGCACGAAGTGTGGCTTCACTATTCCCAGTGGCGGCGAGAAAAGCACGACGTGGTGTCGGCGAGGATCTCTTCTTCGTTACGAAGATCAAATTCTCGACGAAGCAACACAGTAGCGGTGGCACAATAACGAGACTAGACTGGACTGGACTGACACCATTCATCAAACACGGCCAAGCAATAAGTACGGCTTGATACATTAGCTAACTAAGGTTATTACAAGACTAATTACTAACAAGATGCAACGAGATATTCCTACAGTCATAAGCCCTGCAGCTATCCAGGTTATCCAGATACAAGTTACAAGGATTTATAGCGGATACATCGCCTAGGAGACAAATGTATCCCAAGAGAGTTATTAGGACTTGGTCAGCCTGCCACGTGTCCTGTCGCAAGAATCATTTTGAGCCGCTTGAGTCTCTCAGTTTTCGGCCATGTAGGGCCGTATGAGACTCATGTGGCTTAAGTCACAAGCTTCCTTAGCCCACATGCATAGATTCTGTATTTTGGCCGCATAAAACTCATGCGGCTTAGGTCACAGTCACCTTTGGCTGCATGAAGTTTGGGGCAGCATATGTTTGAGCCGAATAAGGACCATGATACTCCTTCTGGCCGCATGAAAGCGTATGAACCCTGCTTTTGGTGACGTCTCACGTCTTATCTTTTTGTCAAAGTGTTAGAGCTGTCACTTTTGTCAGTTTTGACAGGACTTGTCAGCTTTATCAGGCGAACTGCTCCTCTTGGCCGTATATCTTTCTTCTGCAGCTGTTTTTGTTGACGGGCCGCATAAACCATTGAATCGGTCTTGCGGCTATCCTTTATACGGATCTGTTTTGTCCAAAGTACATATGTGACAATTTGTGATCCGCATGAACCCCATATTTTCTATGCTTCTATAAGACCCCCTTCAAAGTTTTCAAATTATAAATTTGGAATATTTTGAACAAGAAGCATGGAAATATGTCAAGCCACAGGAAGTCTTCCAGTTGCAGGGAATTTTTGAGCCGCAGGGAGATCTCATCAGTCTGCCAGCCTGTCACTGCTGTATTTAATTTTCTTGATTCGGTTGTGGATCTCTTTTCGAGGTAAAGTTGACGGTTACTAGGGATAAAGTCCCCAAACGTCAATACTTATCTTTAATGATCTCGATAACCGAAGAGACGCTTGACGGGTATTAGGGATAAAGTCCCCGAACGTCGTCATTGTCGTTAATGATCTCGAGAGTCGAAGCGGCACTTTTTAGCAACTCTATAAATAGGGGTCATTCGGAGAGAGATTTCCTCTTTCACCTTCTTCTCCTTCGACTTCATCATACTTTCTGTTATGGCTCCAAAAGCTTCCAGGTCGACTGGTGCGGCAGCCAAAGGGAAGAGAACTTGCTTCTCCGTCGAGAGCGACAGACGCTCCTTCTATTCATCCCGACGTGCAACTCCCTCTCAAGAGTAAGGATGGTGGGCAGATGACGACTGAAATTTTGAATGGCCATAGCACATATTTTCATGCGCGACCCTGTCATATACTGCTTCTGCTTTAAGCCTAGTCGATGCATGCCCTATCTCATTTGGACCACATGTGTTCTGTATGATAGGGCCGCATGGACTAAGCCGTATAGCCGCTGTTCATTCGAACTTGAACCGCATAGGTGCCTCAAGATTGATCTGCATGAACATTTCATGACTGAGCCGCATAGGTGCCGCATGAGCACTTTATGATCGTACCGCATGAATATTGTATGGCTGGGCCGCATGATTGCCTCGTGACTGATCTGCACGAGTATTGGGCCGCATGAGTATTTTATGACTAAGCCGTATAAGTACCTCATAATTGAGCCGCATTAGCACTTCATAACTGAGCCGCCTAAATGCTTCATGACCTGAGCTGCATGAGTACTTTCATGAAGCCGACCTCATAACGTTTTAGGCCGTATGGGTTCTACTTTGGCCGCATAACTGAAAAAGAACAGAGTCCTTTGTTTTCTTTTTGGTGCTAAGCCCCCCTTACTTCCACATTTTGTAGGGATCTGGATGGCAAACTTCTCCAGGATCGGTGTCGACGATAGAGTGAAAATACACCATTCTGACACATACATCAGACAGCTTCAGAACTTCTCATGCTTCGAAAGAGTTTTCTCTGCACCATTTTGGCATACACATCGAACAACTCAGGACTCTTCATGCTTCGGAAGAGTTCTCCTAGGTGGTAGGAAGGGCCTTTATACCTCGGAGAGTTGGACGGTGGTCAGGCATCGTTATGAACGTCCTGCCTTCACGGATCTCCAAGTAGGCAAAACCACCATCAGGGATGATGTTTTGAAGGGATGGTCCTTCGAGGGAGCGGGGCTAAGGCATCCGCAATACGGAGGGAAGGATAGCATGCTATATTTGCCCTCCTTCAGACAGCTCCTTGGGGATTCAACATCCTTGTTTGCTTCTCAGCAATAAAACATGACCTCTTTCGAGGGCCATGAAACTGCTTGTTGATGAAGGCGAAGTACTGTCAAATTGACCGAAACTATGTATTGCTAGATTTTTTCTTTCTTTATTTTCTGATGTCGATGTAGTCCTATGAATGTAACTGATTTTGAATAAGCATGGTATGTTCACTCTATTCTCTATTTGTGGTATTTTGTGGTGCTTGTATTAGAGGGCCTAATACAATATTTGTATTTGATAACGGACACCCCACTGGAGGATTTTTGTGGACCTATTGCCCTTTTGTGCATCTGGAAATGCGAGCAAATAGATTTTGAATGATATTTTGTGGACCTACTACTCTTTGATACACCAATGATGCGAGTAATAGATTAGGATAATTTTTATGGACTTATTACCCTTTTTGTGTACTGGCGATGCGAATACGGATAATAAGTGGAGAGAAAATCGACATATTTACTCAGAGGTAACGAGGACATGGTAAATATGGGTCTAAAGTAGAGCCTCCCTACTCAAAGGTAATAAGGACGTGGTAGGAGTAGGCCAAAATGGGGATACACAGAACTACTCAGAGGTGTTATCAACGTGGAAATTCTATGTATTGGGTGATTTGTTTGTGATGGACGAGAAAATAACTCATAGGTAATATGGACATGGTTTTTTTTTTCCCTGTTGGAAAATTTTGTAGACCTATTACCCCTTTTATGCACTGATGGTGCGAGTAATAGATTAGGATAAGTTTTATGGACCTGTTACCCTTCTGCGCACTGGTGGTAGCGGGTAATAGATTTTGAGGCAAACTTCTCGTGGAGAAAATATATGCCCAGGAAGTTCATAGATATGACCAGAAGACGAGGTATGAATCCATTCAGAGTAGTCAGATGGTAAGTTCAGTGGTACCTGAGGGTATATAACTCACAATCTGAGAGATTTGAGGTCATAGTGTAAGTTCAACGATACCAGAGGGTACATAACTCACAATCTGAGAGATAGTTGGAGGATGTCGTTTAGACATAATATTTCTTGAGGAAGTTGCCGTTGATGGGCATCATGAGCAAGTCTCCATTTTGTTTTGCGAGACGGTACGCGCCGTTGGAGAATAAGGTCTCGACAATGAACGGGCCCTCCCATTTGGGCTAAAATTTGCCGGGGGTCTTGTGAGTCATGACCATTGGTCTGTGAATAGCCAAGACAAGATCGCCGACTTGAAATATTCTCTGTTTGACTTTCTTGTTGAAAGCCCGAGAGATGCGCGCTTGGTAGAGCTCTATGCTTTGTTGAGCTTGTAAACGCTTCTCATCTAATGCTTTCAACTATTGTAGCCGTTGGCGGTAGTTATCGTCCGACGTTAACCGGTAAGTAAGGGCCACTAGAAGTGAGGGAATCCGAGTCTCCAATGGGAGGACTGCCTCGCTCCCATAAACCAAGGAGACCGGTATATTTTCTGTAGCTGTCCGAATTGTGGTACAATACGCCCATAAGCACTCGCCAAGCTTTTTATTATAGTCACGTTTGTTTGCAGACACGAACTTTTTGAGGAGCTTGATTATGGTTTTGTTGAAAGCCTCAGCCAGACCATTAGTCGATGGGTTATATGTTGTCGAGGCCATATTCTGAATCCGATTTTTGTCATAAAATCGATAAAATGCGTGGCTTGCGAACTGCGGACCATTGTCGTGAATAATCCTCCGGGGCAGTCCAAAATGGTAGATGACGTGATGTTTTATGAAGCTAATCACGTCCGATGTCTTAACCTCTGCCAGCGAAACAGCTTCCGCCCATTTGGAGAAGTAATCGGTGATTGCAAGTATGAATCGATGTCCTCTAGATAATGGTGGGGTGATTGGCCTAATGATGTCCATTTCCCAAGCTTAAAATGGCCAAGCGGCAACTGTCGGGTGCAAGAATTCAGATGGTAAATGTATAAAATCTGTATGGATCTGGCAAGCCTTGTACTTCTTTACATAATCAACTGCATCTGCTACCATTATAGGCCAGTAATAACCCATCCAGCGGAGACGATCTTGTAATTTCGGGCCAGGTTGGTGAGCCCCACAAGTGCCGTCATGAGCTTCACGTAAAGCTTCTTTGGCTTTTGTGTTTGACAGGCATCTTAACAGTAGCCCATCGTAGGATCGTCGATATAACATTTTTGTCTCCGTATCATAGAAGAATTTGAGGGAGCGTCTTCTGATCGAAGTTGCTTCCTTCGCATTCTCTGGCAGAATTCCACAGATTACAAAGTCGATGAGCGGACGTCTCCAGTCTTATAGGTCGTTGGTTATCTGGACGGAGTAACTTGTACCCAGTTGAAGATTGTTCCTGGGACAGACCAGATCACGGTCTGTTATGTCGACTAGATGATGAGTATCATTTGGAAGTGCCAAGGAGGCGACGAGACCTGCTATGGCATCGGCTTCGATATTTTGGAGCCTAGGAACATGTTCTATAAAGAATCCTTCTAAGGTTGCAATGATGGCAATTGTTGTCTGATAGTAGGGAATTAAGTCCTCATTACGAACCTTGTATGAACCTCGGATCTGGTTAACAACCAACTGTGAGTCACCATATGCATCCAGGTACTTGATCCCCACTTTTTTTGCAAGTTGGAGTCCGATGACTAAAGCGTTATATTCGACTACGTTGTTCGAACAAGGTTCTGTAAGAGCATATGCCCGATTGACTACTAACCCAGAGGGGGAAATCGATACTACTCCGACTCCAGCGACGATATCACCTTGTGGCCCTGTTCTTGAAGCGCCGTCAAAGAACATCTACCAAATGGAGTCATACGAAGTCATGTTCGAAGCGACGACTTCGTTAAAATTTCTTCATAGATTCTGGCTGATTCTGAGCCTGGATGGGCTGCTAGGAAGTCGGCCAGGGCTTGACCTTTGATAGCCCTCTGCGGAACAAAAACTATGTCGTATGGAGATAACATTATCGCCCAGGTGGCTAGACAAGAACTGAGTGCACCGGACTTGGTCATGAGAACCCTGAGAGGACTAACTCATGAAACAACATGGATGGTCTGTCTGTCACATAGTGTCGTATTTTTTGAATGGCAAACACCAGGGCAAGGGCACTCCTTCTCTACGGCGGTGTACCTATGTTCTGGCCCTATCATCATTCGGCTGAGATAGTAGATGGCTTGTTCATGTTCCGCGTCATTATTCTGTGCTAGCAGAGCACCGAGGGATTGTTCCATCACCTGTACATAGAACAGGCAGGGCTTTCTGACGACCGGGGCTACCAGAACTGGCAGATTCGTCAAGTATTCTTTAATACCATCGAAGGCACGCTGACATTCCTCGTTCCATACGAAAGAGACACCTTTTCTCATGAGTTGAGTGAAGGATTGACATCGCCCTGAGAGATTAGATATAAACCTCCTAATATAGGCTAGTCTTCCCTGAAGGCCGCGGAGTTCACGGAGGTTCCTTGGTGGACTCATCTCCAGGATTGCTTTTGTTTTGTCGGGATCTATATGAATGCCCCGGGAAGTAATGACAAAGCCCAAGAACTTTCTGCTGGATACCCCCAGAAAGACTTGGTGGAATTCATCTTCAGGTTGTGCGCTCGCATGAGGTCGAACACTATTCTCAAATCATATCAAGTGATCATTTTTTGAGCGGCTCTTAACGACGATGTCGTCAACGTAGCACTCCACCGTCTTGCACAAATAATCTCTGAAGATGACACTCATAGCCCGTTGATATGTAGCACCGACGTTCTTCAGGCCAATGGGCATGACCGTATAACAATATACGCCGATCGGTGTTCGGAAATGACGTATGCTTCTCGTCATTAAGAGACATATTAATTTAATTGTATCCTGAAAAGCCATCCATAAAGGACATGTGCTCGAAGTCGCACGCATTATCGATCATTATATCGGTGATCGGAAGAGGGAATTCACCATTAGGGCATGCCACATTCAGATTACGAAAATCGATACAAATTCGGATCCTTCCATTCTTCTTGATGACTGGTACTACGTTGGCTACCCAGTCTGGGTGCTGCTCTTTGCGGATGAAACCACTATCTATAAGCTTGTTACTTTCGCTTCAATAGAATTCATGATGTCTGGACGAAACCTGCCGTTGTTGTTGTTTGACTGGTTTTGCGTACGGATAAATGTTAGCTTATGAAGTGCAATCTCGGGGTTTAGTCCCGGCATGTCTTCATATCTCCAGGCAAAGACGTCGATGTATTCTCTGACGAGTTGTAACAACGACTCCTGCTCGTCGTCTGTCAGGCTTTTACTGACGAAGATTGGCTTTGGAGAGGATTCATCGCCGAGGTTAACCTGCATAATCTCGTCCTCGGTGGGAGGGTCACGAAGTTCAAAGCGTTTCTCCCATTGTGCGTCTAGTTGCTGGACCCACGGCTCCAACTCAAGTGGTTCAAGTAGGTCTTCGTCTTCCTCTTCGACATCAGCGGATGTCATATTGACAGGTAATGTCTGTCTAAATATATCTCCGATATTGCTATCAGAGTCGTAAATGGGTGACTCAGACGAATGAGAGTGCGACTCACATTCTTCATCGGAACTTTCGGGCGTTGCTGGTGGTGTGATATAACCCAGGCCACGTCTGGATTTGTGATGATGGTCCTGAGGTTTCCCTGCCGGTGCCGACAGCTGTAGAGGCAATCGCCGACCGCTGCCGTGATTCAAACCCGAAGTAGCCTCCATATCGTACTCCCGCTTTTTGCATGAAGTACTTGGCTTGAGGACTATACAAGTAGAGCGATAATCTTCCAGCATCGGGTCCGAGATCGGACTCTTGTGGCGTGAAAGATTGGGGACCTTCTTTTCGGCCAAAGATGATCGTGTGATCCCATCCTCTTCTATCTGGGACCAGGAAGCAGGTGCCTTTAACAGGAGCAAGTCGATTTGGGATATGGACGGTTGTCACCCGTGTGTACAGACCAACGTCTAGACAGTCCCGTGCAGCATACATTATATTAGGCTTATCATACTCAGGATAGTCTAACGGCAGCCTCTTATTGATGAAATAAGGAATTTTGTCCACAGGGATTACATCATCAGGAGAGGGGCTATTGTGACTCCCTAAATCTACTTTTGTATATTTCCGAATTATTTAAAAAATTTCTCAAAAGAATCATTTTGGCTTTAAGTAATAAATTCTTTATTATTGAATTGATTCCATTTTTTTAATTAACTTTATTTCTTTTTCTAATATTTCTCATTAATGATCAATTCATATTTATTGTAATTAATTATTGATATTCAAAATATTGTCCTGAAAAATTCCTTAGATTTTTGGAAGAGTATAGAATTATAATTTTGGTAATTCTAATTGATTTTGTAAATTTTACTGTTATTAATTATTCTCTACATATAATATTAAAGTAAATAATTTTGTAACTGTTAACTATTAACTATATTAAAGAGAATAATTATTTTCAGAATTAATTATTGATTAGTAATTAAAGAAAAACTGTTTTTAATTAATAGCCGATAGTTATTAACTAACTGGCAGTAACTAAATTTTGTATTTGAAAATCTGTTGAATATTGAATATTTTGGAAATCTATTTTGAAATCTGTTAATATTTTGAAATTTGAAAAATCTGTTACATGAGTTTCCAAAAAAAAACCCAGATCTGATTTACAGTCCTGCCACTCTCAACTCTCACACACGCACACACAGGAATATTTTATTATAAATTACACACTTTCCAGTACAGTTCTAACAACAGTCCTGCCACTTTCTCTCTCTACAATTTTCTCTCTATTCTCACTCCACTGTTCTCTCTCTGTCCTCACTGTTCCTGGCCAAGCACCACTGCACTCTTGCCGGAGATCCGCCGCCACCGACATTCTCGCCATCACAAGCGCCACCGGAGCATTGATGGAGTTCTTCATCACCACATGACCGGAGTCCTCAGCTTCGACTCCACCAAGAAATCGATCTCCGCCACCTTCAGCCAATTCCGGCCGCCCTCATTCTTCATGCACCCTGACACCAGATCCGGTTAGGCGTTGCCTCTGCCAGGCCTCGTCCTTCGTCGAGCCAATCTTGGATCTCACGGATTCGGAGTTCTTTGAGCTGTTCCGAGCTCAGATCCGGCCACGCCATTGACGACCGCTGCCACTTGAGATCTGCATCCCCGTCGTTCGCCACAACTTGAGTAACATCGGCCGACGCCGATCTGGTCGTCGCCCAAATCAAGACTACTGACCTCGAGCAACACGTCGCCTCGAGGACCGCGCATATCCACCGAGTACTTCTCTTGACCGCCGGAGACCATCGCACTCGAGGTGAGCTTCACCATCCTTCTATTCTTATGTTCTTCTCCTTCTTCTTGGCTAAGGTGTGTAGAGTGTTGGGGATTTGATTGCTGGTCGGCTGGGTGTTAGAGTAGAGAGGAAGAAGATGAAATGTGTGGAGAGTTTTGGTTTAGCTGAATAATGTGAGGATGAGAGAGGAGCGTAGAAATATTTAGGGACTAAATTGTGTTCGGCTGTGTGTAATGGTGGAAAGAGAGTCTTGTCTCTTAATTCTTATTTTCTTCGGTTAGAGAGCCACTTGCCTCTTCAAAAACTGGGCCAACCTTGACTCTTCAAGCCATGTGAGGCCACCCTGTGGCCGGCTATAAATTTATGTGGAGAGAGAAGCTTTATAGTTTTAAGGCCTAGTTTTAATTGTTCGGCCTAGTTTGTTCTATAATTTACCAACTATGACCTTTTGTTTGTTCGGCCTAGTTTTAATTGTTGGTGTGTCTCCTTAAATTGAAGAATTGGACAGGTGGTGTGAGCAATCAATAGGCATGAGTTGTTTGGCCCGGATTGGATGAGTCAACCATTGGGTTTCTCATTGAATTTTGGACTGCTCATTGAATGTGTAGAGAAGTTGATGTGGCCGGCTGTGAATTTATGTAGAAGAGAATTGAAAGGTCTCTCTGACACTTTTTTTGATAGTCTCATTGACAGAGACTTGTGGAGAGGCCATGTGGCCGGGTGCTCCTCCAGGAGTGAAAGACTTGTGAGGGTTCCCATTAATTTTCTCTTGACCAAAGTTCTCGAGACTGCTGCCTCCCATTTTTTTCTTCTGTCATTTGTAACCTTTCGAAAATCGAAGGGTCAAGCATTAGGATGAGCGCTGGATATGGGATGGGTTGACAGCTAAGAAAGGAGAGTGTACATTAGAATCAGAGTTGAGTTTTGTTTGATTAGTGTAGGCAGGTTCGATAATTTTATTATACGGCTGACAGTTAGACTATTATGGTTGGGTTTAATATTTGGATTAGAAATCTCTGGAAAGGGGTCTATTAAGGACGTTTGGATTAGCAGCAGTAGAGATATTAGTTTGGGCTGGCTGAAGGGTTTGGATAAGTTGGGTTGGGCCTGCTATTTGGACTTAAACTATTTTATTAAATGTTATTTCCTTGATTAATTACTGTTTAAATGATAAAATGATTCTATTTTTATACTTTGTTAGTAAAATGTTCTAATAATTTATAAAATAATATGTATTCTTCATTAGTATTTATGGTGACAAAAATTATAAAATAAATAAGTATTTCCTAAAAATGAATGTTTTTCCTAGTATTTATTTTGGTTAGCATATCTAAAATTTCTAAGTATTACTTGTTATAAATATTGAAGCATATTAACAAATGTTTACTTATAATGTTTTACTAAATATAGTTAAAAGATAATTTCAAGCTATATCAATAAGTATTTTCTATAAAGTTAATAAAACATTTTCTTAGTTTATTAATTAAAGACTTGGTAAGTTAATCATATCTAGCTAATAGCATTATTTCAAACCCTAATCAATTGTACAACTACCAGGTGATCCACTTGCATCCATGCAGTACTACTCCCGTGCTTCCAAGGCAACGCAAGTACACCGACTCGACTTTTATTTTGTCTTTGT